>JAQMYL010000004.1:6841520-6861992 GCA_030014365.1 Clarias pachynema | reverse complement strand
TGTAAAGCACTTTGAATTACCATTGTGTATGAAATGTGCTATACAAATAAACTTGCCTTGCCTTGCCTTGCCTATAGTAAATTAATCAACATTTTCTAACCAGCAAAAATTGCCTAAATTAATTAAAATCATGACTGAAAACTTGTTTTTATCACATTTTCATTACATTGGTCTTGAAAATTAGACAGTAATGATCCCAGATTCTCCTACTTCCTGAATCACAGTTTGGTCACTGGTCTAGATCACATATAATAAGTTCATAGCAACAGCTGGTCATTAAGGTGAACACTAATGTGATTTGACCCAGATGTCACAACCCTAGAAATGGTGGGGGTTTTTTTTTTAGAAACTAAATCCGCCCACCACTCATTTAAGATCAGTTTTATTAACTCGACACCACCTCTACCAGAAATTAAGACTGCTTCCAGATCAGGGACGAAAGCACAGCTTCTTAAAAAAACAGCAGCGTGTTTGACAGACACCCGAGCCAATCCAGAGAGGCCACGATTTGACCACGTGAAGTCGGACATGTAAAGCGGTGATTGGTCGAGCGTGGCTGGAGCTCGCTCTGCGATTGGTGCAGTATTGTGCGTGGGGAGCTCTGATTGGTCGACTTCGCTCGCGCATCGCCTCTAAATCCAGAATATCATAAAGCCGACTTCTGTCTCTTTTTTTTTTGCAGCTGCATTTTGGGACTTGACAGGGGAAGTGGTGCGCTTCAGGAGCTTTAAACCTGTCCTGTGCTGGGTTATAACACGTTTCTGCTTCCGAAAATGAAGCGGTTATGGATCTTGGGGCTTTTCTGTGCACTTCTTGTGTTCAGTAAGTAACGTTATGGTTTCTCTGTCAGCCTTGAACGTGAACTTGACCGGCCGTTTATCTTGAGGAAGCTGCAGAATCATGGCTTCGGTTGCATGTGCTTCTAGAAGTTTCCTCAGGATTGCTAGCTAGCTAGTCATACTTCATTTGTTTTATATCTTTCTTTATATATATATTGTATATATATAATATTATATATTAATATTAAACCTTTTTTACCACCTCAGGGTTTTTTTTTGTTTAGCCTGCTTAAGTCTCCTCCCGACTAGCTTAAATTAATTTAGCTAGCTAGCTTGTTAGCTTACTTATTTCCTGCAGAATGCTTGAATGGGAATAGGAGTAACGTTAATGTTATCATTAATCCATGTTAAAATATTTTGAGTCTATATACGACATGTTATGTGGTATTTTTTGTGTGTGTGTAGGACAGGTCATATTGTCCACACCTTGATTTTGAGCTTCAGTAATGTTCATATTTATTTCATGTCATGATTTCTTACAGCATCTGTTAAGGCAGAAGATGAGGTCGATGTAGATGGTGCAGTTGAGGATGACCTGGGTAAGAGCAGAGATGGCTCGAGGACGGATGATGAAGTTGTTCAGAGGTTAGTGTGTTAAATTCTTACAACCCAAAGCTATAAGTTCCACAAAAATGTTGCTTAAAATCTACACATTGTATATACAAGACTACTTTTCAGATATTTAAATGTAAGGTGACACCAGTATAGACTTCTTGATCAAGCACATCACCCTAATGAGATGTCTTGTGTGTTTCTCACCAGGGAGGAAGAAGCCATTCAACTTGACGGACTGAACGCAGCACAGATTAAAGAACTTCGGGAAAAATCAGAAAAGTTTGCTTTCCAGGCGGAGGTGAACAGAATGATGAAACTGATCATCAACTCTCTGTATAAGAACAAAGAGGTGAGGCAAAGATGCATGAAAATAAATGACAATTCATTGACTCTTCTTTACATTTACTGTAGGTATACTTAATTTTCCTGTTTTCTTCTAGATCTTCCTGAGGGAGCTGATCTCTAATGCTTCTGATGCCTTGGATAAGATCCGGTTGCTGTCTCTCACCAATGACGATGCACTCGCTGGAAACGAAGAGCTTACTGTTAAGATTAAGGTGTGTTCCATGGACCATTTCTGGTGTAGGGCTTTCAGTAGTGAAACCTAAGAGTGCTTCTGGTATTATTTTGCATTGCAAAGAGAAACAAATTCTTAGTCAAGATAAGATTAGACAAGCAGGTAGTAAGAGGCTCCTTTAAAATGAAGCATGGCTTCTGTAGTACAGTCAGAAAACAGCAAAAAATTGACCAAGTTTCTTTTCTTTTTTTCTCCCCCCAGTCGGACAAGGAGAAGAACATGTTACACATCACTGACACTGGCATTGGCATGACCAAAGAGGAACTTGTGAAGAACCTGGGTACCATCGCCAAGTCGGGCACCAGCGAGTTCCTCAACAAGATGACGAATATGCAGGCAGAAGGCCAGTCCACATCTGAGCTGATTGGTCAGTTCGGAGTCGGCTTCTACTCTGCCTTCCTGGTGGCTGACAAGGTCATCGTCACATCCAAGCACAACAACGACACCCAGCACATCTGGGAGTCTGACTCGAACGAGTTCTCGGTCATTGAGGACCCACGAGGCAACACTCTGGGCAGAGGAACCACCATAACGTATGTAAAAAGATCTCCTGCTGTAGTCATACAGACATACTCGTGCTCATCTCAGAACTTTTATTCATAATGTAGTACTGAACATTGTTCACACACATTTGGTACTGTTTGAATTTGTAGTATAAAACTATGAAAGAGTACCATGTTATAATCCCAATAACTGATGACGCCCAGACAAGCATGGCTTCCATTTTGATTCAGGGTTTCTTCCTTATCATCTCAAGAAGTTTTTCCTGACCACTTATCAGTTTTTTGAAACTGCTTTGTCACACTGTTTGCTATTAAAAGCTCTATAACTCTATATTGTCATGACCGTCACTTAAGTGTAACGCTAACACTGTTCTTGCATTTTTCTTTTAGCCTGGTCATGAAGGAAGAAGCTTCTGACTACCTTGAGCTGGAGACCATTAAGAACCTTGTGAGGAAGTACTCCCAGTTCATCAACTTCCCTATTTATGTGTGGAGCAGCAAGGTCAGTTATCATAGCCTATGAAGCAAAACAAATATGCTTGTATAATTCTCATGTTTTGTGAGCTCATGGTTGGAGTTTTTGTTCAGACTGAAACAGTGGAAGAGCCAATTGAGGAGGATGAAGCCGAGAAAGAGGCAGAGAAGGAGACCTCTGAAGATGAGGCTGAGGTAGAGGAAGAGGAGGAAGATAAAGACAAACCCAAGACCAAGAAGGTAAATGCAAGTGGCTGCATCCTTAATCTATTATAGCACCTGAATATTAGCAAGCCAAACCGGTTTAGATAGGATGTCTTGTGGATCTGGTGTGTGTATATATCTTTTTATCCTTTGTGTTTAGGTGGAGAAGACTGTGTGGGATTGGGAGCTGATGAATGACATCAAGCCCATCTGGCAGAGGCCTGCTAAAGAGGTAGAAGATGACGAATACAAGGCTTTCTACAAGACTTTCTCAAGGGTAAGTCTCCTACCTGTCAAAATAATGTTGTTTGACAATAATCTTTTCTAGCATTTTATTTAAAAAGAAAAAATCATCATGCAGGACAGTGAAGAGCCTCTGAGTCACATCCACTTCACAGCTGAGGGAGAGGTAACCTTCAAGTCCATCCTGTTTGTTCCTGCCGCAGCGCCCAGAGGTCTTTTTGATGAGTACGGCTCCAAGAAGAATGACTTCATCAAGGTAAGATGATGCAAACAAAATAATAGTAAGTTGCTATATTGGGGAAGGTTTAAAAGGCGAATTTCTATGCGTCTCATCTCACTGACTTTCTCCCTTGCAGCTGTTTGTACGCAGAGTCTTCATCACAGATGACTTCCATGATATGATGCCCAAATATCTGAACTTCATCAAGGGTGTGGTGAGTGCTATAACTTGGCCTTATAGAACATTATACTGTGTATATATTGTAAACATGTCCCTTAACGAGGAGTTTAATCTGATCTCTCCTTTCAGGTGGACTCCGATGATCTTCCTCTGAATGTCTCCAGAGAGACCCTGCAACAGCACAAGCTGCTGAAGGTGAGAACTGGGGACCAACACACATGGTCAGGTTGCTGTATTTGCATTCAGCAAGTGGAAGCTCATTTGTGGTTATTTCCCTTACTTTCACATGTTGAATTGAAAGTGGCTTCATTTTTAAAAGGCATTACAAGATTTTACACGTAAAATTGTAAGTTTAAACCTAAACCTATGTTTTTACAGTAGGTGCAAGCAAGGAAAAAAACAATAAATTGGTGGTTTAATATGATGAAGTTAGAGAGATTTTATTTGTACAAAATTTCACAAGAGCTATATCCTGTACAGTGGTCCAAAGGCTGTCTAGTCACACATGTTCCTTTTGGCACCATGAGCCAAAGCTGATCAGCACTCATGCACTAAATGTTCACAATGAATATTCATTAGTTAATATTATTAGTAGGTAGGAAGTGAAAGTGTTTGTGCTATTTATTTATTTTTTAAATAATAAATCCAATTAGTTCCTTGGTCCTCTTAGAACAGTGTTGAAGTAGAAATGTTCCTTCTTTTCAGGTCATCCGCAAAAAGCTGGTCCGCAAGACTTTGGATATGATCAAGAAAATTGCTGAGGAGCAGTACACCGATAAGTTTTGGAAGGAGTTTGGTACCAACATCAAGCTGGGTGTGATTGAGGATCACTCGAACAGAACCAGGCTGGCTAAGCTGCTGCGCTTCCAGACCTCTCACAGTGAATCAGGGGTCTCCAGTCTGGAGCAATATGTCGAGAGGATGAAGGAGAAGCAAGACAAGATCTACTTTATGGCAGGCACCAGCAGGCAGGAAGTGAGCACATAGTTTGGTTTCAGATGAAGTTTGGAGGTAGTGCATGCATCGATGATTATATATAATTTTTTTTCTTATTTATTTATTTTTTCCCCCCATTTTCATTAAGGCTGAGTCCTCTCCATTTGTGGAGAAGCTGCTTAAGAAGGGATATGAGGTTGTCTACCTGACAGAGCCAGTGGATGAGTACTGCATCCAGGCACTGCCCGAGTTTGATGGCAAGCGCTTCCAGAACGTGGCCAAAGAAGGAGTCAAATTTGATGAGAGTGAGAAAGGCAAGGAGAAAAGGGAGACCTTGGAGAAGGAGTTTGAGCCTCTCACAACATGGATGAAGGACAAGTCCCTGAAGGATAAGGTACTGTACTTGAACATGTGTAGCTCTTTGTAAACAGAAGTAATATGTAAATAATTTAATTAATGCGAAGGCAGGAATAAGGTGTTTATTAGATGAGTATTTGCACAACTCCGGTGTTTTGCTCCTGCAGATTGAGAAAGCAGTGTTGTCCCAGAGACTGACTAGCTCTCCCTGTGCTCTGGTGGCCAGTCAGTATGGTTGGTCTGGAAACATGGAGAGGATCATGAAGGCTCAGGCCTATCAGACAGGAAAAGACATTTCCACAAAGTACGTATAAAGAAGGGTCCTGGTGAAAAAGAGCTTTTAAATGATTAATCAGAAATACACCAGTGTGTTGAATTGTCAGTTCTGATTTTCAACCATATTAAAACCATGTTTATATTAAAACACTGGTTATAAAGGAGACCTTTCTTTTTATAAAATGCAGTGGTATTGGAGGAGTAAAAAATTTCAGCATGAGTTTTTGTTGTAAGATCTTTTAAATACCTGGTGTTAAAATTAACTCTGCTTCATGTCAACAACAAGTATTTTATGATTGATCAGGTAATAATGTTTGTTTCAGCTATTATGCCAGTCAGAAGAAGACACTAGAAATCAACCCAAAACACCCCCTCATTAAAGAGATGCTGAAGAGAGTCCAAGTAAGTGTGACAAATTTGAGAGATTTGATGTAACATTTTGTGTAATGGAGGAAGTTTATTTTATATAAAGGCAACTGACATGGTTTCCTGAATATAGGAAATCCATTTAAATACCAGAAGGTCAATTTGTGTTTTATTATTTTTTTTATTATATTATTTTATTTTATTTTTTTAACACATTTAAAAATTACCAGTATCACTGCTACTTCCCTTACAACTTTAAGTGTTTACCCTATTAAAATTTGTATATGTATAGTGAAATATGTGGATATTAAAAAAATAAATAAACACAAATCGGCCTGGCCGAAGTTGCACACAACTTCATGAGGACATTTTCCAAGTGAGCTATAGAACAAAACATACAACATTAGATTCTAGTTAGTGTTTTGTGGTTACAGACCAATGAAGATGACCAGACAGCATCTGATCTGGCAGTGGTGTTGTTCGAGACTGCCACTCTGCGCTCAGGCTACCAGCTGCCGGACACCAAGGCCTATGGAGACAGGATAGAGCGCATGCTCAGGCTGAGCATGAATGTTGACCTTGATGAACAGGTGAGCAAAAGCATGTCCTGGTCTGATAAACTAAATAATACAATAGTAGTAGTACATGTAGTACATGGAGACTGTCCACCTTTTTAATATTGCATATAATTTCTGTGTGCTTAGGTTGAGGAAGAGCCAGAAGAGGAGCCTGAAGAACCAGCAGAGGAAGAGGAGGCTGAAGAAGAAGAGGAGGTGGCAGCAGATGATGCAGAAGACACGGTGAGGGTTTTTATTTATTTTTATTTTTTTTCCAAATGTGGCTGGATGGATAGAGAATTTTTTTTTTTCTTTTTTTTTTTTTTCTTCTTCCTTTCCCTCCATGGTTAAAGACCCCACAGATTGAAGTTTTCATGCATAACTTTGGATTCTCAAAACGAATGAATTGTATTTTCTATAAACCTGATGTCATCTGTGTATTTATATTTCAGAAAACTACAGAGAAGGAGGAGCTGTAAGAGATCGTCAACAGGAAAAGGGAGTTTGGGGGTTGATGGCAGAAATGATGAATCCCAAGTGGCTGCTTCATCTCTGTCAGGGAACATTTTGGGGGTGGGATTGGGGTTCTGGTTGGGTGTTTTTTAAGGAGCTGCGTTTTGTGTTTGAATTTTTTTTACATTCCTCATGACTGTAAATTTGTTAATATTTAACTGACCTGGTTATGGAGTGTTGAATTCCTGTCACGTGAACCATTAAATGTTTCCAAAAAGAGAGTCTCTTGTCTTTTTGTATTTATTGCAATTATTTCATTTGGCTTTTTTCCCTTTCTTTCTCAGTAATGCTGAACAATCTGTAAAACAAGAAAAATACTGAAACTGCTCATACTAGTTCATTTATTGGGGCAATATTGGCATAATGCAGTAACGGCAGATCTTGAAATTCCCTCCTATTCCAATCTGTTTCCACTCCAGCAGAGCAATGCCCCCAGAGGTGGGATGTAAACATTGAAATGCCCACATGCTTGTATAAGTTAACAGACTTTGGGAATAAAAAATACTTTTAGTTCACATGTATTCAGCTTTGCTAAGAATAAACTTCAATCATGAAGATTAGCCTCTCAACCAAGAATTTCTATTACATTTTGTTAGGGGTGATGCATCCAGTCAAAAGTGTGGACACGCCTTTTGAAACCTTTTCTGAGTTTTTTTAAATTTTTTTTACATTTCAGAATAATGCTACAGACTTTAAAACGTAGCCATCAGCATCATTTTACAATGTAGAAAGAAAGAAAAATCAGGGAAGAGCAAGTACAATTAGAAGGTGTATCCAAACATTTGACTGGTAGTGTACAGTGAATCTACCTGGACTGTCTTGGCATGGTGTAATTTTTGGTGCCCTCTGCTGTGTGTTGAGTGAACAGCAATTAGATAAGCTGTCTCTTGCATTAAAAAGGGCAGAGGTCCTCCAGGATTTACCGCTGGTAAAAAATTTTTTTTAAAAAACGATTGCTGCATTTGACTTAACTTGAAAGTGGCACATTTGAACTGGGAATTTTCATTTTCACACTACAGAGCAGATGCTGCCATGAAAGTATGTATTTTTATTAATAGCCAGCTAATATTTAGTCTGTGCGTTTACTTTTAGAACAGCAAACTGTACAGTCAGTGATGTAGACTGTTAGCCAACTAATAAGTTAATGTCGATTGTTTTAAAGTATTATAGTGATGTATTATATTTATAGTTTCTGCTGTGAGAGCCTATGCTGGTATCACATGCTTATCTACCTGACACATGACTCTCAAAGCAGGAATTTCAAATGGATGGAGATTTATTTTTCACATGTTAAGAGACCGAACGTAACAACTGTATCCTGGCTGGATGAAACATCGTCTTATCCATCGCAAGGCACTTTTTATAGCAATGTTTAAAAATCTGTCAATCATAATTCACACATGTAGCACAGTGTATCCGAGTAACAAAACACATATTTAAGTTTTACAGTATAATTTTCATCAGTGTATAATCTATTATGAAAACAGGTGTTTGTGTTTCAGTCTTCACTTGTTGATTTCATCAGTAGAAGTGTCTATTTTGTTTACGTCTCAGGCCGCACCAGAACAAATTTTCCAGAGGGGTCAGGAATAAACCATTTCTCCCAGAGGTCAGTGTGAACACAGGGATAGTCCCAGGGTTTGAAGCGACCGTTCCAGTGAAGCAGTTGCGCCTCTTGGAGGACAGACTGGGGATAATACGCATTAGGACTCCAACCTGAGGGAGATAATGAGAAATAAAGGAGTTTTATGATGCATTGCATATGAATACATTAAGGCTATTCGCCTTAGTTCACAGAATGAGAAAATTCAACATTGTATTTTTTGTTCTCATTTATTTCACAGCGCTCTTGAACTCGCAAATCTGATTGGTCCGAAGGTGTTGATTAAATGTCTTAAATTAAAAGAGTAAAATAACTTTTTTGACATCTGTACACCACTACATTAAATTTGCAATTAAACACTCAAGATGTGAAAGAAGTTAAGACTTTCAGCTATAAACTCAAGAGGTTCTGCAAAAGTGTGGCATTAACCCTTGAAGAATGACGTCCATTTACATACAAACACCCCATTTGTGGGGCTCATAAATAATGGAACAAAAGGCTGACAAGCAGCTGCATGGCCAGGAGTGACCTGTTCCCTCCTGGTTCTGAGTTCTGAGTGTTTCGTTTGCATTTGGTACAGTAGCTGATCACTCGAACTCTCAACATGAGGTGACTATGCAAGTGAAGGTGGCTGAAAAAAAAAAACAATCATAGAGACAGAAACAACATTGTGGAACATTCTTCGGAAGACGTTAAATGGCAAGTACCGCAACAGCAAAAGGCCTGGAAGACCACAGCAGACAACCAAAGTGGGTGACCAAGGTGAAGAGGAGAAGAGGAGGCAAGCATGTCATTGTCAAAGTCTATAGTCTGTGAAAGACGGCTTAATGAGATGCTTCACAACAAGGAGCAAACCACTGGTAACGCTCAAGAACAGAAAGGAAAAATTGCACTTTGCAAGATTCTTTGGACTGATGAAACAAAAATTAGCTTGTAGTAGAAAAAGTATGGAGAAAGAACGGAACAGCTCATGATACCACGTGCCAATGAAACCGAGTGTTTATTGATGACTTGACTGCTGATAAAAGTACTACATGCTCTGCTTAGATTGAGCCAAATGCTGCAAAACTGATGGGACGCCGATAGGATTGCAGATGAATAATGACAGAAATCGTAAAGTTACCCCCAAGGCAAAAAAATGGGATATTATTCACTGGTTAAGTCATTCACCTGCTCTCAACCCAATACTGAAGACAAGACTAGAGGCAGAAAGACCGAAGACCAAAAGCACCTTGAAGAGGAAAGTCAACATTTGTCCACGTCCATGGGTTCCAAACTTCAAGCAGTCAGTGACTGCAAAGGATTTTCATGCATGTATTAAAAGCAGTACTTATGTCTGTATTAGTGTTATATAATTTGTGCGTGTGTGTGTGTGTGTGTGTGTGTGTGTGTGTATACTGTATGTGGGAGGAAATTTTGTGAAACCTCTTGAATTAATGTTAAAAGTCTTGAGTGTTTCATTTGAAATTCAATGTGGTGGGTAAAAAGAGGGCAAATGCCAAAAATCTTATCTCTGTTGTAAAATTCATGAGCCTGACTATAGGGCACAAGGTGAGGGACATGCAAACTCCACAGACGCTTGGCCAGAGGAGAGATTAGAACCCTCAACCCTAATGGTGTGAAGTGACGATGTATCAAAACTGCCACAAGATGGAGAGATGAGTTACCCATGTGTCTGACGTGCCACTTAGGGTCGATCGTTGTATATTTGTTGTGGAACACGATGAGCATAGGAGGAGTGGCTACACCACCCGCCATGGCACTGCTGTAAAGGTTTTCCCTGTAAACCCAAAGGAAAAAAAAAAGTATGTTAATTATTCAGAGAAGCAGGTATAGGAGTTGTAAACCGAAGATGGAAAATAGTTGCAGCATAGATGATGTGTACAAGGATGTTCGATATGACTATAGTGACTCCTGAGATGTTTGCCTTCATGTTAAAACCTCTAACCCTAACCCCTAACATCCAGGGCTCACTTGAAGTTCTCACTCATCCATTTCTCCAGTTGCACCGTGATCTTCTGCTGCTTCCACTCGTCAATATCAGCCACAAACACTCCGGGGTTAAAGGAGCAGTCGTTGGGGTTAATCCCCAGGTCTCGGACGGCCTGCTTCCGATAGTCCAGGAACCCCATGTAGGATGTCTGGTGTGCACAAAGAGAACCAAAACGCTTTCATATTTTGAACAATGTAAATGTATCAGCTTGCATAGGAATATAACCATCTGGTCAAAGAGCTGCGTACCTGCATGCCCACGCTGCGCACCATCTCATGTGTAGCAGGCAGGTCACAGTCTGACGCAAACGCAGCCGCATGTCCTGACTGCAGCTTGATGCTGTACAGATTCTGGATATCTCCTGTGGGATTCACTCATGAAACAAATGCGCTGTTTCCTTACAAAGTAACCATTTCCTCCTTTCTTTCTGCCATTTAAATGCTAATTTAAATATCCGAAACGGTCATACCTTGAACAATGATATCGTCGTCCAGGTAAACGATCTTCTTATGATTGCTGATAGCAAGCAAAGGTAAGTAGAACCTTACAAAGTTCAGCTGGAACACAAGACAGAAACACACCATTTTATCCATGTATAAACCTCCAGTTGTCTAGTTTTAGCTTTTCCTCCAAAGGCAGTGCTAGAGAAATGAATCCACATCATTTAACATAAATTACACAATTTTTATCACTGGTGTTGATGTTACACAATTGAAGAACGCTGACAAATATTAGTCTAGGTCGAAATGAAATTGTTGCAGATCATTGTGTATAACACGAATGTCACTAGTGAATCTACATTCTAGCCCGTACAGTACTGAAACGTGCTCGTCTCGAACGCGCACTTGTGCATATCTCTAGTCACACACACATTTCCCAGTACACACACACTTCAAACACTTGTATATTCTAGTGCACACTCTACTTCTTTATACATCTTCATTTACACATATATCTCCCCCCCACCCCCCCCGATTTTTCTCCCTAATTTAGTCGTGTCCAATTCCTCCGCATCACTAGGGGGCTCCACATTAAGGCTACTACTACCACTTAGGTAGGGGGTTTTAACTGTCTTAACTCTGTTCTGTTATTCTGCACAATCGAAAGTCTCGGTTTGACTTGAACACCCCTGGTACACTGTGGAATACACTTTTTAGTCTCTTTTATATTGTAAAGCAGTGCTCACAGGATGAAGGAGATCTGGTCTGGATGAATCTGGTTTCACTTTGCCCTTCAGCACCATGGGATTGAACTCCAGAATCTTGTATTTGATCTGTTTCAGCTTGGTTTTCTTGATGTACTGCCTGTTTAAGACCAGAAATGAAAAACCAACAAGGAAAGCTCACGGATACAATTAGAAACTATGTGTGTGTGTGTATGTACAGTATGTTATAGCATGACGAACCTTGTCAGCTTGATAGCATCTCTCAGGGTCACTATATAGAAGAAGACCCTGGACTTCGTGTTGCTATACACACTGTTGATGGTCGCCATGGCAGCTCCGAGACGTTCTTCTGCTGCACAGATCACAACGGGAATGCCTGTCTCTGACTCATCGTCCGCCGTTCGGTTTGGGGCCTCGCTGTTCCGCGGCCGTTCTGTAGCAGGAGGACAAATTTAAACAACAGACCCTTACACTTCCTGCTTAATCCTCTGAGCTTGCACGTGCAGTACCTGAGTGGTTTTCTGGCTGATATGCTTTAAACATTTTGCTGTACAGCAGAGCCAGTGCCATCAGGAGGAGTAACATGGAGAGCACCCGGTTAACTGGAACACACATACAGGGAACATCTGTTTACAGCTGTCATAATGGGAAGTCTTGATGAAAGGAACTGAAATTAAGTTGGAAAAGAATGAAAAAAAAACATGATATGTGTTTTATTAATAGAGCTTAAATGATATAAAAAATACAAATGAGCAGCAGGTTGGTGTGGCAAAAGAGGAACACATGATATCAGGATGTGCTGTTGCTTTTGTAAAACAATCAACATCAGGTAGATCTGTTTTGCATCAGGCCTCATCAGTGCATCATTCCATCATTGATTATTTTCCTATAGCAGCACACCCTGCCACAATCAGCCGGTGTTATAAAGCGCAAACACTAGAGGTCACTGAAAAACAACTGATCCAGGAGCCTCCAACTGATCCAACTGATCCAGAGTCCAACCTGTGTGCTGATTTTCATGACTTCTTGAGTGTGTTAAAAAACCTCCCCCAGATTATTGAAAAGATTTTTTTTATATAGTTGCAAGAAGTGATGATCGGGCCCAAGCACCAAAAATCTACCATTTTTGTGTAAAGCTACACAAAAAACTTACTTATTTTTGCATAATGCATATTTATTTGATATTGAAAAGGTTGAGAGAAAAATCTTAACTTTTAAGTTGAAAAAGAAAACTCATCTTCCATAATTATTGGCACCCCTGGCTATAGAACATCTTGATCTCCCTTTGCTTAAACAACAGCTCTGAATCCTCTGAGATTATCTCGGGATCAAATGAGATCATCCTACTGTATAAAATCTCCTTGGTTGCTTCATTCCTTTGTTATTATGTATATGGATTCCCATGGTTGGTTTAATCCTCTTGATCGGTCAGGGTTAGATGTGAATACTGAGCAAAAGAACTTCACGTCATCGGGAAGCAAAGCGTTTTTTTCTTTGTTTCTCTTAGGAACAAGACTCAGGACAGGAGCCACGAGCTTTCTGTAACAAAATGAATTCTTTCTAATATTATTATTTTTTAAAATCTGTCTATTATAATTACGTTTGAAATCCAGTTAATAAAATTTAAGAAGAGCCTACTCTGACTATGAGAGCAGGGACTTCAGATTAGGAACAGTTGAAAGAATACAGGAAGTAGGAATACAGTAGAAACATCTGGGAGTCAGTTTCAAACTGATCTTTTAACGTCATTTACATTCCACTGAAGATGCTTTTTTTTTTTTTTTAACTTACTTTAAATTTGGCATACAATCCCAGGACACAATTAAGCAAGGTGGCACTATAGGGTTTTGGGCTCATCTGCTCAGGAAGCGCTGCACACAACTGACTAAACACATGGTCTCAGTCTCCAGCACTGTCAGGTCACTATCTCTCCAAGTGCTGAAAGTGCAGTTCTAATTATTCCATAAAACAAACACTTTGCTGCAATTGCTAGTTTATAGGGAGGGTTTGAACCTGCATACACATGAGACTTGATGGTTACCTCACTCGCAGTGCAACTGCCAAGACCCTTACACACACACACACACACACGTAACATAATGTCAGCTCTAATGTCAGTATATGACGTCGGAGCACAGAACGTTCCTTGAAACAATTTCTCCTTCTTCAGTTATGTCTCATACTCTACATGATGAATAATTTCTGACATTTTTTTTTATCTTGAGCTGGAATTGCTTCAGAGACTGAACCTTAAACCAATGGAATTTGATAAGCTTCAACTTTTCCGGTATTTACCTACCAACTTTTTTTTTTTTTAAGCACCGCACTGTGAAGAAAAAGGTGGAGTGAAAAATGTGAAGTTTTTCCATGAGAAGAGCATTATGGAACATTTGGAGGTAGATGTCTAAGAATGTCCATCATGGGAAATTCTTTAGGACAGAGGAACTAGTATTCTTTAAGTTAAAGAAAAAGGACAGTGAAGGGAACATCTGTTTAGAACATCTGTAATGTAAGTGATCCATTGTCCATCCATTCATCAGCTACTATATACTGTAACAGCTTAACATGTGGAGGGACCTGGAGTTTGTCCCAGGGAACTTGGAGAACTTGGAGGTGGGGTACTGTACACTCTGGACTCATCAAAGGGGACACATAAACTCACACACCCAATTATACACTAGGGGCAATTTAGAAATATCAAGCAGCCTACACTAGGGATAGGAATCACCAGGGATCAGGGTGGCGATTCAATCTGCATTGCAATTCTGTTAGTATCATGATTTTATAAATATCCTGATTCTATATTCTTTTTTTTTCAGCTGTTGTTACAATTCTAAACAAACTTAGCAAATTCTTTGTTCCTACAGTACCACATGGGATACCATGCTGTTAGTGTCAAGGGTAACTCAGTGGTTAAGGCATTGGACTATTGATTGGAAGGTCCCGGGTTCATGTCCCAGCACCACCAAGCTGCCACTGTTGGGCCCTTGATCAAGGCCCAACTTCCATTAAAGTTACTTTAAACCCCCAACTGCTCAGGTGTATAACGCGATACAATGCAAGTCGCTCTGTGTCATACAGTAAGTGCGCCTGCCAAATGGAGTAAATGTGGGAATAGTTTAAGGTGCACCATCTGTAGGATTATAGAGGAACTGCAACATTTTATCACATCAAAATTGAAAATTTACTCAAATTTGAGATCACTTTCTAACTACATGGTCGTTCCTAATTTTTATTTCTTTCTACACTGTACAACAATGCTGAAGGTGTCCAAAATATGCAATAATCTCCTTTGAACAGTTGATATTGAGATGTATCTGCTACACATGATCTGTGAAGCCTGAAATAAATAAACTTTTGCACGATATTCAAATTTTTCGAGTTCCACCTGCATATATAAAAATTCACTATTCATTTTTCTAAAGTCTTCATAACGGCTCTAATCTGAGATGCTGTTTGTTAATTGGTGATTTCTGAGACTGGTAACTCTAAATGAACTTAAGTTTTGGTCTTGATTTCCTGTGATGGTCTTCATGAGAGACAGTTTCATCATGGAGCTTGATGGGTTTTGTAAATGCACTTGACAAAATACTGTTCTTGCAAGAACTATTGCAGAACGGCTGACCCCTTTGTCTTGTTGCTACATAATTACCTAATGCCATATGCATTATTTAATAGTTTCGAAATCCCCAGTATTGTTGTAGAATGTAGAAAACAAATCACTAAACACAAAGAAATTTGAACGTGATCCCCCATCTCTAATCGACACTGCATTTCTTAGGACTGTTCGGGGAAACCAGAGAACCCGGAGGAAACCCGTCAAGCCCAGAGAGAATATGCAAACTCCACAAAACACAAACCAGAGAAAAGATTTATATCTTTAACCCTTGATGTATAAGGCAATAGTGGAAAAACACAAAGCCATTTTTGTCATTTTAAATGGAACAATGAGTGAATAAAAAGTGATAGGTTGTGGTATAGGAGGAATAAAACACATTAGGTCATGCTGTTATAGAAAAATACTCCACCCCGGGGTGGTAACTGTACTGTAAGTTTGCTTTGCAGTGGGCTGCATCAACCCAACACGCTGTTAACGATTCTCTTATGATGGTGTATTAGTAAAAGTATCTTACATTATCAAGTAAATCTACAGTTCCAGGACAAATCCAGATCATTACTGTACATACTATACATGTGATGGGAATGTAGGTAGTAAAAGCCGGTACTTACATTTCTTCAGCATAGCCATACTTTGCTCTTACACATCTGCACAGAGAGAACAAAAAACATCAAAAATAAAAAAGCACAAAGCGTTTCCTAAACCCATTCGAACTCAGTGAGCAGACAGTAATTTATTGTTCTAAACTGCACGTGATGTTAGTGGAGATGAAGAAAAGCTCCGCCAGAGACATACCCAGGGTCCATCTTAAGCAGACCCTGAAGGATAGTCCCCCGAGTCTATGCACACATGTGGAACTGGTTTAAATGGGTCTCATGCTTCTTCCTTCCTGACAGCATTTTTTAGTGCACATGTATCTTTGGTTTACAAACAGCCATTCCAGCTCCACTCCCACTCTCGCCTCGCTCTCCTTCTCTCTGGACAGGCGGCTTATCAGCGCCATGATGTCTCCAAGCCGGAGAAACAGATGACTCTTTTCTAAATTTTCCAAACAAAGGCTGGCAAAGACAAATTAAAGTTAACGATGAAAGAAAAGGCTGGACTTAAATGAAACGTTGTACTATACATGACTGCCACAGTTTATCTTTTCCAAAAGGGCAGGGTTGAAACTTTTTTTTAAAGACTTTTTAAATCCAAGATGAATCCAAAAACTCCAACAACATCAACATTCATCCACATTCTTTCACAGGACTATCTGTGTGTTGACAAGTTTAAAAGTACTGTAAACTCTTTTCTCATTTCTTACCTTAAAAAATGTTCAGCAGTTGATGGATATAGATTTAAATGTTTCTAAGTAAAACGTGTTTCTGTTGTATAGTGTTAGACTGAAAGCAGTTTGCACTTTCTGCAAAGGGAAAGAGTTCTTAATCTCTACAGTAAATATTAGGATTATACATGGGGTTCAAGTCAAACCTGGACATTTGATTGTGCAGAATAACAGAACACAGTTATGAGAGTAAAAACTCCCCTAATTTCTCAATATAATTGAACTGCCTGCTTCACGGCCTCCCAGGAACTCCTTTAATGGTACCGTACTGTGCTTGAAGTGTTCTGTAAATGTCAATTGGTTTTAATTTAATCACAAGTCCTGGATTAACTTCAATGACATTGACTTTTAAAATTTATTAATACTAGATTACTTCACCAGATGAATAAATGACCTGTTTGTTCATTTATCATCAGTAGCCGGTTATCCCAGTCTGGGTCACGGGAACATCAGGCAGGAGGCGGGAACAAACCATGGGGTATACATCAGTACACACAAAGCCTACACACTGAGGGTCAGTTTAGCATTGCCAAACCACTTACTGTCATGTTCTTTCGGTGGAGGAAATACATGGGGAGAAAATGGAAATTTCCAAACTGTGAAAAAAGCCAAGCTCAGGATTGAACCCAGAGATCCTGAAGCTGTGAGACAGAAGCCTTGGTACCAACACAACCCTTAAAATATGTGTCTTTTAAGCTAATTCTTATTAGTTTGATCACAGTCAAAATAATTTAATTGATAAGGCAACAGTTATATTAACCCTTAGAAGTCAACTGCATCATCAATGATGTCAATCACTTTTTTTCAAGCACATAGACCACAGGTGAAATTCAAAACACCCCACCCACTTAACCACCATGCATAAAGAAGTTCTACTTGGAAATCTCCCTGGAAAGGAAAATCTGTTATAGGCCTGGCATAGTGAAAAGATTATGGTTTTGTTTTTTGTCTGCTCTTTTTTCCCCTAACCGTGCTGAAAGTTCCTGTTTATTCTGACTGCTCCCAGTAGCCCAAACACAGACAGATCTGGTCAAACCACCAGAACATCGTTGTCAACGGGTTTGCTTGTAGAAAATTTATTTGTATAGCGCTTTTAACATGCCCTTATTGTCTAAATGCAGATTAACAGAAAAATAGTAATTCTGGTTATACTGTAAAATTTTAATCCATATATAGGGTATCCCAAAAAATATTAACTACATGTCCTAGGCAAATTAAATTAAATAGGCTTCATGTTAAAAAATGAAAGATTTATTCATCAAAATTCCAACAACATATTCAAATGGGTATAGATTTTAGAATCAGTTTCTCAAAATTTGGTAGTCAATTTTTTGGGACAGTCTGTATTCATCTCTAATGAATAAGAGTCAGTGGTGGTGGTGGCAAAGTACAAATTCCCTGAGAATACATGACGTAAGGAAGACACATCAAGAGGACACAAAAGGACACCCATCCTCATCCAAGCGACACTGGATAGTGCAATTATAAATAGCTTTTCTTCTATAACTGTATTAAAGTTGGTTACCCATTGCTGTTTTAATTAAAAATCTTTCAAATGGCTTCTCAAAGTTATTAACTGGTCTATGATGGAGGCTGCTACATTATAAACAAGGTATGTTTAAGGTGATACCAAGGGTAATGCAGTTAGAAAATATTTATTGCAGATCAGTTTATTTAATGAAGATGCTGCAAAATAATATGGATGGTCTGCATGTTTGAGCATGTAGCTGGTCTGTTTTTGGGCCTGGATGTGGATCTGTCAGTAAGGTACTGATCTACTGTATCAATTAAATTACACTATATGGACAAAAGTATTTGGCCAAACCTGCAATGGCATTCTATCCAAATACATAATCTTCAATATGGAGTTAGTTCCCCGTTTGCAGCTATAACAGCTTCCACTGTCCTTGGAAGGCTGTCCACAAGATTATGGACTGTTTCTGTGGGAATTCATGTCCACTCATTCTGTAGAGCATTTATGAGGTCAGGCACTAATGTTGGACTAGAAGGCCTGGTTCACAATCTCCGTTCCAGTTCATCCCAAAGGTGCTCAATAGGGTTGAGGTCAGGGCTCTGTGTTAGGGCCAGTCAAGTTCTTCCACACCGAACTCATCAAACCATGTCTTTATAGTCCTTACTTAGTGCACTGAGGTACAGTCATGTTGGAATAGAAAAGGGCCTTCCCCAAACCCCCCATGTTTCCAAAAAGTTGGAAGCATAGCATTGTCCAAGATGTCTTGATATGCTGAAGCATTAAGATTGCCCTTCACTGGGGATAAGGGGCCTGACTGAAACACCTGAATAACAGGTTTGGCCAAATACTTTTGCTCTAAAATAATAATAAAAGAATAAATGTAATAATTTATTTATATTTATATATGGTTTATCCTTTGTAGGGTCGCAGAGGGCCTGCAGAGGGACAATCCATCCTGACAGCCTGTCGACTCTGGAATTTGGAAACGCCAATCAGCTTATTG
This sequence comes from Clarias pachynema, assembly GCA_030014365.1. NCBI lineage: Eukaryota > Metazoa > Chordata > Actinopteri > Siluriformes > Clariidae > Clarias > Clarias pachynema. The sequence continues at coordinate 6,843,008 of JAQMYL010000004.1, read as the reverse complement.
TGTATGTACACCCACTCACAAAAGTGAGTACACCCCTCTAATTTCAGCAAATATGTTAGTATATTTACTCAAAGGACAATATTATAAAAATGAAACTTGGATATATTTTAGAGAAATCAGTGTGAAGCTTGTATAACAGTATAAATTTACTGTTCTCTGAAAATAACTCAAAATAAAGCCATTATTGTCAAAAGAGCTGGCAACAAAAATGAGTACACCCTAAATAATAACAGCTGTACATCTTTAACCATGCAAAGTCACATGTCCTGTTTATCATGTTCATGTGTTTGTCAGGGGTCGAGTATGTCTCCAGACCTGAACCGTATTGAGCACCTGTGGGGCGTTCTCAAGCGGAAGGTGTCGAAGCGCCATGTGTCTAACATCCAGCTCTGTGATATGGACACAGTTTTGACATGTTCACTTAGGGTGTCCTCATGTCCGTTGCCAGATTTGTAGACAAAAAAAGTCTGCATGTTGCGTTATTGTTAGAAGACAGTAAATCTCTACTGCTGTACAAGCTCCACATCGACTACTCTAAAGTAAGTATCCAATTTTCATTGTCCCTTGAGATCATATAATAAAGTGGTTGCTGAAATGTGAGACGCACTCGTTTGTGAGGGCTGTACTCACTTTTGTGAGATACTGTATTTGAAATGTAGGAGAAAAACAGAGTATCTGGAGGAAAAAACACAGAGCACAGGGAGAACACGCAAACTCCACGCTCACAGACTGGAGATGAGATCCAACCCCCCAACCCTGGAGGTACAGTACTGTAACCTCGGAGTCATCGCAGAACAATAAGCAAAGTTTGGTTAAAGGTACAAGTCTGATGCAGTTGTATTTACTCCAGGTTAATATCTTCGCATACTTCGACTGGTCTTTATTCGAATCTGTTGCCACTTTAGTTTGTTTCTCACTTCTCTCTCTCTCTTTTGCTCACACTAGAGCACTATACAGACTAGTAGAATCTGTTCATGTCAGGACCCTGAGCTCTACCCTGTCCTACACAGTGTGTACTAAGGAGTATGCTAGTATAGTAGGTAGTTTCCGACTTCAGCAATTTATTATGAACTTTTCTCGCTTAATCCTCTGCTGTCAAGGGAACTCCCAAAGTGTGGAAGGAACGAGCAAACGGAAATTCATCAGCATTACTAACTAATAATGTGCGGAATGTCTCAGTTAATAACGTGAACACTCAGGAGATCAGTGAAGAGATCAGTGGACCATTTAATCGCTTTAATAATCTACAGCGTTTTTATTTTTTAAATATATATATTTTTCATTTTGTACCGAATTACCCCCGTGGTTGTCCTACTCACCCCTGAGAGACGTGTCGGTCGACTCCTGTCCCTCTCCAGCCATGCAGCGGAGCAGGATTTCTCAAACGCGCGCGCGGCGAACCTCCCAGCTGTTAGTGATTTTCCCATCCAGATGTGCCTTGTCTTGTTCGCGCGAGAGACACAGTGTAACTGACCCTTTATGACCAAC
>JAQMYL010000004.1:6804327-6819886 GCA_030014365.1 Clarias pachynema | reverse complement strand
CCCCCCCCCCCTTCAGACAGTATGATGTCATCAGCCTAAAAATCGATTCAGGAGGCATGCCTGTATCGTGACACTGATTTCTCCCCATCTCTAATGCAAGCTATGTTGTTGCAGGACTTTCAGCTGTTTTGGTCGAGGGGTCGCCACAGTGGATGATCTGATCAGCACAGCATATTGGTTATATACCGGATGCCCTTCCTGACGCAACCCTCATATTTTATCAAGGCTTGGGACTGGCACTGTAGCTGACTTGACATGAGCTTCTGATCATAGCATAGTGTGTGTGTGTGTGTGTGTGGCAAGGCATGACCTACCTCTCCTTCTCCTTTTGGTTGGGCTCCAGGGCTGAAGTCCTTTATTGGGGTCTTTGTTATGGAGGTTCAGGGTGAAAGGCTGTGTGATTGCAGGGCTGCCGGTGAGACTTTGGGTCAAATCCCTGCACTCTGCTGCACTCAGGTGCCTCCGCTTGGCCTTCCCTACAACACAAGAGCAGAGAAAAAGTCAGCAAGAGAAACAATAAAAGAACCAAAACACATTAAAATACTTAATGATTCTGTCATAACCGGAAGTGCTTTGTTTCCATTAAAAGGCTTCCTCTTAGTGAACCTACTGTAATGCAGGATGAGGACACTGCATGCTTTTTATATTAGTTTATGTTCAACGTCTAACTAACATTACACAAACACTACAGCACAGAGACTCACTGAAGCACTGCTGTGTGTTTAAACACTCATTTAATCTCACTGTATTAGCAGAAAACAACAAACCTGCTGATGCCGCCTCCATAGCTGAAGAGATCTCGGATTAAATAATGATGCTGAATGCGCTGCCGTTTTCATCCCATTTTTATTATTAATAATTGTTATTAAAATTTTCTTTTACATGCTAAACAGTCTACAGAGCTAACTAGGTAGCAAAACAAATCTCTGAACATTGACGGTTTACAACTTCCGCCTCTCAATTTCATAATAAAAGTCTTTATTCAAGAATAAAAAACAAAAAATAATACCTACACCCGCTTTTTTTTTTGTTTTTTTTTTGGGTAAAATAATGCATTAAAATCATTTAAATCGAATTTTAATCTCTGTATTGTTTTTTTTTTTATTTCTTTCTTCCTCTATGGAATCCTTTAAATCTGAAAGTGGCACCACTAGATGGCGGTAGACACTGAGTTAATGGAGGCTGCAGACACGCCTTCAGATAGTGTGACGTCATAATAACATTTCTTTTTATTCCTTTAAAAGCTTGCCAGTCATAAAAGTAGCGATATGGGTGCATTGTTTTAAGCTTGAGGCCGCTGATGCATCTAAAGTGTAATTATCTATTTCTAAACCAGGTATTCCCATTGGCCAAACCCCCAGACAGTGTATGCAGTGCCGATCCCAAGACCAGATAAAAATGGGAAGGTTGCCATGTGCCAAGTTGGTGTGAGGACTGGATGGTCCGCTGTGGAAATATGGCATTTAACAATATTGCCCATGCGAACAGTGCGACCTGGCAAGCTAATACACTTTAAATATGAATATAGCATTAAAAAGTTTAAATAAGACTGAGATGTCGGAGGGTGGCATTGTGGTGTAGTGGTTAGCACTGTCGCCTTGCACCTCCTAGGTTTGCATCTGTTTTCTCTGGGTGCTCCGTTATTTTCTCACAGTGCAATGACATGCAGATTAGGCTGATTGCTGTAGTGTATGAATGAGTGTGTGTGTGTGTGTGCGTGCGTGTGTGTGTGTGCCCTGCGATACATTGGCACCCTGTCCAGGGTGTTCCCCGCCTCGTGCCCTAAGTCTCCTGGAAGAGGCTCCATGCCCCCCCATGGCCCTGTATACAGGATAAAGCGGTATAGACAATGAGTGAGTGAGTGAGTGAGTGAGTGAGATATTGGACATGACAGCATTGCACATTTTTTTGTTGAATGTCTATTGTGCCTTATGTACAGATGTATAGATTTTGCTGCTGGGAATAAATGAATATGAAATAACACACAAAAAAAGAGCTCATTTCCATCCTAAATATTATGGAAAACCACAAACCTTCTCTGTTACTGTGTCAGCATTCGGATTAAATAAATGAAGCACGTTTTTTTTTTATTGTTTGTTTTTCCCTTTAGTAAGTTTAGGCGTGGGTTCAACTTCCACCCAAACCCCAGTCCCTGGATGCAATACCAGTCCAAAGCCTAAATAAAATGGGAGGGTTGCATCATCTAGGGTATCCGGGGAAAAACCTATGCCAAATTGTGTGCGGATCAGATGGTAGGTATTTTAAAAAGTTTTTTAATTTATTAAGTCTATTGTTATTTAGTTACATCATTTTTAAATGTGCTTATAATAAATATATTAGTATATATTTTTTTTGTTTGGTTAACTGAGGATAGTTGATTTAATAATTCAGTTTTTACACCTGAATCTTGTACGTTATACTTTCACTCTTTTACTCATTCATCATCTACAGTATACCACTTGATCCTGTATGCAGGGGGCCTAGAGCCTATCGAGAGACTTAAGGCACAAGGCGGGGTAACCCTGGACAGGGTCCCAATCCATTGCAGGACACACACCTACTGTATACACTCACCCATTCACACACTACAGGCAATTTGGAAACATCAAATAGCCTAATCTGCATGACTTTGGACTGTGTGAGGAAACGCACCAAGCACGGGGAGAACATGCAAACTCCATGCACACAGACCTGAGGCGGGAATCGAACCTGGACCCTGGAGGTGCAAGGCGACAGTGCTAACCACTAAGCTGCTAACAATCCTGTTATATTGAACTTCAAGCTGCTTAACACACAGTATGACCTGTTATCTGATTATCTCCCTAATGAGAATGGGTTCCTCGTTGAGCCCGGTTCCTCTGAAAGTTTCTGAAAGTTTCTGTCCATTTTCATTGTTGTTATAATTTAATTCAATTTAATTCAATTTATTTCAAAGTGATGTATGCATATTTTCTTTCGCAATACAGTACAGATTTCTTAAAGGTTACACACCTCATACACACAAATTCACACAACTCAATGTTAAATGATTTCGTTAAAAGATGTTTAGCGTGATGCAGCTTGATGGAAAACAGTTACCTTTACCATCCTGAGTTTGATATTTACAATGTGAATTGTTTTATTACATGATTTACCTCAGCAATTTTCCAATAAGAGCAGCATGTTAAACGTTTTATTTCTTTATTGTTACATACGTAATGTTGTGGAAACTCCATACATACTGTATGTTATAACAGCACAAGCTTCTTTTTTATTACTCCTGAAGTCGTCTATCGTAATGGCATTGGAAAATCTTTGAAAAAAAGCAGAGGTTGTTTGGGAGATTGAGCTTTGTAGTTTCTTTTCTCCTAAGCTGTATTTCTTTAAGCTGTATATTTTGTCATTTCAACTTTAAGATAGAGAAATGAGAGCTAGTGATTCCAAACCTACATAATATAAATGATTACAGGGAGTAATCTTCCTTAATGGATGTTTTATAACATTTAACATAATTATAAACAGATTTATTTTAAGTAGGATGTTCTTTAATAAGTAAGTAAATAAATAAATAAAAGGTCATCATTTACAGATTACAGTGGTCTATAGATGAATAATATAGTTTGTGTTAGTTTTGGTTATGCTGTGTTTGTGTTGGAACATGCCAAGCCTTTGTTATTATTTTCCTATGACATCACTTCTGGTCATTTACACAAGCGTGTTGTTTTGTATTGAAAATGAATCAACAGCGTAATTATTACAGTAAGCTTCCCAAACAGGATTAACTTATTCAGAAAAGCACAATCCCTGATAATGCTGCTTACATAAAGTAGCCTATTGAATTAGCCAAATGTGCTCGATGTACCATTCGTAATGAATCAAAGTTCAACAGAGGTCAGGGGGGAAAAGTTTAATCCAACAGTGAAACAATCGAAGACACAAAATGAACCTTTCCCCCATTTTTCCTGTTTATCAGGAGACCTTCTGCTTCATTTAAGGTTTTTTTTTTTTGTGTAGATGCAAAATGCACTGACTAACATTAACTCCATTAACTAAAAGAGCCATATAATAATTTTATGATAATATTAAAATAATGTCCATTAAGACCATTAAGAACTCTCCATAACTCTCATAATAATAATAATAATAATAATAATAACATTAATAATAATAATATAATAATAATAATAATAATAATAATAATAATAATAATAATAATTATTATTATTATTATTATTATTATTATTATTATTCAGAAACTGCTTTATTGCACTTATTGTACTTTGGTGACAGATAAGTTAATTTGTAGAATTAGTATTTTCTGTACTTTTTCCTGCAAATTGCATGCCTCTCCTACTTTCTTGGCAGCTACTGATTGTTTTCAGGAACACAACTGAGTTATTGTTCTTACCCTCGCTAATACTCACAACACCATCATGAACTTCTCTTTTCTTTTCCTTCTTTTTATTTTTCTTGCAATTCATGATTATTTTCATCATTTATTTGTTTTATCATTTTATCGTTTTATTATTCTGATGAAATTTAAAGAGATTTATGCATTTCTTTGTTCCATGTCTGTTTTTGTTTGTTTGTTTGTTTGTTTGTTTGGTAATACTGTATTATGTTATTTAATTGTTTATCTGTTATATATCAAATTATAACTGTATTTTATTGTTTAGTCACTGTTTGTCGTTTTCCTTTTTTGGCATGACAAACACAATGAGAAATTTATTATATTAAAAAAAAAGGGAATAAAAACAGGCAATTTTACTTGCTGAATATTTGCTTTTATTCACATACAGGCAATTCAACACTTTTTTATGTGGTCTAGAAAATGGAAACTTTTCCATTCATGTCCTTGTTCACCTCAGCCACTGATGTGTTTTTTTGCCCTTGGAAAGAGGAATTATGCATTAATAACTTCCCACAGTCATTCCCCTCATTTGCTCGAATACAAGGTGATTGTGGGAATATGTGTTCATGTCAAGCTGCACGTATGCAGCCCCAATGCTCTACTTTGTCATCATAAGACTGTCAATTGTGCGTGTGTGTGTGTGTGTGTTTGAAAAGTGTATTCTGATGACTCAGCAGCTCACATGACTGTGGTATTAATATGAATTTCAGATGTGGATCTCACCCTGTCCTCTTTTTACCCTTTCATCTACAGCTGTGTTCCTAAAATAGGGGTATGTGTACCACCAGGATTAACTTGGAGTTCCCACAAGCGGAGACGGAAAGCTAATTCTGTGACATTACAATCATGTCACAAACCACATTAAACACACTGCAAGCATGTGTACAAAAAAGAGAAAGCCTCTTTGTGTAACCGCTGTCTGTTAATGCGTCATAAAGATCATAAATATATGATGCAAAACGTGAAACAACGGCGAGACATCTCGTGATTGCGTCCCACCAGTCACTTCCTGTCTCCCAGAAATGCAAAACTGAACCACTTTGATCCAGATTGGTTTAGATTCATCTAGAGTAGTCAAGATCATTAGCATGGTCGTGATGGAGATCCGCGTGGATGAGTGCGCAGGGGAGCTGTGCTGGGCATGTGTCGTCATGCCTGCTTTTAGAGGTGTGTGTACCTCTAACAGTCAGACATTTATAGACAACTGTGATTTGTGGGGATTTCCTGATTGATATGCCATGTACATTTGTAGTCAGAAGGCTACATTTGGACAATTTTGACAATATTGACAATATCAAGCATTCAAGGATTTCTTTGAATTTGTTTCTTGGGCAGAATGAAACATCTTTAACAGAAGAAAATGAAGCCAAATTTTAATTTATTTTGAGCCCAAGGTCAAAAATATCACACACCATGTTGGCTATGTTTGACAGCACTCATTAGATTGACCAACCCACAGTACAATGGGAAAGTCCAAGGAGCTCAGTGCAGATCTCAGAAAGACAACAAATCAGAAATTACGCCATTTCCAAACAAATAGAAATCCCAATGTGAGTTCAAACAATTGTACCTCAACGACATGTTATTGGGAGGTGTAGCCATTTTGGGCATGGTCTGGGAAAAGACCCAAACTGTCAGTCTCACCTGAAAGGAAATTCTTTCAGATGGTCAGAAACAACCCAGTAATCAACAAAACACAACATTGTCATGAACTGAAAGCTGCTGGAACACCAGTGTTTCTGTCTACAGTCAAATGAGTTGTACATCTCCATGGACTGAAACGCTGCCGAACAAAGAAACGAGTCCCTCCAAAATTCTACACCTTCAAACTCAACTAAAGTTTGCAGCTGATGACATGGAAAAAGAAAAATCTTCTAGAGGAAAGTTTGTACCAGAGTTATGTTTGGAGGAGTAATGGTGAAGCAACCCCAAAAAAGCTTTTCAGCATGGTGGTGGTAGCATCACACTTTGAGCCTGTTCAGCTAGACATTTTGACAAAATTTGGTGTTCCAACAGGCACGATAAATGGTGTACTGTATGTATTTCCATCCTGTGTTGATTTGAGAAAACCCCAAATCAATTATAAATTGTGCACCAAGCTTAATTCATTAGGGATGTTTATATAAAATAAACATGTTTGATGTAGAATGATTCTATTCCAGAAAAAGACCAGTATAAAAAAATCCATCACTGCCCTGATGTTCATATTCATGATAAGTTCATGTAAATTTCCGATCACTTTGGCCTTTTTAAATCTTTAATAACTTATTTTTTTCATAAGAAAGCAAATAATTTACCATTAAAAATGTGTAAACCCATATCAGGCTACAACATGTCATTTTAAGCAGGTTTCTTGCTACTATATTTTGCTCCTAAATCAGGGATGATTTTTTATGAAAGGAAATTCCTGAGTTTAGTATAGTTCTAGTTTTAACTTTTAACAATAATTGTGTTGAAAGTTTTAAACTGTTTGAACTCCAAGCATTAAGAAGAAGTCATTAAATGAATAATTAACTTTCTAGCTAGAATTTCAAAGTGACCATCATCACCCAGTATCACAGTATCATAAAAAAAGAAAGAATGAAATGAGCAAACCTAATGCGAGAACTTATGAAATAGTAAAGGAATTTAAACTTTAATGGAAAATATATATACAGATATATATATTTTTGACTGACTCTATATAATTTATCATTATACTGTTCCAAGGTAAAGAATAGGTATATTGGAATAAGGGAGGCAAAAAAGTGGTTTTACTTAAGAGTTATTTACTTGAAATAGACACAAAGGTTGTTGTCTAGGACACTTACTACTGTTTCAGATGTCTTTTACCTTTATTTTACAAACTTATCTGCAAATGTAAAATCAGTGGGAATGAAACGCTACCACAATCCTGTAGATTGGATTTCTTGCCGTGTTGCTTTGATAAAGCCGTTATTGTATACGCTTCGCCACACAAAATAGTGACTTTGTTACCTCGGTGGTTCAAGAAATGTAGACACATTTCTCTTTACCGAGAAAAGAACAGAAAACTCCTTCAGAGAAGCTCACTCACAGTGGAAGTTGACGGGCAGCAGTTGAACTCTGTCAGTGATATGCAAAACTTGACCTTTTGTAAACTCAATTTTAAGCCAAGGGTCCTGAATTCCAGAGCAGAAGCATTGTTATGTCAGTTTTTTTGCATCGTGGCTCCCACACCATTCACAACTTCAATGTGAGTCTGTTTAGTTCCTGCTTTGTCTTTGGTCTTTGCCTTTTAATTTCCCGGACTGCTTAATTGTGGCCTTGTTTCCCAAGATCACTTTGTCTATTTAAACCATGTGTCCCACCCATCATTTGTAGCCACCCTCCAGCTGGCACTTTTCATAAAACAGCTACCAGCTGCAACATGCCTCCTGAAGCCAATCATCACATCTTTTCAAATTGTTGGGCCTATTGCATCAGGAGGCAACATTACCGTCTCGTGGGAAACTGCTATCTGCTCTCTTCCACATATATGTGCTTGTAGATGTCAAAAATTGCCTAGTGACACTATGACTAACTAGGAGACAGAGAGTATGTATCTCCATCTGCTATATATCCCTCCATCTGCTAATTTTGCTTTCTTGGACACCTGTATTGATCATCTTTACTCCACATGTCTGTGTCTATGTCCAGCACAGTCAGATGTGTGATTCAACCCGTGACTTAATTACCAAATATTGGAAGATGAAGATCACCAACTTTGCAATGGTTTTATTCACATGGACGGGAAATGGAGACCTTTGCTGTGTGATATACTGTAAGATGATCCACAGTGGCATTATACTGTATGATGGTCAAAGTCAACATGGCTTTTTTGTAATTTCAACCCCTATACAGTACGTAAACCACATAGAGAAATACAGTATGCACGACCCTGTGCAAAACATCAGCCACAGGTCAAGAGGATTAGGTAATAGACGTAACAGGTTGCACTTATTTCTTGTATGTTTATAAATAAAAACTATTAAGTTTAACTACATAGTGCGCAATACAGTAGACTTAGAGGACACACGAAGGACAGAGATGTACGTGAAGGGCGTTGTAAAGGAACAAGACTATACAAGCCCAGTTTTGGCAGATCGTTTTTGACTGCTCCTTTAATTATGTCAAAAGGACACAAAAGAAAACTGATTTAGTTGAGTAAATATTACATAAACAAATGTGATTTTTTTTCCCAATTATTTAATTTGTTTAGCATTACTTAATTTTTTTTTAGCATTACTTAAATGTTATGAGTTCTATAATATGTTATAACACATGGAAATATGTGACTGAAACTCCACCTGCATAATTTACTTACTTTATTGGGTTAAACGTAATACAGTTTTGCAATTGCTCACTAAAATAAATAATTGAACAAATTCCCCAAACCCAAAGTCTATTGTATGAGGAGTGTTCAAGTCAAATGGGGACTTTTGAACAGAGCACAGTTATGAGAGTAAATTATATATATTTTTTATTTCTCTATAGAATCCCCTGCTACACTAATGCACGTCTTCCAGCATTTCACTAGTGCTGAGATACCGTCAAACGTGTCTCGTCTGCAATTTGGTGACGAGTTACTGGTTGATTTTCAAGAATCGTTCCACTCGCTGAATGTTCATTGGAGCGACTGCAGTGGGCTCCGAGCCACCTAGACCGGGATCATCTTTCATAGATACACGGCCTTCTTTAAAACAGGTGCACCATTCGAATATTTTACTGCGGCTAAGAGTCTCATTACCGCACTGAGCTTGAAGTCTTCTGTAAAAAGTCATTCCTTTTTACGCATTCATTCATGAGAAATTTCATCACAAGTCCCCCTTTGACTTAAACAGACTAAGCTAGAACCATTAATTATATCAAGAACCCTCAAGAAACCTATTTTTCCTTATAGGAATGTATCATTTCCTTAACATAGTGGTGGTAAAGTGTTTTAGTGGTTAGCTCTGTCACCCCACACCTCTACAGTTAGGGTTGTGAATCTTGCCTCTGGTCTGTCTATGTGGAGTTTGGACATGTTGCTTATGCTTGTTGGGTTTCCTTCAGGTACTCATGTTTCCTCCACAGTTCAAAGCCATGTGGGCTGATTGGTGCTTCCAGATTGCCCACAGTGTGTTAGTGTGTGAACCCATTGGTACCTATTTGTATAGTTAAATATGCTAAAATTTAAGCATCTAGCTACAAATACTGTATCTTCATTTCTATCCTGCTATAATACATAATATAATGTGATGTAAACTTTAAAGCACTTTTTGTAAGTCGCTCTGGATAAGAGCGTCTGCCAAATGCCTAAATGTAAACGTAAATGTATAATACACTATATTATATGTATAACAGTATATTACAGCAAATTACGTGAATCTAATTCGAAGTATTTTAAATATAATGTGTGGCACAATATCCAAGCAGACGTTAAGGTCCTTATAACGCCTCCGAAATCTCAGTGATTACAGTCTCTTCACCTCAGCCTCTGCCTCTTCTTCTTCAGTGGTTTTTAGAAGTTGGAGATCTACCCATGGAGTTGTAGGCTTATTTATTTACTGATGTTCATTTGCATTCCAATAGTTAATAACAAATAAATAAATAAATAAATAAATAAATAAAGATTGCAACTTCTAAAAAAATTTAACAGTTCTGTCATTTTACAGAAATCTATTTAATAATTTAGATTTTTTACAACTAATTTCCTTTGGGTTCGTTTCCAAAATTCTTGCAGTAGAAGTAAAGTGGGGAATTTTGTTGTGAATATTAATGCTTAACCTTGTGTGTAATTGTGGTGCGATGGCATGTAATTTGTATGTTTGTGAAGGTTCACAGTCATCCAGGTGAGGTTATCTGAAAGTTGAGTCACATCAACTGGACTTCTTTCATTTTTAGGTAGAAACGTTTCACTACTCATCCAGGTAGCTTCTTCAGTGTGAGGGAAGTTGGCATTATTCCACATATTTGCATCTTATAGGGTCAAGGATCCTCCCCGTCATTAGGTGAACAATGGACAAGTTGAGAGTAGGAGGAAGAGCCGTTTCATCTAATGAGCCTTTTCAGGCAGGGGAGGATCCTTCATCCTGGCAGATAGCAATATGTGCAATCCTACCAACTTCTGAAAAGGCTTGTTAGGTGAAACGACTCTCCTTCCCACTATCACATTCTCCGTTGTTCAACTAATGAGAATTTCCAGGCAGGGGAGGATCCTTCGCCCTAGAAGATATCAACATGTGGAATCCTTCCAACTTTCCTCAAACTGAAGAAGCTACTAGGATGAGTAGTGAAACCTAACAAAAGTTGACTCATGAACGACCTACCTACTCACCTATCTACATTCCTTCCTACCCAGTAGAGGTTCTGCCTAAGGTTGCCCAACATTGGTCTTCAGATTCTTGTCCATAATGGGATAGATAACTCATTACACATGATTGTGTGCCAAGCGGCAGTGCCATCCTGCCTTTGGGTGCCACATTTTGGCTTTTGAAGTCATTGGATCAATAATCATTGGTACAGCTAATTTTACCCAAATTTTGTAACTTATTTGGTTGTTTTCAGTTCCAACCAGAGATGTCCACAATTCAGTAAACATGTCCTTGCACATACATAGTCTGGCACAATGAGGATGTGTGATAATTCCACCATGACTGAACACCCTCTTAACTGGCGCAATGGTTGCAGGAATGGCCAAGACTCTTATTGCCGCCTGTTAAAACTGTTCTCCAAAACTCCAAATCAGACATCTGTGTCAATCTCATATGCCATTTTGAAGTAAGCATTTAATTCTGGTGTCAACAGACATCCTCTTGTTTGTGCGTTGCTAGCCTAAATAAAAGAAAGAAATGATAGCAGTTATGTCTTGGGAGGAGGCTCTTGCTTGTCTTCTCCGCTGCTGCTCTCAGGACGTGGGAATCTTTCCAGCTCTGATGTTGCAAGATCTGAAAGCAGGTTCTATTATAGATGACACACATCTACTTTCTTTCAAAAGAAAGTAAATTATGCCATTTTACTATAAGCACATTGAAGACTCTATTATACTATAGCTTATCATAAAACACTCTCCTGAATAAATGCTTTAGCAAGCATTTTGTTGCATCATATTTTTATAAATGGTTACAGTATGTACTGTATGTATTTGGTTGTTTTTTCTTTCTCAGAAATAGCAAGAAATGACATCCAAAGCTATCAAGAAGTTAACCATTTATTGAAAAATCATATTGTGTTGCAAGTTGTTCAAAAGCATAACAGAGTAAAGTGTTCCAAGTGTTTCTATTGCACCATAAATCTATAAAAAGAGGATAAATTATTATATCCAACCAAAAGTTCTTCTATCATCCGCTGCTTGATATCATCTGGTGCAAGAACATTAGAATTTAGCCAGGAGAGGCAAAATGTCACACACAGTTCTTTAAGCCTTGATAAGATTGTTAAGTCTTTGATTTTCCACATGAAACAACGACTCCCACAAGCCATGAAGCTGAATTCCACCAGCCTGATGTTGCTAAAGGGATACTTAGTTTAACACCTTATTCTTCTTCAAAAGCTTGTTTCAGCCCACAGGTACAGTGGAGTAGACTGCAGAATTTCCTCACTTAGCTGTAATGCCTGCGCAAAACACCCAATGTTTTCTGCAGTTGCTCTCAATGGATTCAAACTTGGGTTGATAACGATCTCCAACATCCTCCCAAAACTGTCTTTCTAGGCTCCCGGCTATGGATGACTGTAACATCACCCTGGAATCAAACTTATGATCCCTCAATGATAGGACAAGAGCATTTCTGTCTGGTCACTTGGAAGCTGAAATGAGCTGCCCAATGTAAAGAAACAGTTTCATCGCTTCATGTACTTCCCTTCTCACCCTGATCACTTTGGAATAGGGTCGATCTGAACTCATCAGACCACATGACCTTTTTCCATTGCTTGCAAGTACAATCTTTATGTTCTCTAGCAAACTGAAGCCTTTTTTCTGATTAGTCTCGATAAGTAGTTTTCTTAAGGACACACAGCTGTAATACAGCGCGTCTATATAGGCCCCTAGAAACCTGCACACTGCATGCAATCATTAGGTAGCACCAGGTAGAGAGCATGTCGTTCCAGTATTAAGGCCACAGAAAAGGCAAAGACAAAGGCAAGGATCAAGACCAAAAAGTCCAAGAAAGATAGAGCAGCGTGCAATGAGATAAGCGTGCTCTCTTGAGAGAAACTGAAAATAAAATAAAACTGTGAAGACAAAAGAACATTTGAGAGAAACCCATTGAGGGATAACTTCATCTTGTTGAGACGAGAGCATTTATTTTCAGTTATCAAAGCCCCACCCTGTTTCGAGGAGATAAGTAAGCTTTGTGTTTGTTTTTTTGTTTTCAGTTTTATTTAGGTTTCCTTTTGAGTTTCATTAATAAACTTGCATTATCGCCGAACTGGATGGTCTTCCCAACACTGCAAAACCACAGTCGCACACTCCTACTTCACTGAACCCAATCAGAAAGCTTTAATAAGTGCTCTTACAGTACTTTCATTATAACATCTTGTGACTTGGCGGTCAAACCCATGCCACATAACAACTTACCAACTGGTTTTTACTGTTGTTTTTTTACCATGCAACTTCACCAAGTGTTTAAGTGATTTCCTTTCATGATTTATTCATTTCTGACCACATGTCTTACACAAACTTGATGGTTCAGCACTATCATTCCAGGTGTTGAAAATGTGGTGAAAGTTTTTTAACCCAGTTCCAGTAAGTCCAAAAAAACTCCTTAGTTGTTTTCTTTGCTTGATGCAGCCCAATAATTTGACCCTTCTGAAATGACAATTACTTTTCGGCCGGGCAGTGTATTTCTAATCAATATAATAAATTATAAATAAAATATAATAAACGTTCTTGTACATACTTTTTTTTTTTCTACCTACTTCTCTTTCTCTTCAGGCCTGACTACTGCCTTCCTGTAATTTATGGGGAGCAAAGGTGGAAAGAAAAGGAGTTCCTATTTAAAAACAGTGTCTGATATCAGTCAGAAAACAGAAAACCAAACCATCAGGATTAGAAGAATCCCATTTTTAGAGAGCTGACAGTCAAGTCGGGTTGTTGGCCTGGGGGCTTTACCGTTAGCCTGCTGAACTGGGCCCTACTATTAGCAAAGAATAAATGGGTGTTGTCTGGTTGCTTTTCCAGACAGCCAGGAAAACTCTGATCAGGGTTGTGTCTTCTTGTTTGTGTTGCTTGTGCTTAGTGATCGCCTTTAAATGTTGTTGGGGTTAAGGGGACAGCCATCTCCTCACTCAAGTCTTATTTGTCTGATTTTTTAAAATCATTTTGTAGATATAATCGGTGACTGCATACTAGAGTGCAGTTTGTTGTGCCACAAGGACTTGTTTTAGGCCCACTCTTTCTTTCTTTCTATACAGTACATATGCTACCTCTAGGTTGAATTTTTCATAAACATGGTATTAGCTTCCACTACTGCGGTGAAGACACACGCCTGTATTTACAGTACATTTACATTTGACATGCTGATTAACGTGTTTATCAATTTTGACAAGATAGAAGTACTTGTACTAACATCACAATTAGCTAGATAGAAGTAATCTTTCTGATTACACTGTAAACCTAATGTCCTTTCTGATACATTATGTGCAGCACAAAAAGAAATTGGTGTGATTATCGACCCTGGTCATAAATTTGAATCTCATAGAGATAATATTACTTGGATAAGCCCTTTCTAAATTCGGAAATGTTGCTAAGAAAGAAAAATAGAATAAAAAAAAAAGAAATATTATGTTGCTACAAGGTGCAAATTTATTTATTTGTCACATACACAGTCATACACAGTATGATATGAAGTGAAATGCTTATATAACTGCTGATGACCTGAATATATATATAAAAAAAGAAAAGTTTCATTATGAAATAAGAGGATATTTTTACTAATTAGAAATATAGAAAAATATGGGGGAAAAAACTTAAGCTGTAATTTATTTTATTTGCCTTATGTACAAATAATAAAAATAAAAGAAAATAAAAGAAAGAAAAGGAATATAAAAAATATAATAAAATATAATAAAATATAATAACATACAGAAGGGTCAAAGGGAAATGTAGAACCATGTCCAGTTATGGGCAAGACAATGTGCAAGGTCACAGTTCAAAGTTCACAGTTCTGTGGTGTGCAAAATGTTCCAGTGTGCCAATGTCATGTGTGATGAGCAACGTGGTGGGTAGTGAGATTGTTTGGGAGAATGCGCTCAGCACCACCCTCTCTAGAGCTCCTTTGTCCTGGATGGTGCTGTTCCCGAACCAGATTGCAGTGTTTCTCGTCAGGATGCTCTCTATGGTGCAGGAGTAGAAGTTCCTAAGCACCTTAGAGGGCAGTCTAGCGTTTCTCAAGCGCCTGAGGCGGTAGAAACACTGCCGGGCCTTTGTCACCACGGTGTTGATGTGGCAGGACCATGACAGTTCCTGTGTGATGTGAACACCGAGGTATCTGAAACTGTCCACTCTCTCCACTTGGCTCTCTGATGACGGGGATCTGGTACTGTAGTTTCTCTCCTGCCTTGTACAAAATCCACTATCAGCTCTTTTGCCTTGCTGTTGTTCAGGAGGAGGTTGTTACTCTGGCACCAGTTCTCCAGATTTCTAATCTCCTCCAGGTAGGCAGTCTCATTGTTGTCAGAGGTCAGGCCCACCATGACGGTGTCGTCAGCAAACTTGATAATGTTGGTGGAGTTGGTCAGTGAGTACAGCAGGGGACTCAGAACACAACTCTGGGGGCTGTGGGTGAGGGAGGCTGAGACAAGTCTGCCCATACTTATTGTCTGTGCTCTGCCAGTTAGGAAGTTGGAGATTCACTGACACATAACACAACTGAGTCCCAGGTGCTCCAGCTCCAGCTGAGTGTGGAGGGAATTATAGTGTAAAATGCTGTAGTCAACAAAGAGCATTTTAACATAATTCCCCTTTCTTGTGTTCGGGTAAGTGAGAGATGTATGAAGGGAGTGAGAGATGGCATCGTCTGTAGAGCGATACGGACGGTATGCAAACTGCAGTGGATCCAGGGTGTCAGGTAGTGAAGAAATGATGAAGTCACTGACCAACCACTCAAAGCACTTCATCACTACTGAAGTCAGGGCTACAGGGCGATAATCGTTGAGGGAACCAGGATGGGGCCTGCTTAGCTTGGCTTTCTC
>JAQMYL010000004.1:6718167-6732516 GCA_030014365.1 Clarias pachynema | reverse complement strand
TATATAATATTAATAACGGCCCGCCACGTCTGACAAGTCTGCCATGTGTATGATGTGTAAACTGGCTCGTCACTTTCTGAGTCACAGCACTTGACCGAGACTTTCCTGGTGTGTGAAGTTTAAACTCTGCTCCTGTGTGTTGCAGATAAACGAACCCCCAGTCTGTAGTTTATCTGACTGGCTGCTGGGTTGTTTTCAGGTAACGGCGACCTTTCATTCGCAGCTTCAGCCAATCATCAGTCTTCTCCTGATTCTGTCTGTCCATGATAAACACATTTGATTTTCTGTTTTTTTTTTTTTTGTGTTAATTATTTCCCCCCTTCCGATTGCTTCAGTTGTGTAACTCATTTGCGTTCACTCACTGTTTATGTTGCACTTTTCCAATCAGCCAATCAGAAATCGAATTCGTAATGTATTGTTTTGCATTGCGTGAGCTATACAAATGAGCTCAACACACACACACACACATACACACACACACACACACACACACGTTGGTGGGATCTTGGCCTGGAGACAGTAGGGGTGGGGATTACAGGATGGCAGATGGTTGTCTAAGCAGGCTGTATTGTCTCTGATGGACATGTCTCATAAACACACCCACACACACTCTTATATACTCGAGTATACACCCATTTTGCTCGTCCATGAATTCAAAGAGATCACCACTGGGCAGATTTAAGCTTTTGTCACACAGATATTGCACCATAAGGGCGATACTAAGAACCTCCTTAATATTGCGCTTTCTTCTCTCACGTCTTGTAATTCACACACAACCCACAAATTCAGCGCTAGACCGCCTCACTGTGTGCTTTGATTAGACTGGGCTGCTATTAGACTAGGCGTGGTGTTTACCACAACAACAGCATCTGTGTGTAGTCTGTGTGTAGTACCGTATGTTTCGGAAATTCTGTACATAATATTTCAGAGCTCTGTCGACCAATCATAGATGAAAGCAAATGATCATAACCAGTCATAATGCAGGAGGCGGGATTTGTCTGGAAGAAGTTTATTTCACGTTTATATCTTACTGCAACTTTTAATGCTAGAAGAAGCCCAATGAAGTCTATTGCAACTCTTAAATATTTTCCAAAAATAAAAATCCTGGCCCTGCTGATCAGTCTCGATCTCAGCTGATCTTTAAGTTCATTAATTTTTGCAGCACTACAGCTTTAGAACTAGAGATGGAATCGATTCAGTGATGTATCGTCATTCTTTTGTCTAGCAATTCATGTATCATAATATATATACAGTATATATTTTTAAAAATTAAGTTAGTTAAGCTTTTATTAGTCACGTATACATTACCTCACAGTGAAATTCTTTCTCCGCGTATCCCAGCGTAACTGGGGTCCGAGCACAGGGTCACCCATGATACAGCGCCCCCTGGAGCAGATAGGATTAAAGGCCTTGTTCAAGGGCCCACAATGGCAACCTGGTGACGATGGGGTTTAAACTGCCGACCTTCTGATCAATAACTTAGTGCTTTAACCCTCTGAGCCACCACTGACACACTGACATCACTCTAAACTATTCACACAGCAATCTTGTGTGGTGGGAGCAAATTATTTGCTAATTTCAGATGGTTGTCTAAACAGGCATAATTTCGGGTTAGAATTTTGAAAAAGATTTTGAATCGGGACGTTTATTTATAAAATTGTGGTACATATAAAATCATCACCTAATTATCATGATGATATCTAATCTCGTGATTCACGTCCCTGTTTAGCACTAATTAAATGCAGCAGGTTTGGTGTGATCTACTCTGTATACGATATCTGTGGTTCGAGCCACTCTATATCACATATCTGTCAATTAGCTGCTAACCG
Organism: Clarias pachynema; assembly: GCA_030014365.1. NCBI lineage: Eukaryota > Metazoa > Chordata > Actinopteri > Siluriformes > Clariidae > Clarias > Clarias pachynema. The sequence continues at coordinate 6,730,687 of JAQMYL010000004.1, read as the reverse complement.
TTTACACTTCCCGATGACGTGTCGCACATATCATACATTTCGACGCATCAAAACCTCATTCTGTGATGTGAGGGTTCTCCGATCTCACACAGATCTCACACAGATCTCACACAGATCTCACACAGATCTCACAGAGGCTCATTAACAACGACCCCGGATAATGTTCCCAACCTGAACCAGCTGTGTGAATGAGGCGTTATCTGGCGGACTGTTTTCACAATCACAATCCCAGCATAAATAAAAGCACCTTATTGTCCATTTCTTCAGTGATTAATCTTACTAAATACTGTACATTTCTGTCTACTACTGTAAGTAAAATAAGTATTTATTATGCATAATCATAATCTTGCATAATCATGCATAATCTCCTCACAGTCATTGTGTAAACATCATGAAATCTACATTCTACATAAATCTGTTTTGTGCCATATTAACAGACATATACTGTAGGTTGCAACAAAGCTCGTGGCTTGACTCAGTAAGGGTTCGAACGCCTCCTTTTTGTTGTAAGAGTTGTAAGAGAAATAGAGGTGTTTTTCAGGCTCATTTCTGCAGCGCATATCTCATCACACACATCTGTCACCGCTTATAAAAAGCATGAGAAGTTAGAGAATGAGTCATATGACAGAGAGATAAGTGAGAGAGATAAAATAGGGGAAAGGGTGGATGTGTAAGAGAGAGAGAGAGACAGGAAGAGTAAGAGAAAATGAAAGAAATATTTGTAATCATGACTCGGCAAATCCATTTATCGTCCTCTCCGATTCTCAGCATTATGTTATTGTTGTTGTTGTTTTTTGTTCTTCTGCATCTCACTGCCAGAGCTGGGGGAACTCCTCTTCTTTTCCCAACCGTAAAAATATGTTAAAGTTCACTGAAAGCACTTTTTGTAAAATCAGGAAGGAATAAAACCTTCCACAATCCAGTGTGCTGTTTGAGGAAAATATAGTTTGATTTGTAATGTTGCTCTTACAAACCAGAATAATTCTAATTTCCAATACAGACACGACCTAAAGTGCTTCCTTGTTCTTATACCACAGTGGTTCATTCAAGCGATTCCAGTTTTTAATTTTACTATTAAACAATAGTTATACGTCATAACCTCTATACATTCACCGGCCAATTCATTAGGTTCACCTTGCTACGTAGTACTGGGTTGGACCGACCCTCTCCCTCCAGCCTTCAGCCCTGCCTTAATTCGTCATGCCATAGATTCAGCAAGGGGCAAGAAAAATTCCTTTCAGATTCTAGTCCATATTGATACGATAGAATCACGTAGTTTGCTGCAGATTTTTTGCAGCTGCATATCCATGACACAAGTCTCCCATTCCACACCATCCCAAAGGCCGCTCTACTGGATTGAGGATTTTAAGTTAATTTAATGCTTTATTCATCACATGCGCATCACTGCACAGTGAAATTCTTTATACTTTGCATATACCAGCTTTGTGGTCAGGGCCGCGGGGTCAGCCATGATACAGAGGTTCTGGAGCAGGCAGTGTTGAGGGCGTTGCTTAAGGGCCCAAGGATATGTGGTTACTTGAGTACAGTGAAAAGTTTGAGATGATTTTTAGTTTTGTGACATGGAGCGTTATCCTTTGTTGGACACAATGGGGCAATACTCAGGTAGGCTGTGGGATTTAAACAATTTTCCATTGTGCCAAGAAAATCTCCCCCACACCATTACACATGAAACTTTGACACAAGGCATGATGAAGCCATGCCTTCATGTGGTATACACCAAATTCTGACTCTACCATCCGAATGTCGCAGCAAAAAAATCAAGGCTCATCAGACCATGCAGTGTGTTTTTTCCAATCGTCTGTTGTTGAGCCCATATAAATTGTAGCCTTAGTTTCCTGTTCTTAGTCCATCTGCTTCAAGGTTCAACGTGTTGCGTGTTCAGAGATGTTCTTCGGCGTACCTCAGTTGTAATGAGGTGTTATTTGTTGGCTTTCTATCAAGCTCAAACCAGTCTGGCCATTCTCCTCTGACCTCTGGCATCCACAAAGCATTTTCAAGCAGAGAACTTCCACTCACTGAATATGTTTCACTTGAATCACTTTTCCTTCCCAGTCTGAAGCTCGGTTTGAACTTCAGCAGATCCTCTTGATGTCATTAACATGCCTAAATACGTTAACAAGCAGCTAAACAGGTGTGCCTAATGAAGTGGCCTTGGTCATTTCACCACCAGCTTCTTTATTTCCTTAAATGTGAAGTCGATAAGAAAGGAATGCAGCTTTTCAACCAAAAATCTCAACCTGAAGACTTGGTGGAAAATTTACTGACGCTGGAGACTCCTTCCATAAACGTTTAATAAGCGCAACATACCCAAAACTTAACAGTGTATACAGTATCCAAATGTACATCATTGCTGTGGTATAAAAACTTATTTTATACTCAGTTATTTCATGATTTCTCCGCATTTTGTCATTAAGTTTTCATCCTCGTTTTGGTCACGTCTTTGTCGTGTCAGATGTTGTTCCCATTTGTAATGTCTTTTGGCTGTGTTTCAGTCTAAACTGTGGTGTATCTAACCCCTGTACTTTCCTGTGGTGTTTTTACGGTGTGTGTGTGTGTGTGTGTGTGTGTGTGTGTGTGTGTGTGTTGTATGTGCGTGCAACTCTTGTCGCTAATCTAGCCAGGCGAGGAGGATCGAGAGGACGGCTTGGTACGACCGATTTGCTTGATTTTAGCTTTTTTTGTCACCGCCAGTGCTGCTGTCTCTCTCAGGCTTTCACCCCTGTGATTATAAGGCACCCTCGGCATTCTGGGAACTGACCAGATCTCTTGACATCACATATAGGTCACCTGGAGAATGTTTTGAGCCTCACTGTGCCATTGCTGTGGAGTTGTGTGCATGTGCTGCTGCCACTGCTGCTAGCTAACCACTCATAGCCACAACAACCCCAATACAGCTACACTGTGGCTCAGAGATGGACGTGTGTGTGTGTGTGTGTGTGTGTGTGTGTGTGTGTGTGTGTGTGTGTGTGTGTGTGTGTGTGTGTGTCTGAGAGAGATCATCTGTCTGCTTGTCTGTCTAAAGATCACATGGGCCATGAGTTATCAAGCTAAATAGGAAGATGAGTTCCAGTACAATGCTAGCATAAACTCAGGCTAACTGTGCATCACTTCCTGTATTAACGTTTTATATTTTTATACTTCACATTTTTCTACATAAGTAGCTTAACTTAGAATTTTTTTTTCCGCACATTTTTCTACTTAAATAAGTGACTTCCTCAGTTTCATGGAGCTCAGCTAGTGACTGGGCAAATGTTTTTGTCTCTCAGTGCTAAGCTTGCTAGCTGATAAATTCTGTTGAAAAAGATAATACAGTACTATACAGTTAAATAATGTAATTTTTTAATTATTAGGACTGTGTAACTTGACAGAAATCCCACAGTTGTCTAAATAGGAGCTAGCTTACAAGTTAGCTCGGTGTCCAGGTAATTCCTTTAGTGAATTTTAGTCATGATTTCAGACTCAGCTACTGAAATTAACTGTTTGCTAATCAGCTAGCCATCCAGAGTTTTTTTTTTAAACAAATGTTAGTTATAATTCAAGACTCATCTACTGAAATTAACAGTTTGCTAGTTATCTAGCTGTCCAGCTATTTTTTTTTTTTAGCGAATGCTAGTCATGATTTGAGACTCCGCTATTGAAATGAAATGTTTGCTAGTTAGCTAGCCATTTAGCTAATTCTTTTGGTGGATTTTGGTCATGATTTGGGATTGAGCTACTAAAATTTACTGTTTGCTAGCCGTCCAGACGGTTTTTAATGTGTATTAGTCATGATTTGAGACTCGGCTACTGAACTGAACTGTTTGCTAGTCAGCTGACCATCCAGCAAATTATTTTAGTGAATGTTAGTCATGATTCAAGACTCGCCTACTAAAATTAACTGTTTGCTAGTTAGCTAGCCATCCAGCTATTTTTTTTTTTAGTGAATGTTAGTCATGATTCAAGACTCAGCAACTGAAATTAACTGTTTGCTAGTTAGCTAGCCGTTCAGCTATTTTTTTTTTTTTAGCAAATGTTAGTTTTGATTCAAGACTCGCCTACTAAAATTAACTGTTTGCTAGTTAGCTAGCTATTCAGTGGTTATTTTTGGACAGAAATAGATTATAGATTTTTAAATAGAATAAAAATAGACTCCTTATTTTACTTATTTACTTAAGTGAATCATTTTCTGAGAATATGCGTGTATATAAAAGGAGACTCTGCTGCCGAAATCACCTATGCGCTAGTTAACTAGTGGGATAGCTAATGTTCTTCATGATTATGCAATACTTTGATCCCGGCTGTCAGTTGTCACTGACGTTTTGGTTAACGCTGCTTTTCTCCTCAGTTTTTTATGACTAACTTGTTCTTACATTTACAAGTTCAAGTTTAAAATTGGAGAAAAGTGAATGCTGTGCAAAATCCAAAGGCCTCAAATGAAATGTCCTATTTGATGATGGTATTCTGTATCATTTTCAGGCAACATCGTCATCTCAACGGCCTTATTTATGACAAATTTATGACTTGCGCTTTTATGTCATGCCTTGCTGCTCTGAAACACTGAACCTTCGGTGCTTTCTGAAGGTTGTTTTCAGTTTCAGCGGTAGAGCCGAAACTTGGATATTGACGTCAACTAATTAACAAACCTTGACACAGAGTAGATCATCCAGATTGTGCTTTAAATCATTTTGCCGTGATGTTAATAAATGAGTGAAATAATTCAGTAAGTGTTGAAAAGCAATATATAGACGAATATATATAAACAATATACATTTACCTTGGATTTATGTAACATTTTTATTACTTGATTAGCATTTACACTTCTTAATACATTCAGTTTGTTTCTTTATGCATATTGTCTTCTAATTTTGTCACTCTCGGACCCGTGAGGTCGTAATTAATGGTGATATTAAAATATGTTCAAATAAAAAAAAAAAAAAAGTCCTGCTTTTTTCCAGAAAGCTTTATAATCTGTGTTGTTGGAATGTAAACTAATCTTGCATGGACCTGCTGTGGGCTGAAGATCATAATCCAGAAACGAGGCTGGCCATTTATTTCACGCTTCAAAACAGATTGCTGGTGATAACCGGTGAATGGCATGATATGCTGTGTGTGACATAGCTGCTAATCCTACCATTGCGCACGCACAAAGCACAGATAAACACACATTAACCCCGGAGTCCTTGGATCTGTCCTGTCATGGACCTGTTAAGCCTCGTATGCTTATGCTTATTTCTCATTTTCTCTCTCTTTCTCTCGTTCTGTTATCCTTGTCCTTAAAGAGGACCATCACCTTGGGGGCGGGAGACAGGCAGGTGATCCAGACGCCCATCAACGACGCACTTCCTGTGAGCGGCTGCAGCGTGTCTCATCTCTTCAGGCAGCTCGGTAAGCCACGTGTCTCCACCCAGGTCATTAATTTAGCAAACCTGCATGCACAAGGGATTTATCTAGGTTAATGCAAAACACGAAATCTTGCGCCCTGACCAAAAAAAAAACAACAACCTCAGAATCTGTCAAGTATTCAGACCAAGTGTTGACAACGCCCTTAGATGCAATGTTAAAAAAAAATGTAAATGATTCTGCCAAACATCTGGTAATAATCATGTACTGCATCCTCAATGCTTAAACTCACTGAGCTTCCAGATGACGTTTAAAAAAAAAATAAAAAAAATAAATCTTTTGCGTGCATGCTTCAGAGAAGCATATGCAAGACATTCAGCTAACCAGAATTGGTTATGACTAATATTAGGATGCACCGTTGTTATCTGTGGAGTGTTTAAATGCGTAGAAGAGTGCTACACTGAACACACATGGACATAAATGCTTCAAATGCAAAAATCACACAGGTACAGGTCAAGAGCTCGAGTTAATGTTCACATCAAGCATCAAAAGTCCAGACATTGTTTGAAATGCACTAAATATAGTGTGCAGGTGTACAGGTGTTCCTAATAAAGTGCATCATGAGTGTGACATGAGACTAGGTGAAAAAAAGTCACATTTACAAGTACAGTAGAGTAAAATTCCTTTCTACAAGTAAAGATGAGGTTCATCGCGCTAGTGCCATTCCAGAGATTTCTCCAATCTACTCTGGGTGACAGGAAGTAGGTCTGGGCGATACATCTCAAGGATATTTCTATCGTACATACATCTTGTATGACGATATACAGACTTTCTAAGAACGCGTGGTTTTGCAACTTTGCGTGTACAAGGGCTTTAGTGTTATTGACTGAAAACGGTCAAGCATTTGTTACCACACGACTTCCTGGTTTAAAAGGAAATGCATCAACGTACAGATTCGAACTCCAGTTGTCTAGTTGTTTTGCGAGAGATTTAAGTGATTATGATGTCTGTTTTTTTTTTTTTTTAAAGGAGCGTCAGAAAGGACAAGCCTGACCTTACCAGTCAGTTTCTATAGACACAATGTTCTCACAGTTGTTGTTTCTCTCTCTCTCTCTCTCTCTCTCTCTCTGCGTGCAGGTATTGTAAATGTTCTCTATCTGTTCTGCGCCGCTCTAACGGAACACAAGATCCTCTTTCTGTCCAAGAGCTACCAGCGGCTTACAGACGCCTGCCGAGCTCTCCTGGCCATCATGTTCCCGCTCAAATACAGGTGTGTGTGTGTGTGTGTGTGTGTGTGTGTGTGTACAGGTGTGTGTGAGTGTAAAAGTGAAAGTTTTACTTTCATTTGTATCTCATGATAAATCTCCCACACTTGGCATCAGGTTACAGTTACAGTAACTGTTACAGTACTCTGGAAATCACCACGGTTATAAAACACTTATTGGCAGTTATTGGAAGTCACCAAGAAACCAGTTTATATTTTACTGTAAATTCAGTTTTCTGTTTTGTTTTATTTTGACTGCAGTAAATTAAGGCTGAGTAATAAAGATACTATAGCAATATGGTTTTTCTACTGAAAATATGTTACAATTCTTGTTTTTAAAATGTCTCATGGGCGAATTTTTCTTCTTAGCTTCACCTACGTTCCCATCCTGCCCGGAAAGCTCCTGGAAGTCCTTAGCACACCGACACCCTTCATCATCGGAGTCAACTCCTTCTTTCGCTCCGAGACTCAGGAGCTGGTATGAAGCTGCCTCTCCTTTTCTAACTCAAATGTCCACATCATGTGGAAGTCCATATCTGGGAGTCTGAGTTCATTTCTTGCAATTCTTGTGAAAGATTTTTTTTTTTTTTTTTGCGCAATTGCTACTTTATTTCAAGGAATAGTCAGAATTTTAACAAATAAAGAAATTGAGTTTCCAAAAATTATAACAATTTTATGATAAACTTGAGGTTGCAAAGAATAAAGTTTGAATTTCAAGAACTACTAAGAATTTTACAAAATAAAGTCAGATTTTAAAAAATGATTAAAATTCTGAGAAATATCTTCAGAATTTCAAGTTCAGAATTTGTATAAGTAAGGTGAGAATTTCCAGAAATAGTCAGAATTTTGAGAAATAAATATGCAATTAATTAAAATATATACATATATATGTTCGGAAATACCAAAATTCAAGCCAGAATTTAAAAATAAATGGTCACAATTTTGAGAAATAAAGATGAAATTGTGAGAAGTAAAGTCAGAATTTTGAGAAGCAAGGATACAACTGCGAGAAATAATGCCAGAATCTCAGAAATACAGGTGCAATTGAGAGAAATAAAGTAAGCATTTAAAAAAAGTTATTTTTGGAATGTTCAGAATTTCCAAAATTCATGTCAGAATTTCAAGAAATGGTCAGAATTTTGAGAAATACAGATAAAATTGTGAGAAGTAAAGTTAGAATATTAATAAAATGAAGTCAAAAATTTAAGAAGCAAAGATGCAATTGCGAGAAATAAAGTTTTATAAACTTTTTCAGATGTAATTCTTGATAAAACTGATTTTGTTATCATCTTCTGTGTATTGATTAGTGCTACATACTGTATTTCAAAATGATCAACAAATTTAAAAAATGGTCAGAAAACAGATATTTTCTCTATACGTTCTCCAGGTGGTGTCGAGCACGTTTGTTCAGCTGTAATGACGAGGTGTAGAGAACACTGTTTGTTTGTGTGTCTGTGTGTGTCTGTGTGTGTCTGTGTGTGTGTGTGTGTGTGTGTGTGTGATCAGCTGCGGTTCTTCTTGTCTACGCCTGGCCGTGTGATTAACACATTTTTTACACAGCGATCTGTACAGTAGTCTGATGCGGTTTTGTTTGACTTTAGTGTTGTTGCTTTTGTCTGGTTCAGTCTGATTAAAAAGTCACATGATTCACTTCTTCACAGTTGGACGTGATCATCGCAGATCTGGACGGAGGCACGGTGACGATCCCGGAGTGTGTGCACATATCCCTGCTGCCCGAGCCTCTTCTGCAGCACACACAGACGGTCCTCTCTATGGTAACGCGCCCCTGACATCATCACTCTTCTACCACACAGACTCCGAGTGTCTCTGAAAGAGACAGTAAATCCTGCTCCACACAACACAGTACAAAGCAGTTTGTCGAGAACTTGACCTCCTAACGACGTCCTGCTGTCTCATCTTCACCTTCCATCAACCTTTCTTTTTTTATTTTGTTATTTAAGATACATGACCTCTACACTCCGATGATAATTTTTGGGATTCGATCAATTCTAAGATTTTTTATTTTCTTACACCAAGAACTTAGTGGCATCAAACGCTGAGGTTTCGTCACAGGCTAAAAAAAACTAACTAGAAATCTGGTGTGAAATCTAGAAAGTATAAAAAAATATATATATAATAATAATTTTTTCCATCAGGCGTTTCATAATTATTTTGTTAATTCATAAAGATCAGATGGAACAGATGGAACTCCAGTTCGATCTGAAAGCATTCGTTAAACTAATAGCGACCTAATAAACACCAACAAAAAAACACAGTTGCACACACACTCCTTTATAGATTTATGGTCTTGGAGTGTATTTGCGGTGACATGGGCTTCACACAAGAAGAAATATTTACTCGTATAAACACTTATCTCCATGTCGAGGCTTTGTGCCAGCGCCAGTTAAACCCAGTGGCACATGACTTGGCTCTTCCTCCTTTTTTTAAGATTTACTGTAAAAAGATAACACGTCCGATTTATTGGTTATAGTAATGTTATAAAGTTTACCATCATTTGTTGGCTCCTGTACAAACAAGGAAGAGTTGCATGAGAGGGTTTTTTTTTTTTTTTAATGTGGGGAAATTTTTTGGGAGTCAATTACCGGTTTATAAACATTAACCCTTAAAACCCAGGACATTTTCAGCCATTAATATGATTTAATAAATACATTTTTTATAGGGATTTAATTTGGGCGATATCTAGAGTGACACATCCTTTTATTCTGCAAAAACTAAGCAATACTGTATGATTAAATCAATCAACTAACCAACTATACAAACATGACTGAGCAAAGAATTTAAAAATGGATCACACAGGCAAAGTAATAGCACAGATGCATACTGTATGATCGACAGTTTTTATGGTTGTTATTTTAACCAAAAATTCATAACGTGAGCATTTTGTTTGAGACGTACACTACCACTCAAAAGTTTACATGATCGCTCCTGACTTTTTCTTTTCTACACTGTAAAGCAAAGCTGAAGGCATTTTATCCAGAATATACAATAATCTCCTTTGAACAGTAATCTGAGGTGCTGTTTATTAACTGGTGATTTCTGAGGTAACTGGTGACTCTAAATGAACGTCTCCTCTGCAGCAGAGGTAGGTTTTGGTCTTGCTTTCCTGGGAAGGAAATTTTAACTTATTTATTTTTTATTTTATTTTAACTTAAACAACTTGTTTTGTTTTATTGAACTTTCAGCCTCATAGCACATAGACATTCTATACACTGATTTACGCTCACACTATCTGATATCACACGAATGAGGGCGTGTTCCTTGTCACGTCTGGTTCGTCTTAAGCTTTCTTCCTGTTGCCATCTCGGGGAGTTTTTCCTCAGTGCCACCTCGGCTGTCTCATCAGGGACAAAGTGACCATTATGATTTATACGTATTTCCTCACACATTTCATACTCAATTCCCTAATTTTCTTTTGATTTGTGATAGTGACCATCGTTATAGGCACCTTAAAAATAAAATTTTATCTAAATTGGACAATTTAATTTTAAACGGATTAAATGTTATTGTCTTAAAAAGTGAGGACTTACAGATAGAAAGGAGAAATCTTCCAGTGCCAATCATTTTACAGATAAATAAATACTCGAATTCCGTATTTATACCGTATTACCTCCATACAGGTATGTGTGTTAAATATTTTAGCTTAAAAAAAAATCTTTTGGTTTTGTTTAATAATAAAATAATATAAAATAATAATAATAATAATTAATTATTATTATTTTATATTATTTTATTATTAAACAAAACCAAAAGATTTTTTTTGGTTTTGTTTAATAATAAAATAATATAAAATAATAATAATTAATTATTATAAAAAAAAAATCTTTTGGTTTTGTTTAGTGTGAAATTGTATGTGTATTTAATGAGACAATGCCTCATGTGTGTAAACAAATGCACGCTTTTGGAAAATGTTTCAAGGCCAAAAAGTAGTCTAAAAATATCAGAAATTGATTTTGTGATACGGACTTCCCCGAAATCTCCTGTTTGCGCATAGTGTCGTCGTCCTGTTCGTGTGCAGCGTTACTTTTCCCCAAGTGATGGTCCAGCTCACAGGCCAATGACCATGAAATGTCACCGCATCACAGTCGAGTTTCGCAATAGATGGAATAAAATAGCTTTAAAAAAAAAAAAAGATTTATTTGCGTGTCAACACGCTGATGGGAAGGAGCTCGCTTACACAACCGGGTTTTTTCCGTCATGCGTTGGAGCGTGTTGTGGAGCTGGGAATAGTCTTAAGGTCTCATGTGGAGGGAATGATCGACTCTCATGTGCCAGTTAAGTGCCGTAATTGGTGCTTTTACCGAAGACCCTCCGCGTCTCGTCCTGACCGTGGGCAGAGAAAGTGAAAGGAGGAATATGGAGGAGTGCTGAGTGCTTTTCGAGTTCAGAATAAGAGGTTGTGGGAGGTTGCTGTGTGCGTGCGTGTGTGTGTGTGTCTTAAGCAGTGCACAGGCCTGTTCTTTCTCCTACTGAATCTCTGGCAGGAATCACTGCACTGCTATTTCTCTTCCTAAAGAACCAAACGGAATTTTTTCCTCTTTTTTAGTTTTCTTACTATAACAAAATGCATGCACATGAGTTAAGCTGTGTTTTAGTCTGTTTCTGAAACTGTTTTTAAGACCAAGTAGCTCGATAAATATCGGCACTCTCAAAAAAAGGGATATGATTTTCTAATAAAAAAAGAATATTTAAAAACAATAAATCAGTTTCGTATCGATAGTAATGCAAAAGCACCCTTTGAAGATGTCCTTTGTCTCAGTTGATGTTCTCCCGCTGCTCTACTGGATGTTTACGGAGACCCCACTATTGACGAGAGCAACATGCACAGACGGATGAAGTTTAAATATTGTGAAACCAGCATTGATGGCAAACATTCACCATTAACCGTGACAATCTGGATGTGAGAGCGATGGAGACCATGTTGCGTCGTACCTTCGTACAGAGGAAGAGTTACTCTACCAACATGGAGACAATTTGAATCACCTTTATCTGTTCATTAAAAAAAAAAGAAAAAAAAAAGTTATGTGGCATAGTGTTAAGTTTATCACCGTCAAGAATGTAAATAAAAAAGATCTCTATATAAACTCGTGTAAAAATCTGTCTGTCATCCATCACCATGATGAAAAACCAAAGCGTGTTTAATAACAGAGAGACAGGTGCTTGTAGAGACACAAATCAGGTGACAGATATTACAAACGTTACACATGCATGGGCTAAAATTAGCGTTAAGCACAACCAGGGCTATAATAAAGATAACACACATCACTCACACTCTTTCCCGTTGTTTATATGGAAACTGTTTTGTTTTTTTAGGTTTTTCCTTCTAATTTGTGTTCTATGATTTTTAATTCCAGTCTTTTGTTGTTTTCTTTATAAAGCTTGTGACCACATACAGAAAACGTCACAAATGTTAAAATGTGATCTGTAACTTTAGAGTAAAAAAAACAAATCAGAAAGAAGTCACTTCAGGCTGGTAACGTAAACGAAGCCTTATTAAAAGCTGTGCAGTCGGGAAATGTTTGTTCTCAGCAGCAAGTCTGTAAACAGAACCGAGGATATGAGTGGTGTCTGACTGAACTTTAACGACTCCAAAGAGACAAAACAAATAAATAAATGAGAACCGGTCAATATAGTTAGAGTGCTGTGAAAAGGTATTTGCTCCCTTCCTGGTTTTTTATTCATTTATTTATTTATTTTTGTTGCGTATTTGTCAAATCAAATTTTAATATTACACAAAGATAACCCGAGATAGATTTTTATTTTTTTTTAAACCGCGTTTTTTCCCCCAATGTGGCCGAATTAAAACAATTCTGCAGAAGAAGAGTGGCCCAGTTATCACAATCGCTTGATCGCCGCCGAGGGTGGCACAACCAGTTATTGGGTTTAGGGGGGCAATTA
>JAQMYL010000004.1:6687178-6701507 GCA_030014365.1 Clarias pachynema | reverse complement strand
CGGTGCTACAGACAGAACCGCTTCCCCGTGGTGTGCTGGAGGAACTCGCGCACTAAAGCCGTGCTCCTGCGCTCGGCCGGTCTGCACGCCAAGGGAGTCGTGGGATTCTTCAAATCTCCCAATGCCCCCAGTGCAGGTTAGGACAAACCAGTGCCCTCATGTAGTCCTGTGTCTCTCTCCTTTCATAAAAGTCCAACAAGAATTCGACTTACATTACATACTTATTATTATTATTTTTTATTTAAAATTATTCAGGCGAAGTTTAATAAGTTGTGTTGTGAGATGTTTTGATGACGGAGGGTTTGAACGTGTGTCTCAGGTCCCTCGCAGGCTGACTCGGTAAGTCTGGAGCAGGAGAAGTACCTGCAGGCCATCATCAACTCCATGCCCTCCTACGGCGAGGCCAGCGGAAGAAACACACTGAGCAGCTTCACATCCATGCACATGAGCACCTCAGGTCAGAAAAACACACACACCTTTCACTTCGGCATCTCTATAGCTGGATAAGTTCATTATAAATAAAACGTTTAAATTATTACTATTGTGTTTTATGGAGAAATTCCATAAATTTATTTCCTGTTGAAGGGGAAGGAAGCGTGTGTGTTCTCTGCGTATTGAACACTTTACTTTTTCAGCCACAAGCAATAATCCTGAATATTCAGAATTCACACAGTAGTGGTCAGAGTACCTGCGCAAACTTTTTCACACTCTAACGCTAAGCTTTTACTTAGAAGTAATTGATAGACCAGGGATTAGAAAAGTCCTCCATCTTTTAAAACGGCATCCTCCAGGAAACGTCTGTGATGGGCCGGTCGTCGATCACATGACCCGCTCACGAGGAAGTACACACGATTCTCAGCCGAAATGATAAACAAATCTAACTGGTGTAAGTGTGTGTGTGTGTGTGTTTTTAGACTCGTCCGACAAACTGAGACAACCAAAAATCGGAGCTCTTATGAAGCAGGTCATGGGCTCTAAAGAGGATGTGCCTGGAACCTTCAGCCGAGGAGGTAGGGGAGATGTTGGCGCGTGTGTGTGTGTGTGTGAGAGAGAGAGATTTAGAAATGTGTGTTCTGTCTGTAACACTCCCTCCTGTTACATATTGAGTCTGTTAACCTAATGTAGTAGAGGTAGTGTAGTTACCGTAGCTGTCTGATGTGACGTGTGTAAGGAGTGAAACACTTCTGGGGACGTGAACCAGCCGGTGATGCGGGAAAATAATCAACGATGCTGAGGTGTTATGATCACTTTGAAGTTAATTATTTTCCCATAACGCATCCAGAAGTGTTTGATTCCTCTTCAACCACAGCAGATTGCCAGGGGTTTATTTTTTTATCTTTTGATCAGTACATTTATCTTTCTTTTCTTGGATGAGTTGTTACTATAGAAACAATAACATGTAAAAATAAACATAAAGCCAATTTTCTCAAACATCACATCTAAGCAATCAGCGCTGTGGTTTAGGACATTAGCGTGTTTTAGCGCAGCAGTAGTCGTAGCTGTGTTCGAATATGTGTCGACAGTAACGAGTGTCTCTTTATTCTCTGGCCCTAGCACTGGGTCAGAGGGCAAAGGTCATCTCCCTCTCTCAGCCTAAGGTTTCACTCAAGGCCCGCTGCTCACCCCGAGGTACAGTACAGTAGAGCCCCCCCTCCCCCCCCTCCTGCTCTTCAGTCTAACCAATCAGGTTTCTTAACAGTGATGTCAGCGTGTGTGAGCTGGCGCCCACCCAGCGTCGCTGTCCTTTTTCCCTGGGCTAACTGTTCACTTTCATCTCTGTGTCCACAGTCCTGATCTCTGTTTTTTTTTATTGTCCGTCCAGCCTGGCATCTCTTTGCACGTGTTCTGGCAGTGCTCTTGTTGTCTGACATGCTCTTTGTGAATGATTGTGTCCATACGCTCTGATTGCATCCACCCAGACGTTAATCCGCAGAATGTAGACGTGTGCTCGAATACGTCTCCAAATCCGTCTCAGATCGATCTCTACGCCAGCGCAGCACGCACCTAACTTTTCACCGCTTGAACCATTTGTTTTGTGTTTAGGGAAGTGGGGGAGTATCCGGGGCAGCGGGCGTCTCTCTACATATAATCCTGAAGTGGGGAACCGGCTAGCAGGGAAGGACTCCCCTCAGACAAACGGCGGGCCAACCGAGCCGTACTTCCTCCGCCAGCAAAGAGCGTATCTCTACATCATTGGCGACAAGAACCAGCTCAAGGTACCGTGAAAAACTCCAGACTGAAATCGCTTAAAGACCTCTTAGCACTCTCTGTTCTGCTACATGGTGAGCCAGAAAATGTAAGATAAATTTGTCTTGTAACCCTTCTTTGGGTTAGTAAGTTTTTCGTTTGACAATTCCCTTATGATTTGTTTTTATTTTATTTTTATTAAACAGTTAGAATGTACAAATATGAAGAAAAACTGTGAAGTATATAATTTTTCCAATATACAACAACAGGAAAAAAAGGACAAACATTACCTGGCATAGACTGATCCGTGTGAAGCAAACAGGTCACACATGCATTCGTAAATTTAAAAGTGTAGAATGTGGCCAACAAAGATAATTTTTTTTTTTTTTTTTTTTTTTTTAAAGCTACAGTACCAGTTAAAAGTTTGGACACACCTGCTTATTGCTTTATTTTTCTTGGTTTCAACATTGAAGATATTGAAATGATGACAGAACACATATGGAATTACGAGCTTTTGTACAGTAGTTAAAGTAACACATCGTCATAGTGACAACTGATGGTCTAAAGCACACTTTACGTAGGCAAGGAATGTCACAAATGAACCCCTGATAAAGACACACCTGTGAATTGAAAACCATTCCAGGTGACTCTGATGATGAGAGAACGCCGTGAGTGTGTCACGCCGTCATCAAAGCTAAATGTAGCTACTTTGGACAATCTAAAGTATAAAAACATATTCTGGGTTGTTGAACACTTTTTTTGTTTACTTCATAATTCCAAGTTTTCTTTCATAGTTTGGATTATAAAAATATAAAAGATAAAACCACTGAAGGAGAAGGTGTGTCCAAACTTTCGACTGGTAGGGACTTTATGTGCAGAACTCATGGGATGGGAAATGGGAAGTGATGGGAAGTTTGAATCATTTTAGTGACTCGGTTCTTTGAATCTCTTTCATCAAAATGAAAACAAATGTTTTTGAAATAAAATGTTACATTTTCAATAAACAGACCCCCAACACATCTACATACACAAATTTTGGCTATAGTTCCAGTAATGAAAATATTACAATGCAGCTAAGGACATATTATAATAAACAGAATGAGTAGCTCACCTCTCATATCTTCTGGTCCGAGTCGTTCGTCCTTTTGAATCTTTCGCACCGCATAGTGCGATGGGATCCGTCTATGGGAGTCACGGGACAAAGGAACGAACGACTCGGAGTAGATGATTTGCACATGCACGCCGAGTAGTAAATTAACTAATCACTTTCCGAGACTACTCGTTCTTCTGAGTCACGTTAAAGACTCGTTCAAAAAGAACAAATCGTCCATGAACGACCCATCACTACAGAACTCAATGAAACTGAAACATCTGGAGCAGAGGTGAGCAAAGTTCTGTACTTGAGTAAAAGCACAAATTTTCTAGGGTAAGTAGTACATAAGTAAAAGTACAGTAGAAGTCCTCAATTTACATGTGTACTCCTCTTCTGATTTCAAACACATGTTCTGATATTAGGCGTGTCTCAAAGGAAAGTCAAGTCACGCAATTATGCATAATAGTCATCAGGTGGCGAAAATCCCACTTCAAATACTACACACCACTGTGGTTACGTAACGCAACATGTTTGGAGTGACCAAACGCGCATAAAATAAACAACATGCATTTGGCATCGATTAAATCTTCGTTTCCCATAAAGTCATGTGAACTGTGTGAGTGCAACATGTCAAGGCAAAACAAAACACAATCTGCACTGGATTAGAAACAGAAGTAGCCAGGAGAAGCTTTAGGAAACGTATTCAGAACAGACAGTTTGCTTAAAAACAAAAACAAATGAAAAGCCAAATTATTTTCAAGAAGAAATCACAGTTACAGTTGAAGAACTTTTGAAAAGAACCACTACAGTTGGTACTTCACAGTTTGTTAATGTCCTCGCAGCAGAAAGAAAATCTTTTTTCCACACCACTGTATGTGATGTGCAGCCGTGATGAGTTCAAACAAACCAAAGTGCACATTCTCAATTCCACAGCGTTGAGGAAGACTGAAATGCCACCACGGCTTGTGGTTGTCCACCAGGCTTTGGTATAGCCTGCAGGTGTCCAAAATCGAACCTAATCTAGCCCCTTTACGCAGCGTAGCAGTTCTTAACACTAGAAGCGTAGAGCACCGGTCATTTGACCGCAATGGGGGAAAAAAAAAAAAACTTCACACTCGATCAAATTCCAGGACCCTCCTTTCATGACTTTTCTTAGATCTGTGAGCTTAATCACCCTGATTAAGGAACACTGATTATCAGGATATTATTATTATTATCTCCAGTAAGACGTTGAATCTTATTTTACATCGCAGCAACATCATCAGTACGATCATGGAGCGGGCGCTCTCCATTTCCTCTACGCTCTCCGTAAACACAGACGGCCAGGCATCAATGGTGGTCTTATCATTTGCCTGTCGTGTCTTCACAGCTCGTAATTCAGATATTATTGCCGATAAAATGCCAAACTGTGTCCAAAGTGTCAATATTTTGTGTGAGAACCTGTGTGTGTGTGTGTGTGTGTGCAGGGAGGAAAGCAGGATTCCTTCCAGCAGTGGGAGGTGGTCCCCATCGAGGTGTTTGATGTCCGGCAGGTCAAGAACAGTTTTAAGAAGCTGATGAAGGCCTGCGTTCCTTCTTGTCCCTCCACCGATCCCAGCTTGTCGTTCCACCGCTCCTTAGAGGAGTCTGAATGGATGAATCTGGTACAACACAGTTTCTCACAGCACATGCTCTTCTCACCAAGCTTTCACTGAAACCACTGTGTATCCGTGGTAGAAGCCTTGACGTTTTGTGTGTGTGTGTGTGTGTGTGTGTGTGTGTGTGTGTGTGTGTGTGTGTGTGTGTGTGTGTGTGTGTGTGTGTTTGTGTTCTCTAGCTTCACAGGCTCCTCCAGGTGTCCGTTCTGGTAGTGGAGTTATTGGACACCGGCTCTTCGGTCATGGTCAGCTTGGAGGACGGCTGGGACGTCACCACTCAGGTACGGATGAAGCCGTGGTCGCCGTGTTCGTAATGAATCAGCATGGCTTTTAAAAAGTGCAGGATCTGAGCTGTGTGTGGAATTGCGTGTAGGTGGTGTCTCTGGTGCAGCTCCTGTCAGATCCGTACTACCGCACGTTCGATGGTTTCCGGCTGCTGGTGGAGAAGGAGTGGCTGTCGTTCGGCCACCGCTTCAGCAACCGCGGAGCTCAGACGCTGGCCGGCCAGAGCAGCGGCTTCACGCCCGTCTTCCTGCAGTTCCTCGACTGCGTGCACCAGGTACCGACAATATGCCTTTAACGTTAACTGTTGGACTTAATTTGCAGCTTTTTTTTTTTATTATTCTAGTATTGTTCCCCAAGGGTTAATGGTCTTGTGTATATCTGTAGTGTATTTATAAATTGATTTATACACTCTGCTCTCTCCAGATCCATCATCAGTTCCCTATGGAGTTTGAGTTCAGTCAGTACTATCTGAAGTTCCTGGCTTATCACTATGTGTCTAATCGCTTCCGGACCTTTCTGCTGGACTCGGATTACGAGAGAATAGAGCTGGGTGAGTCTCATTCCGTCTTCACCTAAAACAACACTAAATGCGTAAATGTCTAATTTGAAATGAATAACTTCCTGTAACCAAAGGCATCACGTCTCCTCTACAGGTATTTTGTACGAGGAAAAAGGAGAGAGGAAGAACCCCCAGGTGTGCAAGTCCGTTTGGGATTACATCGACCGTCTGCACAAGAAGACGCCCATCTTCTACAATTACATGTTCTCTCCAGAAGAAGATGAGGTAATGATCTTCAGACGCTTTCCATCAAAATTCCACCTCTCTCATCCAGCAAGACTAACTTTTCCCGTATTTTTTTTTTCTTCTTCCCCCAGGTCTTAAAGCCCTACAGTTTCATCTCCAACCTGAAGGTGTGGGACTACTACACGGAGGAGACGCTCTCAGAGGGGCCGTCCTACGACTGGGAGCTGGTGCGGGGGAAAACCGAGGGGCCGGAAGAGGAGAAAGCCGAGACGGCCGGTCCCAAATCGAAGAGGCAGGTGGTGTGGCCCTGTTACGACAGCCTGAGCAAAGTAGTGCCAGACGCCATCACCAAACTGCTGCAGGTTTGTAGAGAGATCAGGACGAGCAAGGCCTCATGGGACGAGGTTGACACCGCTGCCGCATGTGCAGTCCTGATATGTGTGTGTCTGCGTTTATTATTAGGATGTGCAGAACCTTGAGGCTGAGCTTGGTCACACGTCTGAGAGATGGAAGGAGATGTGGGATAAGATTAAGACCACGCAACGCACCGAGACCAAACTGGAGAGTCGGGTAAGAAACAAAGATTGTGCGTTTTAGAGACAAAACATATTAATCGGATTGTTATGACTTTTATTATAAGAGCCTGTTGTTGCGCTTTTGAAATGATCATTAGTAGATCACGTGACTATAATGTATATGTAGATTTTACTTTATTTTCACTTGATCTCTTACCTAAAACTCCCAGAGGAGTCACATCTCCGACAGTTCCTTTAAACATGGTATAGATTTTGTCACAACAGCAGAAACGAGCGTCTGCTTATTTAAAAAATTTGAAGTTCAGCTTTTATTCATCACATATACATTACTGTGCAGTGAAATTCTTTATTCTTCGCAAATCCCAGCTTCTTGTTAGTAGTCTGGGGTCAGAGCTACACTGAAGAAAAAGTAAGGCGGCATAGTGGCTCTGTTGTTAGCACTGTCCCTTTGCACTGTCACTCCAGGTTCCAGGTTCGATTCCCACCCTCGGGACATCCTGAACATGGGGTTTGTATGAATGATGAATGAAATGTCTCTGATGAGCAAGCCAAGGGTGATGGCGACAGTGGCAAGGAAAAACTCCTTGAGATGGCAATAGGAAGAAACCTTGAGAGGAAACCAGACTCAACAGGGAACCCATCCTCATTTGGGTGATAACAGATAGAAATTATATAACATCATGTGTGTTATGCAGCTGAAAGTTCAATATAACAGTTTGTGCCCTGTGATGGATCAGCACCCCATCCATGGTGTACCCCGCCTCGTTCCCTGGGATAGGCTCCAGGCCCTCCGCAACCCAGTATACATAAAGCGGCAAAGATGATGAGTGAGTGAAGAAAAAGTGCAAAAAAAAATTCCCCAAGGAAGGATAACAAAAACTTACTGACTTAAAATTAATCAGTTTTTACAGGAAGTATTCGGTAAAATCTCAGAAATACTCCAATAATTATTATACCTCATACTCTTCATTTAAAACCAATTCCACTCAAATGGGGCGTTTGAGAACATGCAGTGCGATGGAAGGTGAACACTCTGTTCCATGTTGCACAGTTTTATGTCATCAAATACCATTTAACTCCCTCTGGGATTTTTAGATTCAGTCTTGAGCTGAGTCATATGTTAAATCGGTGGAAAGAATGTAAATAATGCGCAGCAGGAAAGGAGCCAATGTGACCTTTGTATTAAAAAAAACAATAAACAGAAACATCACTGCCCTCTTCTCTCTCTCTCTCTCCCACTCTCCAGCCCTCGTTCTCCAGCTCGCTCCTCATGTCGTCCAACCTCACCCACCAGAGGCGCACTCAGGGCGTGTACCTGCAGGAGAGCGGTGTCGGCTTGGCGCTGGATCGTGAGGCCAGTGCCACCCCCACACCCGCCACCAGCCACACCAGCACCAGCACGCTCTACTCCCAGTTCAGAAGCACAGAGAGTGAGAACCGGTGTGTAACCTTTTTACTTTTTTTTGTTGTTGGTTTATGATTCGTCATAGCATCGCGTAAATATAATTAACCCTGTGATTTGGAGTCAGAACTGACATCAGAGTTAAAACTAATGAACACCTTCTGACCAATCAGAATCAATCGAGAATTCAAGAATGTAACCTGAACACTTAATCTGTAGCAAAGTTAAGAGTTAGGGATTGTAAACATTGTGCTTCATAAATATTGTAGTGTCTCTTTACGAAAACTGAAATCCAGCTTTGCTTTTACCATCAGGAGCTTTGAAGGAATCTTATATAAGAAAGGAGCTTTGCTGAAACCCTGGAAGCCCCGCTGGTTTGTGCTGGACAAGACCAAACACCAGGTACAGTATGTGTGGGGGAAAATGTAAAGATGCTGATAAAATAAAACCAATTCAGCAATACACAACATCAGGATAGCCTGCTTGTACTCACTCCGTCCTCTTCACTTCTTTGCTCAGTTGAGATACTACGAATCGAGGCAGGATAAAGAGTGTAAGGGGGTCATCGAACTGGCCGAGGTGGAGTTTGTCATTCCGGGTGCTTCTGCCTTGGGAGCCCCAAAAAACGTAGAGGAGAAAGCCTTCTTTGACGTGAGTACTACTGGTTGTGGTGATGGATTTCGAGTCGTAGTCGTAGCTGGGTGCAGGTTTATCACACCAGAGGCGTGTCCCAGTTACACATGTTTCTGAAGCATCGTTTTCTTGCATGATATTGATTTTAATGAGGTGCACTATTAGGTTTAGCACCTATAATAGATAACATTATGAACAACACTTATAAATAGTGAATTTATAGGATGTGATGGATCGATTGCTGAATCGTGAATCACAATTTTGTTAAATTTGACCAGATTTGTCTTTTACATCTCAAAGACCACTGATAGGAGTAGGTAGGATGTGTCAAAGATCAATTGCAGGTGTCATAACAAAGGGTCAGAATACTTATTTAAATCGGATATTTCAGTGTTTATTTATTTATTTTTTCATAAATTACCACAAAACTATATTTGTGGAGGATTGTGCATAGAATCAGAATAGAAACTGTCAGTCAGCACTGCTACTCTTTATTTTTAGCCTTAGTTTTTTATTTGTCTTATTTCTGTTGCATTATATTATATTTAACAGCAAGGGACGGTAAAAAAAAGTCTGAAATCCGTATCTTTAAAGGCTAGATCTAGATGATATTTTTTAAAAAAACATTAATGTCTTCAACTTATCTATCGCATTTAGCCTAACGCGATTCTATCATCATACGCATTCAAGGTTTATCCCGCACTGATCTAATCGTCTCACTCTTCTGTCTTTTCCCAGCTTAAAACGACCAAACGAGTGTACAACTTCTGTGCGCAGGACAGCCAAAACGCACAGCTGTGGATGGACAGTATTCAGAGTTGCCTATCTGATGCATAAATGAGGATCAGACCTGTGTGTGTGTGTGTGAGAAAGAGAGACTGTACTGTGATTGGACACATGTGTGATGGCCATGGCTCTCAGCGGACGACGGTGTAGAGAGAGAGAGAGAGAAAGCAGCGTTGATCTCGTTATTAAAAAAAGAAGAAAAAAAAGTTGCACCTCACCACATTTCAGTGTTTTTATACAAAACAAATTACAAAAAATGTCCAAACAAAAAAAAAAATTCCCTGAAAGACTGACATGGACTTGAGTAGTCTAACCACTATACACACCTCCTGGATGTTCTCTTGCGCTCCGTGGATACAAGGCATGGCGTCACTAATAAAAAAATCTCTCGCTCCCTTTCTTCTTTGCAAACTACTGCCAGATAAACGAATGCTATGCACAGGGTTCTGAGCATGCCCAGTACAGCACCTCATCTCATCCAAGCAATGACTTTTATCACACCGTTAGCATCTCTTCAGCTCAACACTGTCATATTCCACTCCACGCCCATTTCCCTGTAATCGCGGCGATTGGATTTCCCTCCAGTCGTCGTGTCATGGCGTCGACGCAGAGGCATACAGAAGCACGACATCCTTTTAACGGTTCATGAAGGATCTTTACAGTTACTTGGTTTCGTGTACAGAGATTGAAATATCAGTACCAATCCACTGTCGCCACTTTTAGTCCTTAATCTTTCCACATGCCAGTTCTCACATTAGCGTGTTTACAGAAGGTATACGATTCCAATAGGAACCACTATTAACTTAAAAAAAAAAAAAAGCAAGGTTGTTTCAAGGTGATTAATTTGTGCTTAAAATATATTTTTTAATTATGTCATGCACACGAGCAGGTAAAAGTGGTGTCTTAATGGATCGACAAGTTTACATCGATCGCGGGATTCAGAACCGTCAGTTGATATTTGACGCAAATTTTTAAAAACATTTGTTTAAATTAGTCAGATTTACAGATTTTTTTTCCTTTTTCGAAGTGGCCCATACATATTTAAATCGAATTTTCATTCCCACTTTAGTCATGGTTTACAGTTCAGTTTTGTTTTTATAACTCTGGCAACCTTCTCATATCTACGACCCAACAATAATAATTATTTTTTAATATAATTATTATTATTATTATTTTTTTTTTAAATGAGAATTGTTCATGAGAAGCTCGGGGTCACCTGATCTCCGTTCACACACCCTGTCATTATCAAAAGCAGTGTTTTAGATACAGTCTGTTACTTTCTCTGAAATCCTGTACATAGAGGAGTTTCTGTCTGTATTATTTGGATAGAGTTTATTTAGCTGGTCTCGGTGAGGATGCGAGGATGCGAGGATGCAAACAAGTGTCACGTTTCCCCCCCGTTTTTTTTATTTTTATAAAATTCAGAATACAAAACTAACACACCCACATATATATGTATGTATGTATGTATGTATGTATGTATGTATGTACACACACATACAGTGTAAAATATGGTAATACCGTAGTCATGTTGAACATAAAAATTTGAATTGTAGATTTCTTTTTTTGTTCTGATAACTCCCTTTGTACATAATATCCAGATTTCTATGTTTGTTAGTAATTTATTTAACTTCGTCTCCTCAAAACACCACTTAACGTTTTGAATTAGAAAATCCAATATGTGCCATTGTTTATTTCTGTATTAACTATTTGACTAATGCTTTTTTTTTTTTTTTTTTGAAAACCTTCAGATATGACAAATAAATCCTCAGTGTCTTTTTTTTCTAACATTGTGGTCCCTTTACTGTACAAGTATATCAATGGTTTGGAAATACACACCTTTTCTTGAGGAGGATTGGTGTTATTTTACAGAGGATGTCTACTTGTTGGAGTTTGCATACATTCACTTACTCAAACAGCACATTAATAAATTCATAGTGTTAAAGTAAATTATATCCAGCTTAAATAATGCTTAAGAATACTGGTAATGGGTTGGAAGATTTTTTAGGGCCAAGCACAATTTATTATTAACCTGATTTTTTATTATTATTATTATTTCTATGCACCTTTTTTATGCTTAATTTTTTTCTCCTAGGTAATGAAGGAGTCCATAAAAGTCCATATTTCTAATTCAAATTTATTGAAGGAAATTGTACATGTACATGTACTTTATTGCATTGGAAAATTAAAGCAAATCTTAAAATTTCAATGTAGCCACCGTGGCATTAAGCAGTTTCCTCAAACGGTCGGGAATGGAATGCACAGGTTTCTGAAGAAAATTGTTGAGATATTGATGAGAACCTCCTGAATTCGTGCCTACAATTCTGGACCTCATGAGTGGCTTTCAAGAAGTCCAGATCTCACTCGATGTGATTTTTTTTTTTTCCCCCTGTGGAGCTACACAAAGGAAAGGGGTATAGGACAAAGCTTTGTACAATGGAGGACTTGGAGGCTATACATGTACAATTTGTTTTAGTAACTTTGCATTAGAAATATGGACTTTATTACCAATTTTTAATGCCTAGTTTTTTTCACCCACCCTGTATTTTTAGGATTAAATCATTACATATTATTACAAAAACATTGACCTATGATTTTGCTAAGTATTATTATTATTATTATTTTAGTTTGGTAAGTCTGGAAAAATAACAGTATTGGAAAAGTATGTACATTTAGAGAATTATTTGATGCTGGTATACACCAATCAATTCACATGGCGATGGAGTAAACATTATCAATTATATACCAGTAAACTGGTGAAAAGATCAAGGGTTCCCAAAGGTTCATCTATGCCTGTGGGGAACCTGTCTGGTCTGGCCTCACAGAAAAGCCAATGTTGCAAAATTTGCTGAAAAAAAGTCAATGTTGGGCATGATAGAAAGGCACCAGAACACCCAGTGCATCACAGCTGGCACATATGAGGGCTTAGCAGGCAAAGAGTTCAACAGTGTTCATCCGGTTCAATTTGACCCAGTATCTATGGGATGTGCCGGACAAACAAGTCTGATCGATTAAGGCCCCAAGCTGTAGCGCACAGTACCCAGTGGATCTGCTGCTAACGTCCCAGTGCCAGACACCATAGCTCACCCCAGAGGTCCACACCTCCTGGCAGCACAATGGGAACCTAGACGATATCGGGCTTAATGTTTTGCATGGCAATGTTATGGCTAATTGTTGTCAAGGACCTTTTACAAAACCTTTAAGGTTTTAAAATCTGTACGTACAGTGTTAACTACACACACAATTTTTGCTGTTACTAGTATATAAATGTATAGTAATAGATTTGGAATGTGCAAAATCAGTTATTTAGAATATTAAGACTGCATGAAAATTGATAATGATTTGGTTTAGAAAAATGGTGCAACAGATGATAAACCTTACGGATTAGATCGGGTCACAAATCAGACCATTTTTTGGATCTGCAAAAAAATTTTCCTCTACAATTGCTACTTACAGAACACTTAAACCAAGGGCTTATTGTCTCAAATGAAAGCAACATTTAAGATGTCCGATGTTTTAATAAAATCTTTCAATAAAATTGGTTATTAAATCAAGGTGTGCAATATGATACATTATGCTTCTTTCATTGAACAAGTGACTTGTGTCCATGTCATGAAAAATTTTTTAATAAAACAACTGGGTCATTTTGGCAAAGGGTGACAAATGTGAACGAAAAAAAGGCAATCGGAGACTGGAGGTGGGTTATATCTACTGGGCTGTTTCATTTCCAGTCTGAAACAGCCAATAAAGTTTACCTTGTTCCAGTATTGTTGTCAGATTGGACAGCTTTCTGGTAGTTGGAATAACTGAACTAATCAATATTATGCTACACAAACAGAGAGTTTTGCCCCAAGAGAGACAAGTAGTTTATACAGTATATGTATATTATTTTTTATAAAGATGCAGTGTTGTTCTTAGTTCCTTATGCTCCCAGGAACACTTTGAGTCCTTTGATTTCACAATTTGAATCCTGGAACATTCTCCATGCCATCAGGGTAGAAAAACTCCACAGATGCGATAACCTGGTCATTCAGTACATTCAGGTCGATAGCTGACTTCATTTTATTGCCACATAACGTTGCTGAGCCGAGACCTGACCAACTGAAGCAACCTCAGATCATAACACTGTGTGTATACTAGTATGACGATACTTTAGCTCAAATTGCTGAAAAGGTTAATGCTGGTTGTAATAGAAAGGTGTCAGAACACACACACACATACACACGCACAGAAAAACATACATAGAGACAGACATTTAATAAGACAGACATACAGACAGACAGACAGACATATAGACAGTCAGACATACAGACAAACATAGAAACAGACGGACATATAGAAAGTTATACATTCAGATATACAGACATACTGTACATACAGACAATCAGACATACATACATATGTACAGACAAACATACATACAGACACAGACAGACGTACATACAAACAGATGTACAGACAGACATAGAGACATACAGACATATGTACAGACAGACAGACGTACAAACAGATAGATGTACATACAGACAGATGTAGAGACAGACGTAGAGACAAACAGACAGACATACATACAGACAGATGTACAGACAGACGTAGAGACATACAGACATACACACAGACATACAGACAGACAGACAGACAGACATACACACAGACATACATACAGACAGACAAACAGAGACAGACAGACATACAGACAGATGTACAGACAGACAGACACACAGACATACATACAGAAAGACAAACAGACACAGAGACAGACAGACAGATGTACAGACAGACAGACACACAGACATACATACATACATACATATGTACAGACAAACATACATACAGACACAGACAGACGTACATACAAACAGATGTACAGACAGACATAGAGACATACGTACAGACAGACAAACGTACATACAGATAGACGTACATACAGACAGATGTAGAGACAGACGTAGAGACAAACAGACAGACAGATGTACAGACAGACATACACACAGACATACATACAGAGTCAGACATACATACAGA
>JAQMYL010000004.1:6668203-6680921 GCA_030014365.1 Clarias pachynema | reverse complement strand
TTTATCGCCCGATAAGAGTCTCACGTTAACGCAGCACGTTAACGCCGATAACGGCCCACCACTAATATATATATATAGATATATTCAACTTTTGTTTCCAAAACCAAAATATATGTAAAAAAAAAAAAATTTATAATAAAATGGCGCCTTTTATTATTTTATGGTTAAATAATAAATTTAAAAAAAATAAATAAAAAACATCATGATTAAAAATAATATATTTTTAAATTAAAATATTTTACTTTTTTAAAAAATTTTTTTTAATTGGTCACAAGTCGCAGGACATGGAAGTATTCAACTTGTTTCTCCCCATGTTATGATGAATTGGCTTTTTAGATTTCTATTTATTTATTTTATCTTTTTTCTGCCATTTTGAAGAAGCCGAATGTCTAATCCTCTTTAACCATCTTTAAAGCAGTGTAAATAAAACAGGTTCACCTTTTAGCTGCTCAGGGCTTTTAGGGGCGGAGCCAGGCGGGGCGGGGCGGGCAGTTTAGACGTTTAGTGTTGTCAGCGCTGAAAGAGGAAAATGAGTTTCTGTGAGGTCTACTCAAACATAACTTTACTTCCGATAACATGATCATTTTAAGTAAATGAGAAACAAACAAAAAAAATTTCAGAGTATACTGGGTAAACTTTAAAAAAAATAATCCTTCACGTTAAAAATGGCAAAATTGATTAAGTTTAAAGATTTAAAGTATTACGCCAAATTATAATAAATTTACTAAAACATCTTCTAAAAATGATATTATTATTATTATTAATTATTATTAACACTTCATAGTTTAAATGCCTGACCGGACACCCACAGTTCACAGTAACATATTCTCTGTGCCGAATAAAATGCATTAATTTTATTTTAGATCATAGAATATTTAGACTTGAAGCTGGCACATTTTCAGAATGTAGAAGCTCAGTGACAAAAATGGGGTCAAGAGAAGTGTAGCTCAGTGCAGAGTGTGTATTGTACGGTGAGTGTCGAGCTCAGAGTGTATTGTACAGCGTGTGTCGAGCTCAGAGTGTATTGTACAGCGTGTGTCGAGCTCAGAGTGTGTATTGTACGGTGAGTGTCGAGCTCACGGAAGCTCGTTTCCACTTTCCACCCTGTTAATGCCAAAATGCCCGAGAGCCCCCGGGTGGCTGATAAACCATACTTTCAGGAAGAGCTTAACAAGTTTAACGACGGTTCATCAAAGGGTTACACGCTTGGCTTCTTATAGCACAACAATAGCACGAACATTATTCATGCTCTTCTGTGAAAAAAATAATAAAACAATAAAAAAAAGACAGCGGTTCAGCACACTAGATAAAAACTTCCTGCTCCTGTCACTCGTCTCCGATGAGGAGGGGAATGAATGTCAGCACTCGTTATACAGTTTCAGTATTTTTGATTGGAAAACAAAATTGGGGAAAAAATAAAAACAGCGAAAAAATGTAATAACTCTTAATGATGTGTTACAGATATGTACCAGAGGAACCCCAAACACAACACCAAGAGGAAAGTACGCCGGCGTCCATGCTTTGTTTCCATCAGCGAGGTGGAAAGTCAAATAGCACAGTGAAACAATATACACACACACACACACACACATACAGTACACACACAGACTAAACAGCCATAACATTAAAACCACTAACCGGTGAAGTGATTAGCTTTGAAGTGATTAGCTTTGATGATCTCATTACAGTGGCACCTGTTATACTGTATTAGGCAGCAGCAGTGTGTTCTTAAAGCTGATGTGTTGGAAGCAGGAAAAATGGGCAAGTGTAAGGACTTTAACAAGTAGGTCAGAGCAACTCTAAAACTGTAGCTTCTGGGGGATGTTCCTGGTTTGCAGTGGCCCGGGCTTCCCAAAATTGCTCCAAGGAAGGGAAAGCGGTGAAGCGGAGATGGGGTCATGGGCGGTCAAGGTGCACCGATGTCCGTGGGGAGCGACGGCTAGCTAGTCCGGTCCGATCTCAAAGAGCTTCTGTATCACACAATGCAGGTTCAGATAGAAAGGGATGGAAGAAGGTGGCCATGTTTATTGAATCACGTTTTCTTTTAGCTTATGTGGATGACTGAATGAAAGTGTGTGGAAGACGTGCCACCAGGATGCACTATGGGAAATCTTAGGATGTTTTGAAACGTACTTCCTGCGTTAAACACTGTTGCAGACTGAGTGTACCACCCTCTTGTAATAGTCTTCCTGATCTCTTTCAGCAGAATAAAGCTCTCTGCTACTGACTGCTACTAGGGTCTTGGTGGGAGGAACCCACAGCACACCATCAGGAAGTCCACGCCCAGACAGATCAGAGTTATTTTTTTTTAACCTAGACGTTATTACTGTACGCGGGTGGTTTTAATGTAATGGCTGGTCGTGTGTACATACTGATATGATTCTGCAAAGCACTGAGTGACAGTCCATGATGTGTCCTTATACATTGAGTACATTCTCAATACACAGGAACTTACTGTAGTAGTAATGTTTATATACAGACTTTAAATCGGGAACTCATAATAAAGCGTAACCTTCATGTTGGTTGCAGTAGCACTGTGTGCCAAAGTACTGTAATGGCGAACAGTGCAGTACAAAACAATGTTACTTACAAAAACATTTTCATTTTTTAGCGTTATCTTAATGGCGTGTGGTTTCAACCAAACATTTATTGGTGCAAAAGTTCCGAATCGATGTGTTTATAAATAGTATACAGTAAATAGGTAGAATTTTTCAATATATGATAATTAATGTATCATGGATTAACGGAGTTGTGCAACAGAAAAGTGAAGATTATGAGTTTGCAGCCATCCAAAGGAGAAAGGAAGGAGGGAAGGATGATCTTCCCTGTCTGCTACAGAGACACCGGTCGATAGTGTCCATCACTGAGCTCATATACTGTATGAAGACTGCCCTTGGCTGTGGTGCAGAATGAGCAACGGGGTAAAAAGGTTTAGTTTGTTGGCTTTGCTCGTCACAGAGGAGTTTTAGCCTTCACCCTCCTCGATTCGTAACCGTGGATGAGAATTAGTCAGCGGTTCATTTTCAGGAGAAAATACAGGGCGAAAGCATACTTTTTTGGAACTTTTCTCCACATATCACAAGTCACAGTTATGCTGCCGGAATCATTTCTGCTATCATTTGTAGCAGTGCATTGGATTATTTTTATTGAACAATATGTCATTTTCTATACTCTGTAACCACCGACAATAAACTTTTCCTGCCATTGACCCTCTTTGATATTTGTACCATTTGTTATCATCTGCGAACATTCGTGCCTGACTCAACATGGTCACTGCTGGTTATTTATGTATTCGGCCTCATTATGTGGAAGTGAGATGGCTCATGTCATGTCATGCCACAACCACTAGGTGGTGTTGGTGCACCGATTGAAGAAAGTGGAACAAGATGGTAGAAATTAATACTGTATACATGCTTGTCAGATGTTAAGACTGAATTTCAAAGGTTCATAGTCAGAGATGTTTTGGGATTATGCATGTAGAACAGAGAACATCGTAATGCGTGTCTGTGTGTGTGTGTGTTTGAGTAAGAACGAGAGAGAGAGGGAGAGACATACATGATGTTATGTGTGAGACACCCCTATATAATAATTATGAAATAAGTACTGATGAATACAGACACAACTTTTATTGTTTAGATCACCTTACTTTTAATTGTTATTTTTTATTCTATTGCTTTTGATGTACAAGACGATGTCACAAGAAAGAAGAAAATTTTGTGATTTATGAAAGGTAATTTGATTCTATACTGCCTGGCCAAAAAAAAGTTGCACAACCTAACATTTTAGTCACCTTTTGCTTTGATTACAGAAGTTCATGTGTGAAAATGATTCCTCATGTTCCCAAAACCAGTCTTTCACAATTTGAGTCCTGGAATGTACCTGTCTCATAAAGGGAAAAAGAAAACTCCACAGATGTGATAACCTGGTCATTCAGTACATTCAGGTCGTCAGCTGACTTCATTTTATTGCCACATAACGTTGCTGAGCTGAGACCTGAGCAACTGTAGCAACCCCAGATTATAACAGTGTTCAGTGGGCACAATGCATGATGAGTGCATCACTTCATGTGCTTCCCTTCTTACCCCGACGTGTCCATCGCTCTGGATTAGGGTCGATCTGAATTTACTGTAGCAGACCATATGAGCTTTTTTTCCCCCACTGCTCCAAAATCTTTACGCTTCCTGGCAAATTCAATCTTTTTTCTGATGAGTTTCACTAAAAAGTGGTTTTCTTATGGAGAGACAGCTGTTTAGTCCCAATCCTGAGATATTATCGTATACGTAATTGCTCTTACTTTCACTATTACACACAGCTATGGTTTTTACTGTTGAAAACCAACCAAAAACTTTGTTTTTACCATGCACCATTCATGATTTTTTAAACCTTCTTTTACAAAGTTAATGGTTCAGGTTTTGATATGTTCTTAATGCAGCCCAGTATTCTGACCTGCTAAAATGCATTGGCAATGTAGATGCGAATGAGTGTGTGAATGCCAGTGTTTGATGCCCTGGGTCCAATCCACTATGTATACATGCCTCAAGCCCCAGTGTTCCTGGAATGTGTCCCAGATCCACCTTGACCCTGATTAAGCATTTCACTGCATATCATAATGTGTGTGCTTGTGTATGTGATGAATAAAAAATTTAAATTGATGTGGATAAATTGTTTACTGAAAGTCAGATTTTTAGGATCCTACTAATACAGCACAGATATACTGTATAATATATGAAAATAACACTACTAATACTCACTCATGGTCTATATCACTGTATCTTGTGTACAGTGCCACAGGGAGCCCGGAGCCTAACCCTGGAGACTTAAGGCACGAGACGGGGTACACCCTGGACAGGGTGCCAATCAATCACACATTTCAGGCATTTTGGAAACGCTAATTAGCATTATCTGCATGTCTTTGGACTGTGGGAGGAAACCGGAGTACCTGGAGGTAACCCACCAAGCACAGAGAGAACATGCAGACAGACTCTGAGGCGGGAATCAAACCCGGGAACTCGGACCCTGGAGGTGTAAGACGGCAGCGCTAACCACTACACCACCATGCAGCCTACTCCTGATAATAAAAATATTATTTTTATTATTTAATATTATTATAAAAATAACAGACATAATAATCATAACTAATACACATTATTTGTGTATTAATATTATGTAATTGTAATTTTAGTAGGTGGCACGGTGGTGTAGTGGTTAGCACTGTCGCCTTGTACCTCCAGGGTCAGGGTTCGATTCCCAGCCAGGCTCGATTCCTGTCTCTGTGTGCATGGTAAGTTTCCTACTGGTGCTCCGTTTTCCTTCCACAGTCCAAAGACATGCAGATTAGTCTAATCGATTTTCCCAAATTGACCGTAGTGTGTGTGTGTGTGTATGTGTGTGTGCCCTGTGATGAATTTGCACCCTGTCCAGGGTGTGCCCTAAGTCTCCTGGGATAGGATCCCTGCGACCATGAATAAAGGATAAACAATGAGTGAGTAAGTGTATAATTTTAGTAAATATTACAAATATGTCATGATTTGTGTATATACTGTATAACATATATTCACTTTATTGGATCTTTTTCCCATTTCTGTTTTTTCATCCCACACTTATACTAAGATATTAGCATTTAATTTAATCATATTTAGGCTTGTATTCAATTGGATATATAATACTTTATACTGTATTATGAGATTGTATTAAATTATTATAATGATCATTTATAATATAATTATATTAGAGTTATAAACAGGTGTACACCCTATACCAAAATAAATATTACATACTCATATTCAGAGTAAAGCACTTGCTCATGAATGAATGAATGAATGAATAAATAAATGAATGAACGAATGAGCGACAATAACCACACATGGTCAGTATGAATTGGGTTCTGGACGCGACTTCCAGAACCTCCTGGTCCTTTATGATCTGGACCACGAGAGGAAACAAACAAGCAGCTCTCTCCAGAGGCTCGCGAGCAGAGTTTGAATGACGATCCCGCGAGCCAATCAGAGCAGCGCTCCGTTCTCTATCCCTTAATGAACAGGGAGAAGTGGGCGGGGCCAGGCTGGCAGTCGGAGTGGAGTGGAGTACGGGCGCGGAGGCGAGGTTCCGCCGAATTCCCTCTCTCTCTCCCCCTCTCTCTCGCTCTCGCGCGCGTTCTGATGGACCGCACCGGCTCGCGTGCGTGCGTGCGTGCGTGCGTTCTCAGGGTGCGTGCGTCTGCGTGAAGCGCGCATGAGCGCGAACCTGCTTATTTCTGGACGCGCCGGGATTTACCGGGAGAGCGCAGATAACCGAGAGGATATACCGTAGGGTACGGGGTTTATTTTCTTCTTCTTTTCCTTGGGAGGGATCCGTGTGGACACCAGGAAATGATGATGATGATGATGATAAGGGGTGTGTGATGATGATGATGATGATGAAGGTGGTGCTGATGCTGCTGACTCTGGCCCTGTGCAGCATCTCCAAATGACAGGTAAGGGGGAATACTATGGCTGGCCTTCATCACTCCATCTCTTTATATTCGCATGCATCATGAGCAGTGTGTGTGTGTGTGTGTGCATGATGCTGGAGCTTCCTGTGTTAAAGAAAAGGCATCTTTGATCCACAATGTCTTATCTGTATGCAGGTCGGGACACCTCCTCTCCGCCCTTCCCTCTCGCTCTCTCGCTCTCTCTCCCTCCCTCCCTTGTGGTGATGCTGTACATCTGATCGAAATTCACATAGGTGTCTAACCTCTAGGCCTTACACATGCCATTTTTCATCCAAGTCTACTCAATAATTCTGTAATAAGATAAGTCTGTTGCATTGATCCTGAATGAAAAGACGTAACACAACAGCAGCTTCCACTCCTCAAGTAATGCTCTCACCCACTACATCTCATCTACACCACGTCCCTGAAAGGTCTATACTCCTGATGAATCGAATCAAAGTAATATAAATCAGATCACTAAATCAGAATTCTAGCCTAGTAGGTATTTGAGCCAAATCGCTGGAGTGTCAGGAATGATAGAGTAGGCTGACTACACTGTGTGCATCAGTCCCCTATTCTACAAATACACAACAAAACACAACATAAATGTCTTAGATGCCAGAGCAGCACAAATGTAAAGCCTCTGGAGTTTTGGGGATTGTGTGGGTGGAGTCATTATGGAAGAGGCCACACCCATCCGAAAAAAGTTTAATAAAGGTGAAAAGCTTCCCTTTAAGGGAACAAATAAAAGCAAACACAAACTATGCTAGTATATAAATGGTCCCTACATCAGTATAATTTGCTGTCCCATAGAGGTTAGCTGTGGCACAGTGGCTTAGTGGTTATCACAGTCAGCTTGAACCTCCAGGGTTGATGGTTCGATTCCAGACTTGGGTCTGTGTGCCTGGAGCTTGCTTGTTCTCCCCGTGCTTGGTGGGTTTCTTCCGAGTACTCTGGTTTCCTCCCACAGTTCAAAGACATACAGGTTAGGCTAATTGGCGTTCCCAGATTGTCCGTAGTGTGAGAATGACAATCAGGCATCAAGCCGGAACCCCAACCCCTTAAGTAACTGCCACATAAACGATGGATATCTCACCAGGGTGGGGAGTATCCATCCACTGATGTGCCAGATAGCATCTGGATGGACCAAATTACCAAAAAGAAAGTGGTTAGCACTGTGGCCTTGCATCTCCACAGTCAAGGGTTTGATTCCTGCCTTGTGTGTGCATGGAATTTGCATGTTCTCCCTGTGCTTGATAGGTTTCCTCTGGGTGCTCTGGTTTCTTCCAACAGGCCAAAGACATGCATATTACGTTAATTGGAGTTTCCAAATTCCCAATAGTGTGTGAGTGAATGTATGTGTACTGTAAACTGGACTGGCATCCCATCCAGGGTGTACCCTGCCTCGTGCCCCGAGTCCGCTGGAATAACCTCCAGGCCTCTTGCGGCCCTGTACAGGATGAGCGGTATAGAGAATGTGTGACAGAGTGAATTTGTCACCCATTTGTAGTTGCTGTAAATGTCTCTATGTCTTCTTTTGAATCTTCAGTATAATATGAATCTCAGATTTCTGTGCTAATATTTGGTCAACATGACAGGCATGATAGAAAAATGGCTTAGGTTGATTTGTGTTCAGAATGTGTGTGTGTTGTCGCTGAACGTCACCATGCATTTAGAGCAACCAAGCGTATTGATGAATATAATGGGCCTTCAGTATGTCTTTATTGAACACACTTATTCAACATTCAAAATAATAGTGGAAAAAGTAAGTGAACCCTTGGAATTAATAACTGGTTGACCACCTTGGCAGCAAGTGCCACCTCAACCAAGTGCTTCCTGTAGCGGTGGATCAGACCTGCACATTGTGCAAGTGGAATTTTATCCCATGTTTTCTGGCAGAACTGCTTTAGCTCTTTCATATTTTTTTGACGTCTCATGTAACTCTGTTCAAGGTCATTCCATAGCATCTCTATTGGGTTGAGGTCTGAGTTCTGACTTGACCACTCAATAAGACGGATTTTGTTTTTTTGAAGCCATTCTGTTGTGGACTTGCGCCAGTGTTTTGGGTCATTGTCCTGTTGACTTTTACAGAGTTTCAGCTGACGTACAGACATTCTCTCATTTTCCTAAATAATTTTTTTATACATGTGGGAATTCATCGCCCCTCTATGACTGCAACCTGGCCAGGCCCTGATGGAGCAAAGCAGGCCCAAATCATGATGCTTCCTCCACCATACTTTATAGTTGGGATGATGTTTTCAAGATGATATGCAGTGTCCTGTTCTTTCCAAATAGTGCCCAAAACATTTTGCCAATACCACTGTGGAGTGTCAATGTGCTCTTTTGCAAACTTCAGGCATTCAGCAATGTTCTTTTTAGAAAGAAGCGGCTTCCATTGTGTTGTTCCGTTATGGACACCCTACAGTGGAACCTTGGATTGCGAGCATAATTTGTTCTGGAAGTGTGCTTGTATATCAAAACACTTGTATATCAAAGCCAATTTCCCCCATAAGAAATCATGGAAACTCTGACGATTCGTTCCAGAATCCAAAAATATTCAAATAAAAATAGTTAATAAAAAATATAAAGTAAAAATAAAACAAACTAACCTGCACTTTACCTGTAAAAATAATCACACACACACACATACAAACACAATAAAAGATACTTTACGTGCACACATGTGGTCACAGTGTTATAGTAAACAGTACACGCGCACACGGATGTTGAATATGCCAGTGAGAGGCGCGCACTGAAACCATGCATGGGAGACGATTATCCAAAATTCCGCAGCGCAGGAGGGAGAAGAATCATTGGCTCAGTTGTAATTACGTGACGCTCTGCGTCAAAACAAGAAGCGCATTCCTTGATGATACTTGGTACTCGTATATCAAGCCAGAATTTATTACAATTCTTTGCATGTCTTGCGGGACGCTCGCAAACAGGGTTACTTGCAAGCCAAGGTTCCACTGTACTTGTTTAATGTTTAACGTACTGTAGACTCATGTACACAGATGTTAGCCAGTTCCAATGGTGCCTTTAAATCTTTGGCTGTCACTCAGGGTTGTTTCTTTACCTCATTGATGAGTCTTTGTTGTGCCCTTAAGGTAATTTTGACTGGGCGTCCACTTTTTGGTAGAATAGCCACAGTCCCAAAGGGTCTTACTGCCTCTTATTGCATATTTTGGGTGCCTTCAGCATTGCTTTATGTGGAAAGAAATAAAAAAAAGAACAACCAAGGAGTTAGAAAGTGATCCCAAACTTTTGTGCGGTAGTGTAAATCAACAATTATTTATCGTACAGTTGATCCTCAGAAAGCTCTTTTTGGCGAGGCATGGCTCACATGCTAAGATGAAAATCAGATCACATTTTGTGACAAATTAATGCAGAAAACCATAATATTCGAAAAGGTTCACTTTTTCTTTCCACTGTCACATCCAGTATGATACTTATGCTGTCTATAAAACCTTTATTATATTCTCGAGGAACGTGAATACATTATTTAGATTAATTATATTTGCATAATACATTCAACCACATGGTGCACTATTT
The DNA here is from genome assembly GCA_030014365.1 of Clarias pachynema. Lineage (NCBI taxonomy): Eukaryota > Metazoa > Chordata > Actinopteri > Siluriformes > Clariidae > Clarias > Clarias pachynema. The sequence continues at coordinate 6,670,900 of JAQMYL010000004.1, read as the reverse complement.
ATTAATTGATTGATTGATTGATTGATTGTAGAAAACTTGCCAGAATGAGCATCTGGGATTAGACATGTGGACTGACACTATAAATACAATCTCGCAAATGTATGACTTATTGTGAGGAATTGTCAGAGCCAGAATTCACACGCCATCCTGACAATGCTGGTATTTCTGACGTTTTCAAGTCTTTCTGGGTAAATAGTGATTGGATTCATCTATAGTTTTTTTATTTTCTGTTCCATGCCACACCCACTTGTGGATTAAAATTTTACTAGATAATTGTAGCATTATACAGATATAGATAGTGACATTGCATTACACATAAGATACTTTCCTAGACAACAGATTCATATTATAAACAACAACAGTGGTTCTCAACTCCGATCCTTGAGGGTCACCTTCCCTATTTATGTTTTCTCTAATCACAGAAATGTATGTTAAATAGCTGACATTAGCTGATATCACTAAATCAGGTGTGCTGTGAGCTGAGAGAACAGAGGTTAGAACCATCAAACTACCTTATATGTCCTTTAAATTAAAGTACTGTTTATTTATTTGTTTGTTTCAGAGATGCCTGAAACTGGAAGGCAGTCTCATGGGAAGATGGACAGTTTCCCTGGAGGAAACACATCAGGTTCATGCGTTATGTCATAAAAGGCAAGCAGGATGGAGAAGTCAGAGGGAGAGAGCGCAGGTCCGAGGGCGATGCCAGTCAAGGTTCGGCGTCTAATTGGCTGCTGTGTGCTCCTTCTCTTGGCATTGATGCTTGTCTCCATAGCGACTACAAGCACACCTGTGTCAGGTATGTTTCTTGATAATGTCTCAAACCTGGAATTATGTGGACCTAGATAGTTGGGGTAGAGTGTGTGTGTGTGTGTGTGTGTGTGTGTGTGTATGTGTGCATGTTCTCTGTGTCAAATCTGGACACAACAATACAGCTTATTTATTTATTTATTTATTTTACGTTTCTAATTAATGATGGTTGATTGTAATCGATTCCTCACTGTGTGAGAGACATGATACTTGAGAGGGGACGTGAGTCTTGGGAGGGAAATAGAGAGCCAAACAGTGTGTGTGTGTGTGTGTGTGTGTGTGTGTGTGTGTGTGTGTGTGTGTGTGTTTGCGTGTGTGTGTGTTTGGGTATGGGTAACTCAGAAAGAATAAAAAATGTCTGTATTGATGAAGTAATAAGGGGCAAGTCTGAGCTTGGGGTTTGATGTCTAGTCCTCCTACTCTGTTTATAAATAAACATCATGCTGTAAAAAGTTTTTTTTTGGGAGGGGGGGGTGGTTAAGAGGAGCATGAGGATGCATGGGACTCACACACACACACAAATAGGAAAAAAAGTATGGCTATTTTTGCAGATGATCTACATAGAACAGAACTAATACATAATGAGCTTCAAACTTATGTAAAACTTAAGCTGAGGATTTCATGGGTAAATAATTTATCCATTTTCCCATTAAAATATGAGCATTGTGCTAATATACTAGCATGTATCTAGTATAGTAGAGTCCAGTAAAGCCACGGCTCTCAGATACGGTCCTGGAGGACCACATGCCCTGCTCTATGACACACACACATACACACACACTTGAATTCAGGAAAGGCTGTTAATTAGCTGAATAGTTACAGTAAGTCAGGTGTGCTACTGTAGGAGCTGAGAAAGCTAGGAGCTGTCCCCTCAGGGCGTGGCCGCACAAGACTTCTGGGGTGTGCTATAGTGTCCGGCACCAGAACTTTGGCAGCGAATCATTTTGGGGGCTTTGGGTGGCAGGGTGGGACTCTGTGGATAAGACTCGTTTGTCTGGCACACCCATTTGGATTGAGAACTGGGGAGTTTGGAGGCCAGATCAGCTGCCTGCTGGGTCCTGTAAGCGAAGGGGTACAGTATGGTGCACTGGGTGTTCTGCTGCTTCTCTTCGTGGCCAACAGTGACTTCAACAATTTGTGTAATGTTGGATTTTCTGTAGGATCAGGATGGACAGACTGGCCTTTGGACCCCGCGGGCATGGGTGAGCCTTGGATGCCTTGGGTGCCTTTAATCCTGTCACCAGTTTAGTGATGTATAATTGATTGAATCATTGTTAATCTGTTAATGTTATGTAGTGTTGATCATATGACTGATCTGTATACATACTGTACATATACACAATTTGAGCTACAGTAAGTCTGCTATTGGATCAGACTGCCAGACGACCAGCATTCACAATTTCCCACGTGTATCAGTGAGCCTTGGCCATGGATGACCCTGTTTCTGGTTCACCAGTTTCACTTTTGGTCGATTCTCACCTTCAGATCTGGTAGATCTCACAAGATTTGCAGTTTTGGAGTTGCTCTGTCTCCATCATAATTTGGCCCTTGACTCAAATCCTTAATTTTGCCCATTTGTTTCTGCATCATCAACTTCAGGAAAAAAAAATGGTTCCCTGGCTGACTAATATATCCCACCCATTCCCGAGTGCCGTTCTAATGAGATATTGTAACTGTAACTACTGTGACGAGGGACAAAATTGTTTTTTTTAATCAAGGCCATCATTTAAGTATTTGGTGACATTGCATGGTCAGGAATCAACAGTAAAAACCAGAGTTACACTACCGTTCAAAAGTTTGGGGTCACTTGCAGATTTCTTTGTTTTTGTTTAGTGATTTATTTTCCACATTCTACAACAATACTGGGGATTTCAAAACTATAAAATAACA
>JAQMYL010000004.1:6657247-6668103 GCA_030014365.1 Clarias pachynema | reverse complement strand
AATGTAGAAAGAAATAAAAATCAGGAACCATCATGGAGTTAGAAAGTGACCCCAAACTTTTGAACGGTAGTGTGTGTTTAATAGTGAAAGTAAGAGCATTTGTGTCCATAATAAAACCCCTCGTTAGTGAGACTCATCAGAAAAAGGCTTCAGCTTGCTAGAGAGCATAAAGACTGGACTTTTGAGCGATGGAAAAAGGTCATGTGGTCTGATGAGTCCAGTACTAGGCTTGATGCTTTGTGTTTTAATGTTATTGCTGATCATATACTTCTACAAAAAGTTTATTTAACATTTATGAAGGAGTCTCCAGTGGGAATCCGTCCAGTGGTATTTGATGCTTGTGTGGAAAGAGTACGAGATGAATCTCTCTCTCTCAGTCTCTCCCAGTGGCACGCTCTCATTCTATCTATCCCTCGTTCTGATAGCTGGCTTTGATCAGATTTATCAAAGCAATTGGGCTACAGGCAGCAAGGATACCATTATGTGGTGCTATTCTTAGAGCCCCTTCTGGTGGCTCTCTACACCTGTGTGTGTGTGTGTGTGTATATATATATATATATATATATATGTGTGTGTGTATGTGTGTGTGTGTGTGTGTGTGTGTGTGTGTGTGTGTGTGTGTATGTGTGTGTGCAAGAGAGAGAGAGAGAGAGAGAGAGAGAGAGAGAGAGAGAGAACTGAATCTGCCTTAGTGAGAAATGCTGTGTGCTCGGTCTACTGTGTCTCCAGAATACTGATGAGACAGTCGGCACGTGATGCCTTACTGCAACACGTACACACACTTGCACGCCTGTGCATGCTCACACACACTTTCACACACTCACACACACAGTATTACCATGGAAACACCTTGCCTGACCACGCCACAGAGCCGTCTCACATTCAAAGCCCTTAATTCATTGTGGTGTGTGTGTGTTGTGTGAAGAAGTGAAGACTCCATAAGGGATGCTTAGATAGTTAAGTAAGACAGAAGCTAATTACTGGAGATATTCCATACTGTGCTAGAGAAGCTCTCATTAGTTTTAATAAGCTGTGTTCACACTTGAAGCCTGAATGTAGTTATCCCTTCCTGATTAAATCAGATTTTTTTTTATGTGGCCTTAATCTGGCTCTAGTCTGAACAAGTCATGCTTCTGACTTCTGACATGTATGTGCAGGAGGCAATGTTGAATACCGTTCAGTTTTATTTTTAAGTAGATTTAGAAGTAGATTTAGAAGTAGATTTAGAAGTCCAAGTGAAGATTTATCAAAGAACATGAGGATCAGTTTTGAGAAGAACCGGGCTCAGAGAGGAGAACCAGGATAATTAATATGCTTTGTAAATTTCCTAACAAAACCCAGATCACGTCGTTGGTGCATACAGCAGTAGGTGGCAGGTTTTGGAGAAAGAGCAGTGCACACCGCGAACTCGGAGCAATCAATTGGCAGTTGCATTTAGCCAAGCATAGCAAGTGAAGCTAAAAGCCTCTTTAGGACCCTGTTGAAAAGCTAATGGGCAGTTGTTGTATATTGGCTTAAAATGGTGCATTTAAAAAAAGATAGATTCTTTTAAAGGGCTGAAGAATAAGTGATTCCCAACAGTCATGGGATCTGTGAGGCTAAACCTTGAAGAACGGAAAGAATGATCTTCCTACAGTAGGTCCAGGTTTGATTTCAGGATGCAATTGCATGTTCTCCCTGTGCTTGGTTGGTTTCCTCCGGGAACTCCGGTTTCCTCCCACAGTCAGAGGAAATGCAGATTAGGCTAATCGGCGTTCCTAAATTGCCCATAGTGTGTGAATGAGAGTGTGAATGTTGACTATGAATGTTGAATAAAATGGGAATAAAGAGAATAGTCACCATGGGCCTCCATAGTGGATGGATGACCTCAAAGTATATAATGATTTTAATGGCTGAATAGGTTAAAATTCTCAAAATGTTTGTTCAGTTAAAACTATTTTTATGTCTAACATGACAAATTCCCCTAAAATAAAGTGGTCCAATAAATATTATTAAAAAAAAGGACTTGTCTTTTAAATATGGAATTTTTTCAAAAGAGTGTGCTTAGTCACATGACTAGGAGCCATTATAATATTTGAGGAAGCAACACAGGTGACATGAAGTTAAAAAAACGAAAGACAGGCAAGCAAATAGTGTGAGGTTCTGCAAAGAAGAGATGTGAAGCGGCACCGAGCTGTCTGACGCATAGCGACAGCAGATTTATGTGTGAAATCTGATGAAATTTGTGAAATATCACTCCATAAGTAAGTTTGCGCAGATCATACTGATATTGTAATGAAGCACTGATGGCTGATTCTTCTTCTTTTTTTTTTGCACACTTTGATGTTTGACAGTAATTCCAGTGTCATAAAATGCAACAATTCATGCATTTTAAAAAATATAATTTATAATGTATTGTATTTATTTCATACCTTTACAGCCCCTTCATACTTTTCTTTTTATTTATCAAAAAAGCTGAATCAGATCAGCTGAATACGTCTATAACTACACTGCCTGGTCAAAAAAAAAAGTTGCCATTTCAGACGGGTCACAATATTGGGCTGCATCAAGCAAAGAAAACAACTAAGGATATTTGAAATGACTAGAACTGGTTTAAGCGTCCCGGAAGCATAGAGCTGAACAGTCAACTTTGTGAATCTTGAATGGAGATTTAAACACTTAATTAGTAGTTGAATGGTAAAAAAAAAAAATCAACAGTAAAAACCATACGTACACAATGTAATGAGAACGCATGAGATTGGGACTAAACGGCTGTGTGTCCATGAGAAAAAACACTTGTTAGTAAGACTCATCAGAAAAAAAGCTAGGGAGCATAAAGAAAAGGTTTTAGATCAATGAAAAAATGTCATGTGGTCTGATGAGTTCAGGCGCAGGGTAAGAAGGGAAGCAGATGAAGCGATGCACCCATCATGCATTGTGTCCACTGTACAAGCCTCTGGAGGCAGTGTTATGATCTGGGGATGATTCAGTTGCTCAGGTCTCAGCAATGTTATGTGGCAATAAAATGAAGTCAGCTGACGACCTGAATGTACTGAATGACATCAGGTTATCACATCTATGGAGTTTTCCTTTTCCATAATGGCACAGATATACTGTGTTCCAGGCCTCAAAGTGTGAAAAAGTGGTTCTGGGAGCATGAGGAATCATTTTCACACGTGGACTGGTCACTACATTACATGTTAAATAAGTGAAGGAAATTCTCAGAATTCTGTTGACTGATATTCAGCATGTTAGAGTACTTACACATTGCTTGGGCAACTGCGAATAAAAACACTGATACAAGCTTTTGGAATCAGATTGGATGTTGTTTGGTCCATGTCCTGAGGCTGTCTCATCCATAAAGCTGGAACTGCCCTGCTGTCAATTAATTAATTAATTAATACTCTATATTTACCCTCAACAATATCTGTATTTTAAATAAATGAATTAATTAACAAACTAAACTAATTAATCTCTATTGCAGTGGTGGAGTTTGCAACATTTGGGCCTATTGTAAACACAGATCAGAATGATTAACGTGGATAGCAACTGAGCAATAAATCAAAGCTTTAATAATGCGAACGTGTTTTCTAATGAAAAGACAGAATCCACAGACAGAATCCAAGATTTTAGCCGTTTATGAGATGTTGCTGCTGTTAACACGGAGCGCTAATCCTTTTCGATGTAACTGCTTGGCTTGGAGATAATATCCATCTAAAGATTTTCTGACAATCCACAGAAGATAGATGAGTTTGAGGCTGGCTGGCCGTCCTTCCTGTCTGAAGATGGAGTTGGAGTGACACACTGGCCCACAAACCATGCACAGAGCTGCCAGCTTCCTACATGCTGCCTGTTTCACTTTCGTAGCCATCAAACCCACTGAGCCTCAGACTCAATTACCTCTCCATTCTCAGTGCTTCAGTATCACACAGAGGAAAAAAACTGGATGATTAGCCCACTGCTGTTACAGCTGATTTACTGGTAGTGTATTCTAGATGTGCAGTAACTCACAGAGAAACTCTTCTCCACTATGCTGTACCATTTAGGGCAGTGAGGAAATGCAGAATTTGTTTATTACTGACCTTAACATATCCAGTTCAGAATGGTTTATTAGGATTTCATGGATTTTGGACTTTTCGTTTTGATTTTTTTTCATTGTGGTGCAGCGGATATTCAGGATGCCTCAAAGCTCCAGGGTCTGCGGATAAATCCTGCGCTTGCGGCTTACTGTCAGTGTGGATTTTGCATGTTCTGTCCATGTCAAAATGGATTATCTGGTTTTCTTCCACCTCCCAAAGAATTGGTGATTCTAACCTGCCCCTAGGTTTGAATACATTTGTGCGTTGTGCCGGTGGTCATCCAGGGTGTATTATGTCTTGCACAAAATATTCCAGGGATAGGCTCCTGATCCAGCTTGACTGTGACCAGAGCACTTCCTGATGATAAATAAATGTCTCAAAACCTTAGTTTTGGATCTTGGATGTGAGGTACTCTTAACTCCCACTTAATGCCTTCAGGAAAATAGAACCTTTTTCATGCCTTGGTAAAAGGCTAATGAACCATTGTAATGGCATAAAAGGTCATGTATTGAGGTGCAGTCATGGCATAAATGAGAATGAAGACTTTAATATAAATGTACAACAAATCAAACACTTAATACTTAGGCTTAGCGCAGTCACCTTGCACCTCCAGGGTCCGGGTTCCATTCCCGCCTCGGGTCTGAGTTTGCATGTCCTCCGTGTGGGTTACCTCCGGGTTTCTACAGTTTCCCCCCATGGTCCAAAATCAAACAGATGAGGCTAGCTGGCATTCCCAAATTGTCCGTAGTGTGTGAATAAATGTGTGATTGTATGTATATGTGTACACTGCGATGGACTGGCACCCTGTCCATTGTGTACCCCACCTCGTGCCCTAAGTCGACTAGGATAGGCTCCAGGTCCACCGCGACCCTGTATACACAATAAAGCAGTACAGACAACGAATGCGTGAGTGAGTGTAGCTTAAATAATAAACTAATCTATACCAAACACCTGTAAAGCATAAGACGGTGGAACACTGTGTCAAAATAAAAGGCCTAGAACAGCGAAAAAACAAAAACACAAGGTCCAAAGTGGCCACAGCCAAAGGTCCAAAGTGGCCACTAGGGGGCAACCCTGACACTATTAGAACAAGTGGATTTGGGTTGTCATGGGTTTTATAAATTATGCCTTAGGTTGTAGAACCATCTGAAATGAAATTAAGCTACTGCAAGAAAGTTGGTCATTTTAGCTACAGTATTACTCAAAACCTTCCAATCGGTGCTTTAAGATTCAGACTAGAGTATGACTGTGTGGGACATTTGTTTGGATCACTTTGTCTATACTACTGCAATCACTTCAATTTCCATTCCATTCATCTACCATGTTTGTTCCTTTTCTTTGATTTCTCAGAGAAACTCCCATCCAGTTTATCCAAACGGGACTTTGGTTTCTTCGTGGCGCACGCAGGATTACAACAATCACCATTATCCTTATCGCAATACTCGGAAAACACCCGACGCAAAGCTCATACACCATCAGCTGCCAAGCATCCTGCACAACCTGTTCACCATGACAACGCATCCAGCATAGCTCCCACCCCATCCCTAGGTGCCGATGGTGGGTCAGGTAACCTAGGTGATAGCGCACATGGCATTCACCTGCTGCTACGCCCACCGGACCTTCTCACACCAAGTCAGATGCCCCCTATTCATGGCCACAGCCCACCTACACCGGCTCCTCCTACTTTGCTTACACATGATGACCTGGACTCTGCTCAGTCTACAGAAGTGGACTGGGGTTCGGGGGATTACCTGGAAACATTGACCTTCATGGGATCTGATGGGGAGGACTTTTCCTTGGTCACCACCCTTCCCACACATGGATATGACTCGTATGAATCTGAGGACGACAACACTGGGGTTCGCTACAACACAGACTTCCCATCTCGGCCCGTTCCCGTCCTCTCTTCTAGGCATCTCCTCCCGAGTGTAACTGTTGGATATGGATCTAGCCTAAGGACTGTCCATCCCTCTGATCCCCGCATACCCCATGTCCCTGATACTGCCCAGGATGATCTGGATTTTGACTGGGCAGATCTGTACCCAATTGAGCCCACTGAAATGCTGCTTCCAGATATGAACAGTATGGAGTACTACAACACGCTGCTGGCCAAAGAGAATGCTAATGCTGCTCGTAACCAGACACATTTGACTACCCCTCATATTACTCCTACATTGACCCTCAGACAACCTACAGGTTCCACACAGACGCTTTCCCCTTCTCTGGGTGTGGGTCATAGGACAGTAACGGACCATGTTGATACACATCACCCCAAACCTGGAGTTACCCCCACTCCTCCACGAAAACCTACGAAACTCCCTATTCCTCCTACAGAGCAACGGCAGCCTCCTGGCTTACCTTCTTACCCAGAAAAGGGATCTCCTCACCCAGATTTACCAGACGCTAAAGCAGGTAGTGAGCAACCTGTAGGTCCATCAGTTATCCCACAGGGTCCAGTCATCCAGGCTATAACAGTTAAAGTCCCTACTGCTCACAAACCTCAGACACCAACAAGAGCAACGACTACAACAACAACTACAACCACCATGCTCACCAAACCAATACCTCCTGCCCCCAGAATCCCTCTTTCCATTGCACCCCGGCAGTATGTCTGCAACATCACCAAGCAAGACATGTACCTGGTCAGAGTGGGTAAGTCTTCTTTTTTTCCACAAAGGTATTTTTGTAATTCAAAAGTGCATGATGGTTAATGCTCCTATCATTTTTTTTTGTGCTTTAAATATAAAAAATTATGTTGTCCATGTTTTCTAACCTACATGTGATTGTTTTACAATTATATGAAACTAAAATGTAGTTCTTGAAATTACATCTTCTAAAGAAATGTAATATTTCATAGCATTTATTTAACCCTAGTGTACCTGTTATAATTGGACAGCAAAGTTTGGCCAAAAAATCTTGGTCAGAAATGTGTAGCCCTGACAACTACACTGATGCACGGCGTCGCTGGGATTCTGTGGCAGATTAGAGTGCGGTGGGTTTTAAGGGAGGTTAGGATTCATGCTTATTGGACCACAGGCTTTTAATATGCTATTTTGGGATCCACCTAGATGCAGGACTGAAGGCAGTAGGCAGATTGGTTTTGCACTGAAAAAAACATGAATCAGCCATAGCATTATGCCAAACCTTATGCCAAATATTGTATAGACTCTCATTGGTCACCAGGATGATCCTTTGGGCTCTGTAGGATGTGAGGCCGGGTTTCAGTGGCTCAGACCTGTATGTTTGGCACATCTGATGGATGCTTGATCAGGTTGAGATTTGAGGAGTTTGGAGGCCGGGTAGTAGGCGGCCTTGTGCTTTTTGCCTGCTAGGCCCCTGAGCTGTGGTGCACTGGGCTATGGGGCCAGCATTGACTTCTCTCAGCAAATTGTGCTGCTTTGTCTTTTCTGTGGGATTGGACCAGACAGGCTGGCCTTGGGTCACCACAGGTATAAATGAGTTCCTAGTACCCATGATCCTTTCAACAGTTTACTTACGGTATATAATTGGTAATCCTGTTAATCTTATGGCTGATCAGTGTATATCACCCATCTAATGAGCAGGACCGACATATCTAATGTAAATGTACAGTAAATTGTTAGGTAAATACTTCTCATTTATTGCCTTTTTGGAAATTATTTTTTGTATCTGTGGAAGCGTCGTATCAGTCATGACTTCCATAACAACAAAATCACTCTTATACATGTGCTTGGATTTGGAATAGTGGTCACAAGCCTACTCAATAACAGTTTTACACAAGTATAGTCTAATATTATAATCTTGGTAAATTAATTGTAAATTTATGTTTGATTATTTCAGAATGTCTGGTTTATTTACACGTCTAGCAGCCTTCTGTGAAACTTAACTAGCTAGTTAGCATGATAGATGCTTTTTAGCCTGACATATGGCAGACAGTGCTAATTTAATCAAACTGACGGCCTTACTTATGAGAAGAGATTGATACGTTAACAGTAAGGCCAGACCAGCAGATGATTGGTGGAGATCCTCCATGACTGTTATGTCGTTGATGTTTGCACTTGCAGTCCACAGAAGGGTACGCTTTGCTAACTGTAAACTCATAGCGTGTAGGTTTCACACCATTTGAGCAATGTTTTATTGCAATAAAAATGTTCTCCCTGCTAAAGCTTTCTAATCTTCTTGTGTTTAGCTTTGATTGATGTTCAGTTTACAAAAGCTCTCATAGACACAGACGTTTGATCCACATCAAGCTAATTTTACAAATCCACTCAGAGGAGGCATTGCTCATTTCCTTGGACAGAAATTAGTCATAGCTGTTTGTTTAGAGCAAAACTGTATGTTGGAAGTTAGAAAGATTGCCAACATTGTTTATAGCAGCTTTAACGCTAATAGTTCTGTCTAGTCAGCTGAAGTGATTGCAGGAATTTCAGCCTCTTATTGATCCCTGAAACTGCAGGCATGCCAAGTTCTACCTCTGTGGCGTTCGCAAAGGCTCATGTGAAGGAGATTTTGAGACGAGAGTTCAACCGGACAGTAGAGCTGCAGGTGGGTCCAATTCACTATTAAACATTTATGTTTACTGTACTCAAATATACTTTTCACTTGTTTTTGTTGCTGCTTTGTTGTTGTTTTTAATTTTTTTTACATGTATGGGATATAACAAAAGACTAATAAAAATTTCTTGCACAGACATAAGCTTTAAAAAAAAAAAGTTTGTTGTTTTTGGTTATGCCTCATCACACTCCGTCAAAGACCATGAAGTTCTCGCTGCATCCCAAAAATATCGAAGAACACAGCACACTTGGGGTTAAAATGGTGAGAAGAACTGGATCCAGAATTCCTGCTAATAATCTGCTGCATGCGTACCATAAATTGTAAGCGCTAGAAGAACGTAATATGAACTTAATGCGGACTTCGACAACGTGGCCTGAAACTGCCATGATCATAGCACAAGTCTGAAGAAGTTGTTGTAAGAACTCGATTGATGTTGTGACAGCGCAGTGACATCCCAATGACGCCTCCGTCAGAACGCCATCCGATCTTTCCAGTCATGCTTGTACAGTAGTATATCAATGAAGTCCCTAAGAGGTGACAGTTATGTCCTTAGACGGTCAATGCCATTAGGGTTTTTTGCTAAAATTCCAAGAATGTTAAAAGAATGTCAGTTAGAGACTTCTAAGAACCTCATGAGAACATTAATGAATGTTCTGGATGCGTTCTCTTTTAGCTGTGTAGTTCGCATTCCAAATTTTAAAATAATGGTATAATGTTAAAAATAGTATAATTTAAAAAAAATACAAATTTCTCCAAATAAAGTAATATAAAGTAAATTGAGCTTTTGCACTTAGATTGATGACTTCTGTGACTTCTGTTTTTCAGGTCCTTAAAGCTCCGCCCAATTTTGTTTTCCGGGCCGTGTCAGGCCCACTCATATTCACTGCTGTGTCAATCATCAACGCTCTCCGCCAGTCAGCACACAGCACCTCGTCCTCTACCATCCTTACTGTTACACCTATTTATCCCGTACCTGAACACATCAATCAGGTCCACTCAAGTAAGTACCGTATTTTCCAGGATTTCAAAAAAAAAAAAAAAAAAAAGATATCTATTTGTGCTTTAGCAGGTGCCTTGGCTTACCCAGACCAACGGATACAACGCAGCTATGAAGCAGAGACGTGCAGCGACACAGTGTGTAGGAGAAATGTTGGGTGAATGCCATGTGCCATAAGGCTATACGCTTGTAGTCATCTTATCAGTGATCTGAAAGTGACTTGTACAAGAAAGGCCTGTACTGTACATTTCACTCCATGAAACTATGAGCAAAGATTATTAGATAAAATCAATACCACAATTCTCTTTTAAAATTCCTTGCATAGTTTCAACAATATGGCAAAAGTATTAGTTTTACAAATAAAAAAAAAAGTATTACAACCATTTACAAATGTAATCTGTAAAAAAAACATCTCTTGTTCTTCGGAAACTCCAGAAATTGTTAACCATTTCTGGTTCTTTTCAGAACCAAGAAGACAAATGTGTAAGTAAGGTGATATAAAAATAAATTGCATGATACATATCTTCGCCGCTCCTGTAGGGGTGCAGAAAATGTAATAAAAATCTCGAAAATAAAATAATCAAGCTGTGTCTCCGTATGTTTAAGTTCTAGATACAAATTGCACATGCTGTTTATTCTACATATTAATTTCTACTTATTTTATAATAAGTGCCGTTTCACCCTTTAAATTTTAAGGGTGCCAATAATTCCGGGTTTGATTTTCTTCTTGTCTAGTTGCTGCATTTACGTATTCCTTTGCGTCCAGTTTTGCAGTTCGTCCCGAGCCACGTAGACGTGCGCGTGTGCAGCTTCAGTGAGCGTGTGGAGCGGGGACTCTTCATGGCTTATACAGAAGTGCGCAGGCGTCTGCAGGAAAATGGAAACTTCACTGTACACGTGTGTACTGTATAATGCTTCATATCCAGCAAGCTCTACATAGTGTCCAGGTCAGTCTCAGATCTCTCACTACTGACGGTGTTGTGTATCTTCCGTTGCAGATTTTGAACATCACCATCAGTTTAACGAAAGGACAGAAGCAGCAGAAAACTCCGGTGGACATCACGTTCGCTATTCGCGATTCTCATGGCTATCTCAGGGGCTCCGAGATCAGCGCTCACCTGAGACAGCTGCATGTGGTGGAGTTCAGCTTCTACCTGGGCTTTCCTGCAGTGCAGATCGCAGAGCGTGAGTATACATACATACCAGGGCTTGACATTGGCACCCGCCCACCCGCCAAATGCGGGTAAAATTCGGCTGTGGCGGGTAAT
>JAQMYL010000004.1:6620775-6652869 GCA_030014365.1 Clarias pachynema | reverse complement strand
GGCGTCCAAAAAATGCATTAATCTCCTTTGAACAGTTGATATTGAGATGTGTCTGCTACTTCTGCTCTGTAAAGACTCATAACGCCTCTAATCTGAGGTGCTGTTAATTGGTCATTTTTCAGGCTGATAACTCTAATCAAGCATCACATGCTGAACTTAAGAAGAAATTACGATTCGAGGATGATATTTAATTGGGTTTTTTTCCAAGTCAGAGGAACTCTTTTTGACATATTTACAGTAAGCATAGCATCAGTTTTAGCATGGGTCGGAGTCAAATTGTAGAAAAAAACAAATGTACGGTAATTATCATTGCAGTTTTAACTCATGTAACACAAGAAATTAAAAATGTGTGATCTTGCTACATTACTTTTTTTAAAGTCTCTCAAATAATTGTACAGCATGCAGTAGGATTACATGAAATTTGTATTGTCAGTTAAAAATACAGTAGTGGTAATGCGAGTAGACAGGAATAATATCCTTATTACCTCAAGCTCATTACATCATTCGAATGTTTGTGCTAATCATATTAGTCTCACATTAGTCTTTATCATATAATCTGACATGAAGAACAATGTTATCTCACAGAACTCATCTCATATAATGTGTTATGTATATATACATATATATCAGCGGTGGAGAAGTTATCCCTGGCCCCCTCTGAGACACAGCCCAGTAATGTGTGGCTGATCATTGGGGTGGTGGTTCCCGGGGTGGTGGTCCTTATCATCATCATCATCCTCTACTGGAAACTGTGCCGTTCTGAGAAACTGGAGTTCCAACCAGACGCCATGAGCACCATCCAACAGAGACAGAAGGTCTGGGTCGAACCATTTCACAGTGTATGTACAATTGTGTGTGTGTGTTCTTGTGTGTGTGTGTTTGTTACATAAGTGGATCACTCATCCACATTACATGTAGAGTAGGTGCTTGACTCTTCATTCTATCCACCCAGTTAAGTGTGTAGTTTAAGATTAAGTGGACTCTTAGTATGCTAGATGAAATTTTAACTTGCTTTAATGTTGATCTGATTGTTATATTATTTGGGTGGTAAAATGATTTTTTCCATGTCTTGTGTGTGTTTGTACTATGTGTATGTGCATATGTATCTGTGTGTGTGTGTTCAGCTCCAGGCTCCAAGTGTGAAAGGCTTTGACTTTGCCAAGCTCCACCTTGGACAACATAGTAAAGATGACATCATGGTGATCCAAGAACCCTCCCCTCTTCCACCGTCTGTTAAAGAAGCCACGCCCTCCGAAGGCGGAGAACTGAACACGCCCAAATCCAAAAGCTCATCCACCAAAGTGTCCCGTGCGGCTCGAAGGAGGAGCCGGTAATGAATGAGTGTGTGGGTGTACAGTACATGTGCCTATCTGTTTGTTCTTGAGGTATATAAAACAGCATTTGTGATGTTGCGTGTGTGGTAGGTTGTCTCCATCTGATGGTGATTCGTTGGCTAGCGAGGCGTCCAGTGGCCGAGAATCAGCCGAGGAAAGCACCAGACCTGCAGTCACACCCAGCGACAGCAAACCTCATCATCGCAAGAGCAAGCATGGTAACAAGTGGATAAAAAATGTGAAAATAAATTTTGGTTAGGTCTGATATGTTCCGCGATTATTCACATCACATCCAGATCTTAATTTTTTTCTGTTTTTTTTTTTTTTTTGTCTTTTCTTATATGATTTCACTTTGGATCGACAGCGAAGAACAAACTTGGTAAGCTGCTTTCTTTTGCACTGAGCTTATTTGTCTCACTTGGAAACCTTTAAAACCCCCTTTGACCCCTGACCCTGTGTGTGCCAGGTGCGGCATCAGGCAGCGGAGCTGATGAACAGTTATCTTCCTCGTCCATATTTGACCATGTGGATCGGCTGTCTCGAGGTTCGTCTGACGGAACACGCCGCGTCTCCAATAAAGTCCAGTTAATCGCCATGCAGCCTGTCCCGAGCCCGCCCAATCATCCGCATAACCAAGCCCTAAGCCCCGCCCTCAGTGAAAGGATGGCGGATGGAGGCAAGGTTAGCTCGGAGGTGAGAAACCCGTGTCCAGATTTGCACTTTGGGAGAACTGCAGGTTTTTCTGACGTGTATGACTCTGTATGTGTTCAGATCCAAGTTGCTCTCAGGCACAAGTCTGAGATCGAGCACCACCGCAATAAGATACGACTGCGGGCCAAGAGAAAAGGACACTACGAGTTTCCGTCCATGGAGGACATTATAGCGGTGTTTGGGGACAGCTCGGAGCAGCAGCGGGTGTACCAGCAAGCCCAGGAGCAAATACACAAGATCCTGCATCCTGATACACAAACGCCTTCGCCAAATGGGGAACCTCACAGGGGGTAAATAATAAATAATATATTCATCTTTATTTATGTATTACATAAATAATATTTGTTATCACTGGCCTTGATGAGAAGAAGTAATGCTAACAATTGTCAAAAAAAACAGAACATTTAGACAGATTTAAACCAGTCAACTCCATCCATACATCTAGGAACCTCTGTAGTCCAACTAGGGTCCATGGAGGCCAATGAGTGACTATTGTATTTATTTCTGTTTCTACGACCGTGGTAGGACTTCCGGTCAACATTCACACTTGCATTCACACACTACCTAATCTGCATGTCTTTGAACTGTGGGAGGAAACCGGAGAACCCGGAGGAAACGCACCAAGCACGGGGAGAACCTAGATAAACTAGACTAAACCATGCTCACAGACCAGGTGCGGGAATCGAACTCAGGACCTGAAGATGCAAGGCGTCTCAGTCACCGTCCCACCAAACCAGTCAACTAATGTCCTTAATCTCAGTCACTAGGTCTCATTCTGTACTATGATGCTTGGATTTGGATAACTCGTTGATTAGAACCATTTTTATTTGCTTTAAGCAATCATTTTCACTAAATCTATCTGTATGTGTGCAGCTGCAGAGGCAGACGTTCTCCTAGACAGCGTCAGAAGCAGAATTTGAGTACAAACAGCAGCCTGACTGATAAAGACCGCCTGATTACAGAGGGCGATGCCACGTACAGGAAGTACCCCGGAGTCAACAATGTGGCCTACGTGGTAAAATCACACATTTTTCATTAACACCCTTGAGTGGAATTTCAGGCACTTATGCTATGCCACCTTCTCTTTCCACATACAGTCGGATGCAGATCAGCTCCCTGATGTCGGCAGCCCGTCTCCGTCCGATGAGGTATTTGTTGACCCCGGGTCTCCGCCTTCTGGCCCCGCCCCTGTTCCACCCACTTATATTCCACCTCAGCCGACCATTGAAGAGGCACGTCAGCAAATGCACTCCCTGCTAGATGATGCATTTGCGCTGGTCTCGCCCTCCTCACAGAGTAGCTCTGCCCCATTAAACCACCCCGGGGTTACGGCGATTCCAGGAGTGGAAGGGGACAGTCCTGGTCCGCCCTCTAGTCCGCCCCCGCGTTCTGTCCGCCAGTGGGGCTCATCGTCCTACCCAGCTGCCCCTGCACACAGTCCCTTCTCAGCAGTGAGTAGATGAGAATATTAATACGTAGTTGCAAGACACAAGCCAAGAAAGCCAAGAAAAAATGAGTTATAAAATAATAACTGTTTAGACAAATGATCAACTAGAGTGATGCAGCTGAGGTTGAGAATCTGTCGGAACCAGACAGTATGCGTTTTTTGAGCTTCTTTTTGCTTTACTCATATAATTTTAAAACAGTTTTTCATAAATTTGAGTTTTGTGCCATTGTGTTGTCTTATTTGTGTGTTTGTAGAGGTATGCTGAATTAGGAATGTCCCCTACATCTGTGCAAAACTTACTGCACAGGTAAGTTTGGTTACAGAATACTCCCATCAATACTTTAAATGCTTATATACTCAAACAGTACCAGGATATTGACTTGCTTCGAAGCTATGCTTAATCTTATTTAACACATCTAAATGTTGTCCAAATATTGCTTGATAGGCAAGCGCTGGGATCTGGATATCTGGCGTCAGGAGAGCTACAGTCCGATCCAGGTTACTCAAACAGGGGGCAGTACGGAGACGATATCCCGTCGTCCTCCCGACCACGACCTGTAGGGGGCAGCGCAGGTAGATATCGCTATTAGTGTCTGTTCTGCCTGTCACAGTTGATGTACTGTAGCATGTGCGTGTGTTGATTTAATCTGTGTGTGTAGGTGCACAGTTACATCAGCTAACACAGGTAGGCTTGTCCAGTCGAATCGGTATGTATCCTGGAGTGGGACGCAGTGTATCCGGACCCTCGGGATCCAGCTGGGCCCAGTACCGGTCAGAGGAAGAGGTCTCCAGACCTGGAAACAATCGAGATGCTGTGAGTCAGATATGTAGTGTAGTAAAGCTGGCAATGCAGAACCAAATGGCTTTTATTCCTTTTCATTAATTTATTCAGGTCATTTGCCCTGAAATTATAGTGACTTGAAGTTTTTCAAGTTTTCCAAGTCTAGTGTTCCTCTTAAACCTCCCTGAATGTTTCCAGTGTTTTCCTGGAGCCTTTCGAAATTTTATAGCGTTAATATCTGAATATGAAATGGACTTAATACCAAATACCCCATAACAGTGATGCTATAAAACCTCTAAATTACCTCTCAGTAACTAATTGCCCCTTTGTCCGGAAGTCACATAATTAGTTAAATTGAGTTGACCTGATTTAATATACAATATTCAATATACTTGCGGAAGACCCCAGAGTTTAAGCAACTTCATAGTGTCCAAAGAGCTATAAAAACAAGTCTGTGAAAAAAAAGGTTGCATACTCAGGGTTTAGTTAATAAAATATATTCCAAAACATTAAAGAACCAACAAAGCAACATCTTCATCTTCTATATCGCTTATCATCTACGAGGTTGCGGGGGCCTGGAGCCTATTCCAGGAGACTTAGGGTACAAGGCGAGGTACACCCTGGACAGGGTGCCAATCAGGTTGATAAGGAAATTAATCAGAGAAATTACAGTAACGCCAAGGTTTACGCTCAACATGATGCTACCACCACCATGCTTTACTGAGATGAGCAGTGTTTGTTTTCCTGCAAACTTAAAAAAAAAAAAAGTCAGGTTTTGCCCTTATCAAACCAGAGAATCCTTTGCTACATATTACCCGAGAACGGTACACTTTGCCCTTTCACAAAATACTACCTATGTTGCTCTTTTACTCTTTTGCAGCAGATCCTGTTGTTCCCTGAGTACTCATCATCTCCCGTGTTCCAGATGCCCAGGTCGTCCCTGAGAGATCCTCCCACGCCCACAGCGGGCTACAGCGGCCCGGACGAAGCCTCTCCACCCGTGGAGTCCTCAGCCTCGCTGATAAAGGCCATCAGGGAGGAGCTGCAAAGACTCTCCCAGAAACAACCACCTATGGCCGTCTACCACAGCTGAGAAACACCGTACCTAACCCAACTAGCTGGTTTTAAACAAATCTACCTAATCCCTCAGTGAATATACACACACCAGAGCCAAGGTTTGTTCGAACCCTATTTCTATCCATATACAGCAGGCTGGACTGAACAGATACACGAGAAGAGAAATCCAACTGCTAAGGTAGAGAACATGGACCATTTGGATTAACCTGAGGGGGGAAAAAAAGTACCCAGCATAACATCACTAACTTAAAATACAACAAGTCACCTCGCCCACAAATATCCAATAGAAACTCTTCTCTCCTAAATTGCATGCTATTTGAAATAGTGAAACAGAAAACTAAGACTTGTTTGTGTTTTTATTTTGTTTATTTATTTATTTTTAAATCCAGCGTGAAATCCCCATCCTCTCCTCAGTGCCATTTCTACATGTCCGTCAAAGTGCTTCCTTCAGAAGGGTCATCGTCCAACCCCTCGACTTCCTCTGGTGCTAAATCTCATTCCTCTTTGCCACCGACCATACCTGAAATTCTGGAGCAGTTAAGCGGTGGTCACAAGCGGCTCTTCCTTTAAATCTACATTTCTGTGCAGAGTAAAAGACCACGTCATGATTAAGCCTGCTATCATGGCTGTACGCTTCAAAAAGGGGAAAGAAATAGTTCTGTATACTCGACACAAAAAAAAAGGATGTCAGCCATTGTGTTTTTGGGGAAGAGGGTTTTGAAAGGATGTGAGCCAGGCTGATGGCATGACATCAAACAGAACAACTGGAGAATTGTGGCTGTGAACAAAGCGCGCTATATTTGGATCCAACAGCAGACAAAGAGTGAGAGGTCCAGGAGATCTATTCATGACATAACTCACTGACACTTCATTCCAACAATTTAAGCTGCTATAATCTTACTGTCGGTGTGAAAGCGGTCTTTTTCAGCTTCAGAGAATTAGTTCTTAAACCGTAAATTGGACCGGGAGACCATGATTAGACGTTTCAGGTGTGTTACTGCGGCGGTATACTTTAAATAACAATTGAGGAGGAACATGCAAAAAATAACATCTTACTGTAGCAAGTGAAATATTCTTGAATCTTTCCAAACCTAGCTAAAATTTCTTAAAATAAGATTAATTCTAGTTATTTCTAGTCAAATGTTATTAAAATTACAAACGAAAAATGTTTGCTTGTTCTATTAGCAGATAATTTTCCTTTATTCAAGACACACATTCCTACTACTGTATAGCAAAAATTATCTGCTGATAGGACGAGATATTTTTCACTTTCAATTTTAATACCAACTTTATTTTTATTAACGACTAGAAATAAGCTAAATAATTTTATATTTGGTTTTGTTGCATTCTTGTTTTAAGAAAAAATGATAGATAGTTTGGCTGGATTGAAGAATATGTCACTTGCTAAGATGTGAGTTTTGCAGTGTGTGATTATAAAAATACTTTCCTGGGTGGGAATTGGTTCTGAGGTTAATTTATATGAAATACAACGTTTCAGGGGGTTATTGTTATAGGACAAACAATCTGTGGATTGGGGGGTAGTTTAAAACTGCCTGACAAGTAAAGTTACTCTTATCACCCTGTAGCAGCACCTACGGTATAAGTTTTATTCTAATTCTATCACAGAAAGTCCCTGAAACTAATCAGTTCTCGTTATCACTTACATTATAACAACTATTTTAAAAATCGTTCTTTCACCGGCCTTGATTTAAAAAAAAACAACAACACATGTTTCTTGTCGTGTTATCAAGAAACTGCAAACAAATGGAATTTTTCAAGACTAACATTTGATGACCATCTACAGTACATGTACAGTATAAGGGGTGTTCGAGTCAAACCAGGACTTTTATTCTGCAGAATAATACAACAGACACAATTATAAGAGTAAACACTCCCTGTATTTCTCTATATAATCCCCTGCTACACTAATGCACATATCTCAGTGTTTCACGAGTGCTTGGATACCATCAAGGAAATAAGTTTTCTCAGTACACTGAAGCCATGAGCAGACTGCCTGCTTCACGTCTGAAACGCTGGCCTCCCAGGAACTCCTTTAATGCCCCAAATCTGTGGAAACATTCAACTGTGGCTAAAAGTCTCATCACCGTACTGTGCTCGAAGTATTCTGTAAATGTTAGTTGGTTTTACGCTTTCGTTCTTGTGCTCAAGAGACGTCAAGTCCTGGTTTGACTCGAATGCCCCATGTGTGGCTTTGCTAAAATTATGTTGATCTGACATTGAATGAATGAATGACCCCAATACAGCAATGCAGATACAACCTCAAAACAATTGAATTTCAACCTTTATTTGTAGCATTTATGTCTCTTAATGTTCATTTGCATAACACTCAGTGACATCTGTGGTCCCTGTTCACACAGCGTTCAGAATTCTGATCAATGATTGTAACAGAAAGACAACAGCTTTCCACACAAGGTGTGTGTATCTCATGTCGTGTATCTCCTACTGTTATGTTCTTGTAGTGTTAATATGGTGTTTGTACAGCATCCAAACTGCATCATCCACTTTAACAGAACAGATCTCATACAGTATGTTCTGCGTTTTCTTTGCTTTTGACTGCGATGGTAAATTGTAGTTGTCCGGTATTTTTTGACACAAAGGAGGTATTGACATAGCAATATCTGCTTTTACTATCCTTAGCATGTTCCCTAGCGGTCCAGTGGTAAGCATGCACTGCACAATGTTTGAATCCTGCTCAGGTCATAATGCAGAGAGAAAAAAAACAAGTGCTAAAAATAAATATTGTTTTGAAGTTGTATTTGTAGCATTATGTTGGGGTTGTTCATTCAGTGTTATCCAATT
The DNA here is from genome assembly GCA_030014365.1 of Clarias pachynema. NCBI lineage: Eukaryota > Metazoa > Chordata > Actinopteri > Siluriformes > Clariidae > Clarias > Clarias pachynema. The sequence goes on along the minus strand of JAQMYL010000004.1, from coordinate 6,644,699 downwards.
GTCTAAGTTTGGTCCAACGTCATTTAGTCAAAGTAATTCTTACTTCAAAAATATCCCAATACTAATGGCGTCCCAAATTAACGTCACTGCAACCAAAAATTCCTGCTTGGATTCCTGTGTCAGAAATTATAAAGGTATAGCTTTACTTCTGTTATAAGGTACTGAAACTGGAGACTCCTTTCATCTTACATAACACTTAAAAACCAGTTCTGGTCATGTGGATTATCTAACATAAACATCTCTGTTTAAAATAGTACCTAGAAAGTGTAAAGTATTAAAACAACCTCATTTAAAATGTATTTATTATATTCTGATCTATTGTACTTAATATTTCAGGAAGGAGTAGATATATGATGTTCTGCTTGGAGTTTGGAGTACGAACTCAAACCATGGATGTAGTTCTCCCTTTAAACCTTTTCTTTTGGTAAGATGTGGTTAAATTGAACCGCATCAATGTTAGATTTCCAGGAACAGACTTGGTGACCACTGCTTTACAGAGTTCTGCCCATGACCAATGTCTTCTGTCCAAACCCGAAACCAAGAGGACCCTGGGTTGCTCATGTGAGAACATTTGGGCTGGTCGACTTGAGCATCATCATCATCACAACCAGGAAAAATAATAAAGTAGTCAGTCTGCTTCTTCTCCATTTCCGTACAGTGGATCAAAATTACAAACCTTTCATTTCATTCAGTTAAGAGAAGGATTCAGTCACGAGACCCAAACTGGAGGAAAGGTCTTGCTCAGCAGCATGACTTCACCATGTCACTGTCTATTCAGAATGCTGGGACGATTAATGAAATTTTTTTTCCAGCTAATTTTTGCCTGTGGATCGTGAGAGTTTGGCTGTGCCGTGAACCGGTGTCTTCATTTAGAATAGGGCACGCTTTGCGCTTTCCCCCCCTTTGTGTGGATAGTTCTCAGTTTACAGCTGTTTGTTTTGCACATTATTTCATCTTTGCACAATGTTTTCATAGTGGCAGTGCAATGCTAAAAATTATATAAGGGGATCTGGAAATAAGATAAAAATATACAGTATCTATATATATTCCATATACACTATATATACAGATTTATATTATAATAAATATATAAAAATATATTATAATATCTCATATTGATGTATTCCTAATGAGCACAATATGAATGTACGTCTAAAGTATATTAGATTTGATTTATTTTATTTATCACTATAAATATATATATATAAAAAAAGTCATTTAAATGTTGGATAAAGTGTTGCAATGAGATATGAGATATCCAAAAAAAAAAAAAAAAAAAGACCAGATCACTGTTAAGGCATATAGATGGTTTAGCTCAGTAATCCAGTAGGCAATCTGTATTTCCGTGTAAACAATCATGTGAATGTGGGCTACGTTTTATTTCTTTATTTTCTTTTTTTTGTTTGTTTTTTATTTATTTATTTTTTGTCATGGTGGCTGTAAAGATTATGTGACGAGATGGACCTGTTTCTGTATTGTGTTGTACACCATGCCATTTAAAAAATAATAATAATTTCTCGGACAGTTAAAACGGAGCATATACAGTACTCACCCTAACAGGCCTTAAGTCAATTTGCATGTTAATTAATGCTTTTTTTGAATTATGATTATTATTATAATTTTAACGTGTTAATGTCTTGATGGGCATGCTAATATATATGCTTTAAAAAAGAAACGCTTACAAATGGTGTGAAATCCTAAAGCAAGCTTGATAGATACAGTAGATTCTGTTGAACATGAGTGAAAACTGTGTACTGGTGTACTGGTGTAGGAGACTAAACATGAACAGTCAAAGCACAGATGAATCTCCTTGATCATGACAAGGGGGGAAAAAAAGAAGCTTTGATATTTTGCAATTTATATACCTGAGTAATATTTTTTGAAACCAATGAAAAGTCAGTATTTCTGATTCAAATATAAAATGCAGAGAGATATAATGTGTATATGGACCACGTGAGGAAAAAAAAAAAAAAGAAAACGTGTGATGGTTTAAATGTCATTCTCTAAAGCAGACTTGTGCAAAGACCAACTGGGAAAATGAGTCGTTTTTTCTTCTTTTTCAGGTATCACACCAGTCAGTCGTGTACGGAGCTGCTCAGGTGACATGGTGGCTATTTTTTAATCGAGTGTGATCAGAAGTTAATATAAGGAAAGAGTGTTTAAGGACATTTTCTCAAGGATATAAATTGTGATTTTGGGGTTAATATGTTATGAAGAGTTGTGCATAATACATGGTCTCATGGTGTGTAATTATTTAGCGGGAAATGGTTTCCCCAGGTTGCAGGGATGTGGACCTGAAGGACAGGGGTAGCTCAGTGGTTATGCCGTTGGATGATTGATTGGAAGGTCCCAGGTTCAAATCTCAGCACCATCATGTTGCCACTGTTGGGCCCTTGACTGCTAAGTATAATGAGATTTTAAAAAATAAATAAAAAAATGTAAGTCGCTCTCTGGAAAAGGGGGCATAAATAGGGTGAATAAAAAAGCAAGCGTTTTACTAAATTGTGCATGCGATTTAGTAAACAAGCAAACAAATTAAATTAGAAATTCAGTCACATCAGATTTTGTTGCTAATTTGTTCACTTGTACTAAATTGCCTGCATGATTGAATAAAACGAGCAATGAGCTAAAAAAAACACATTTCATTTTTTTTCTAAATGATCTGCTTGTTTTACAAAATCAAGTGCATGATTTAGTTACAACCAGTGAATGTTTTACTAAATTGTGCATACAGTTTAATGAAATGAGCAAAATAATATTTGCATACAATTTTATTACAACAACAACAAACGTACTGCAAATTCTTCAGATCTCTATGTGACTGAGAATATGTGGCAGCAATACGTGCTGGACTAACCGGTCTGATCCACAGAGGCCCCACCTCGCGGCAGCCTACAGGACTAAAGGGATCTGTTGCTAACACCTTGGTGAATCAGAGATCTACACAATATTAGACAGGTGATTTATATATAAAACGTGAGGGTTCTATAGAAAAATAATAATAAAACAGTGGATTATATTTCATAATAAAAGGAATTGGAATTTAGGGCCCAACTACTGTACAGTACTTCACTTTTAAATTTGTACAGATACTGAGATACTAAACAGATACAGATAATGAAACTGTGTTACAGCTCTACTATGTCACATCACCAGTACCTCTAGTAAATAAAGTGTCAAAAATGAAAGTGCAATATTAGAAGTCATCTCCATGATAGCTACAATGTATATTAACTGATTTCTCAATCATAACTTATTCATTTTAAAACTAAACAGTTGCCATGTAATTATTTAGTCATGAACATGAATTACAGCATAAGAAGTATAGCCTCAATATACGAAACAACACTGTGTAAAAAAAAAAAAGAAAAAAGAACAGCGCCTTGTCACCTCAGCCGCTCCGCAGTCAGGAAATCTCGAGTGAAGATTACACTATTAAGTGCTTAATTAAGTATTTACATTATCATAGCATGTTCCAGCCACCTGACCAATATGGTGCTATTCAGTGTGTGTGTGTGTGTGTGTGTGTGTGTGTGTGTGTGTGTGAGTGTGTGTGTGTGTGTGTGCAACAGTGTTAACCCAGAACAGACCCAATAACCCTATGACAAACTGTGTATTTTCTTTGCTAATGAACTAATTCACACTTTCTTCAGAGATAAGTGAGTTTGTGATTAATAGCTCTGGGTTTATGTGGGTGTGAGTTACTGAGTAAGAAAAGTGATTAACTTTGTTCATGTAAGTGCCATAGTGGTGGTTATTGGAAAATTAAAGGAATATTCCAGCATTTTTACAATGCTTACAATCCATAAATTATATTTCTAGCAAATGTGCGATTACTATTGGCAGGAATCTGGTGTTTTTTTCCTTACAAAGAAAAGAACAGGAAGTTGACTATGGTGGTAAAAGTACCAGTATTATTTAAATAACTCCTACAATAAATAGATATTACATATACAGTAGCATGCAAAATCATGAGCCCCCTACCACAGTTCGTCATATTAACATAAATTAAATGATATAGATTAAATGGGATCGAATGTTTTACTGTAAGAGGCTTAAAAATGCTTAATGATGCAAATTGGTAACAACCTCAGCAGCAACCTCATTTCCCCTCTCGTCTGTTCCAACCACTCAGCATTCAGCACAACCAGTATACTAATCACCGGCCTGATCATCTGTCACCTGTTTCTTACTCTTAGCAATGTCGCCTTGTACCTCCAGGGTCTGGGTTTGGTTCCCACCTTGGGGTCTGTGTGAATGGAGTTTGCATGTTTCCCTGTGCTTGGTGGGTTTATGGGGGTACTCTGGTTTCCACTCACAGTCCAAAGACATGCAGATTATGCTCATTTTCATTCCCAAATTGCCTGCAAAGTATGAATGAACGTGCGTGTATGTGTGAGTTCCCTGCGATGGATTGGCACCCTGTACCCCGCCTCATGCCCTAAGTCTCCTGAGATAGGCTCCAGGTCCCCCGCGACTCTGTACACAGGATAAAGTGATATACTGTAGACAATGAGTTAGTAAATGGTAACTAACTTAACTTAAAATAGTGTCTCTTTGATTGAGGAAACAATAATTAGCTACTGTAGGCATAACTACTGAACCAACAGCTCTATTTCTCATTTTTCAAATGCTAGCTAGCATGCTAGTGTAAGAAGGCTAAAAGCTGCAAGCTAACCGCTAGCTTTCACAATACAAACTGCAGTATTACAGTAAATACAGAGTGTATGGAGCAGCAGATATATAACTGGTATGAGCACTGGACAAATTGTCTTTTATCAGTTAAGATCTAAATCTAGATTCAATTTGTTTCTGAGGGAAGCTCTTATAGGTTTAAAGAATGCTGGAATATTCCTGAACTATAGTAAAGAATGGTCGTTTTTAGTTTAGCACTTCCAAAGACCCCATTTTCACCTGATTATTCAAGATTCAAGCATCTTGTGTGTGGATTGTATTCTGATCATATTTCACCCACATTCATTTACTACACTTGTAGTGAAACGTTAGCCACGTTGCATCAAAATGCAAATCAGCTCCGGATATCCGACTGTGTTGTTTCTAGTTTTTCATGGCAGGTGTAACAGCTGTGATAAAATAATTTTTAAAAAATCACAAAAACTTGTTAACATAATTTGAGTTTTTCTTGTGAAATAATCTGGATAAATGCATTTACACTAATAAAACAAGCAGAATGAATTAAAATCTCTTATAAACCCAAATAGGCGCGTTTATACTTTTGATAGAGAATCCCTATCCAGGTTTAACCCTGATACCCAATGTGTTATTTAATGTTTTTTTGAAAAAGTTCATTTACAATTTGAGTAACAAGATTATCTCTAGGTAAGCATTATTAACATTTGGCATAAACTAAATGCACCAATTTATGTGTATTATCTTTATTCGCATTTAATCCAGAGTGTAAATGGGGTCACATGACGTATCTCTGTTCCTTCTCAGCACTTGGGAATTTGTTCCTTTTGTGTCATTATTCCATCTCACTCCCTTGGTCTCTGCAAACTGCATCCCTGTATTTAACATGTACTGTCTCTAGATTGTTGTGCAAAGTTAACAAGGGATAATAAAATCATGTGCATTAAAAACTACAGCTACTGTAGGGTGTTTTTTTCTTTCTTTCTGTGCAGTACTAGAGAAAGAACTGTATGCACCTGCTGAGTGCATACGTCAGGATGTAAATATGCTGTTGACTGACTGCACCTAATATTTGTTGACTGACTGCACCTATTTCATACGCCTGCTGTAGCCACATAGTCTAATCTTCAGATTAGTCACACAACCTTATCCATCTCCGTGTGTTTTTTTGCTTGATCCTGTAATGTTATGTGAATAGCTGCTTCAGCCCACAACCACCTTTTTTGTATGCACAACACACATAAACCTGTAGCATTAGCGTCCTGTAGATACTCAGGTTACCACAGTAGGAGTGAACACAAGGTGACCAGTGCATATAGAAAACCTGTTCTACCGGTGCATATACGTAGAAAACCTGTTCTACAACTCACAGCCCAGCCCAGCCCAGCTCAGCCCTCATAATTCGATTCATTCCTGCTTTCCTGCATAATCAGGCCTTTTCACACTCATGAAACAAAGAGGGTGCGTCAAAGAAATAAGATAAGTCCACTTCACAACAAAGCCATCTGATTTCTTCAAGTTTCAGTAAAACGTCACACATGATACCTGACCCACAGCTTCTGTAATACACAGCATGGATAGCGATTATTATCCAGTTCACTCTGTGATAGTATGATCGTGTTTGAGCTTGTAATACTGTAGTGTCCTGAATGTCGTGCTTCAATTCACAAACTTGAAAAAAAAAAAACCTTTACACATGTGAGATGGATGAAACAAGAGGCAAGTAGAAGAAAACGTATCCTTCAAATACATAAAGTAATAAACCCTCCTTTGTGTTTCTGTAATGTTGCTTCACTACCAAATCAAGCACTGGTAAAGTGATTTATTGTATATATATATATATATATATATTTAAATAAAGACAAAATGAATTAAAGAATTGAAGTGCATGTAACTCAATTTTTTATCATTTTCATTTTGTTGTTGTTCCTTATTATCCATTTCAGGAGATTTTTGAAGACTGCACTTCCAATGTTTAAAACTATACCACTGAACTAAAGGAAATCTGACTTTTGTTTTTGAACCAAAAGGGTCTGATTAGTGCATAAGATTTTTCAAGCAATCATTTAACATTTAGCATTTAACAACATATTATGTAACTATTGTCTTTTACCTTTTTTCTATTATTTTTAAGCAATCATACATTAAGGTTTTTTTGTTTGTTTGTTTTTATATCGCTAAACATTTCATCTTTACAAGTAGTAACATTACTTGTAAGAAATCAAATTTCTGAATGAATTGATGAAACTTGTAAAAAAATAAACACATACAGTAAAAGCAATAATTGCTGAAATGAAGTAGTTATCTGTTTATTTTGTACACAGAATGGTACTGTTTTATGTTGTATGGGAAATACTGTGTAATTCATTTGTTGGTGATCTTTAATCAAGCATGATGGATGTTTTCTTTTTCAACATGTCAATGTGGATCTTTCCACATATAATACAAAATAAGGGTCATTTAAGCATACGGTCATTTTAGAGCCTGCTGTAAAAGCTAAACATGACTAAACCAACATGAACAAAATAGTTTACCTCAGGGAACTGAGCTTAATGGACTGTAAAAAAAATTAGAGATAGGAGAAAAGAAATAGATTCAGTTACCTACAGTATTACAAAAATTTTTGTGTGGCAATTAACGTACTCCAAAATAGAGTTTAAAAAAACAACTTAAATGTATATAATTTTGCATTTGACTTGGTTAAGTTCCTCTTCCTCTATAATCCTGTACATGGTGTACTCTAAAAGAGAAAATGATATGCGATGTTTATTTAGAATTGTAATAAAAAAAATAAAAAAAACATTTTATATTGAATTATGATACGTCATAATACAAATTAAACCAGCTCCTTGGATGTCATGATAATATCATATCAGGAGGTTCCTTGTGATTGCCGTCCCTAGTGAAATGATATACAATTTCATTAGTTACATTAAATAAAACATAATCTTAGGGAAAATTTATAAGCATTCAAAAGAAGTTGATGTAATTTTCTTTTATGTGATGGATGTCATATGATCTCTAGCCTCTGCACTCACCCAACTCTTAACCTTTGTTGCTTTTTGTACAAATAAAATGAGGTTTACATACAGTAATGACTCAAATTGTGTCACTTGTTATTGTGCAGAATAACAGAACACAGTTATGAGAGTAAAAACTTCCTTTATTTCTCTCTAAAATCCCCTACTACATTAATGCATTTAACCCAGCGTTTCATTAGCGCTTGGTTACAAAGGTTTTCTCAGTACACTGGAGCCATGATCAGCCTGCCTGCTTCACTGACTGCCTCCTAAGAACTCCTTTAATGGCACAAACATGTGAAAATGAGTTGCTTTAATGTGTAAGTGGAGTTGGTGAATGATTTTGTGCACAGTTCCCACAGACAGATGTGGTTTTTCCACGTGTTACTGTGCTTGAAGTCTTCTGTAAATGTAAATCTGTTTTACATCTTCATTCATGGAAAATGTCCCGGTTTGACTTGAACGCAGCTCGTATTTACAAATTTGCAAGTGGGAGCCCTGTTAAAAATATCAGAGCTTTAAAATTTGGTTAAACTATATTTTACAAATATGTGTTTGCCAAGCAGACACATATTTGCATTTGTGTTTGCTAGTGCTGCCCTTTCAGGTGTAACTCTCTGCCAGATTCCCAGACTAGTCTGTACTATGGTTAACCACAAAGCATGTATTTTGGCTCTAAGTGTGAGTAACGTTTGTTGTTTTTATAGTGCTTCATGGTCATGTTTCTTCTAATCAACATCACATAACGTTTTAACATGCATTTAAATACTTTCACAAATAATTTCACCTACTTCACTTATCTATTTTATATCCTTTATCTCCTATATGATAAGCAAACTTCCACTTAAATGACCTGTAACGGTTTTGTGCAAAGATACAATCAATGCACGCTATTCTGTTCGGAACCATTTTCTTTCAACTTCTTTGTGGCATTTTGGTTTGTCCATATTCCATCCGGCATATCAGGCGGTGGATCCTCCCCACCCTGGACATACTGTATATCCGACGTTTCTCTAGCAGTTACTTAAGAGATCGGGTTGCCAGCTTGATGACTGAATGTCATTCACACACTACGCGCAATTCTGAAATGCAGGAGGAAACCAGAGTACCTGGAGGAAACCCACCAAGCATGGGGAGAACATGCAAACTCCATGCACACACACCAGAGAACCCCGACCCTGGAGGTGCAAGGTGACAGTAATACCCACTATGCCACTGTGCCAACTTTATTTCCACAATCATAGTTAGGCATTGATGGCTCAGTGGTAGATTTCTTGCCTGCCATACAGACATCTTGGGTTTGATTTCCAGCCACTGGATACAGTACAGTGCTGGTCCCAAGGCCGCATAAAATGGCAGGGTTATGTTAAGAAGGTCATTCGGCATAAAACCTGTGCCAGGTTGTTGTGCAGGAGCAGCAGAAAGACTAACAACATAGTTTGTGGTGCCATTGCCAAAGATTTTGTCTTAGCATTAATTAATGCATGTATTTATTTATTTGTTTGTTTTTATAAAGGCATCAATGTTCATGTAACATATTTTGATATGCAAATACCCAAAGGTTTTACAGTATGACGTAATCGGGTGATTTCGAGCACGCATTAGTTACTTTCCCCTGATCAGAGTTGGCCGCAGTGGTGAGGAGTGTTAGTGGGATAAATACCCTGCATGGCCCTTTAAAGTCCAGGTCCTGCCTCCTGCTGCTCATTAGTGCCTCGGGGACTCAGTTTACCTGTCGGCAGGTAGTTACTGGACAGAAACAGCTTTCGGAAGAACAATAATGAGAAGTCGGATTGTTTAGGACTTAAGCGTTGGGATTTCAGAAGGAGAAAAAGGTATATACATTCAGGCGGTGGCGTGTGCCGTTTATTTCATGTTTTTAAAGTTTTGTTGATGTGATAATTGTGGCTTTAAATCTCTCCTCTACACCTAAACGTACACTTTACTGAACAACACGACAGCGGAAAACACTGTAGCCTCGAGTGTGTAATTATTTATACTGTATATTATGAGACGATATTATTATCCGGGTGCTCAGTGACTCAGAAATTCCTCGTTTGTGTTGCTGGTTTTCATACAGTATTTCCTGGTCTCTCAGCTCGACTATCAGGAACAACCACAACACCAAGCACTCGTATGACAACTTTGTTTCCTTGTTTTAAGTTCGAAAAAAAAGTGTCACTTATTTAAACCTAACCCTTGTCTAATTGTATTATTATTATTATTATTTTTTTTTTAATTATTGTTGTTATTATTATAGCTTTGTGTTGGATGAAGAGGATGAGCGCGAGCCCCATGAAGACGCAGCTGGTGAGCGCGATACAGCTGCAGGAGATGGAGGAGGAGGCGGAGGAGGCGGCGCGCGAGGCGGAGCGCGAGGAACAGGCGCGCGAGGCTGCTGCCAAACCTGCAGCTACACCAGTTGAGGAAGTCAAGGGTAAGTTTTCCTAATTCTAAAAGGATTTACACTGGTGGGGTCTATTTTAAAAAAAAAAAAAAAAAAAACGCCACTTTGTCATTATGGTAAGAATAACTTTTCAATTCAGTCTAACCAAGAGGTTCACAAACTTTTTATTTTTTATTTTTTTTTGGAGTGGGTGTCCAACAACCATACTGTAAGTCTTAAAACCCATATTTATAGGCATAAAGAGCATTACTGAGCATTGGGAACTTCCCACAAAAGACCCAGTCCTTTAGACATCACAATGTGGCCCTTGTCAAAGTCAGTGAAATCCTTATTCTTGCTTATTTTTTCTGCTTCCAACACATCAACTTCAGGAAAAAAAAGGTTCACTTGCTGCCTAATATGTCCTGCCCACCTCCACCTGCCATTGTAAAGAGATATTAAAAATGTCCAAATCAAGGGCCAAATTGTGATGACTAGACAACAGGGTCAGTGCAACTCCAAAACTGTGGGTCTTCTCAGGAATGTTCCCAGGATGCAGTGTTTATAGGACATACCAAAGGTTATACCAAAGGAAGGTAAACTGGTGAACTGGCACCAGCCTCATGGGTGGCCAAGGCTCAGTGATGAACATACTGTAGAAAGTGAACATGGACGGCTGGCCCGTGTAATCTGATCCAATACAAGAGTTACTGTAGCTCATACTGAGGAAAAACGTTAATAGAAAGTTCTAATAGAACGGTGTCAAAACACATACTTCATTACTGTTTTGGTGGCGAAGAGGGGAACTTACTCAATATTAGCTGATCAGTGCACTGGATATAGGGGTCCATCCATCCATCTAGGAACCTCTGTAGTAAAGCAGTAAACTCAGTAAAGCAGGTAGTTTTTAAAAAATTGTTTATTAACCAATGCTGCGTTGCTGTGTGCCGCTCGAGTTTTAAGGATTTTAATATTTGAATATTATACATTTTCTTCTTTGAACAGAAAATTTAATGTTAATATTTGAACATTCACATTATACCCTGATCAGCCATAACATTAAAATTACTGTAATGACAGGTGAATTGATTAACATTGGTTATCTCATTACAATATGCACAATATACACTAGATAAAATACAGTACCAGTCAAAAGTTTGAATTTATTTTCTAAATTCTGAAACAGTTCTTGTAACAACAGATTGTCAAGTACATTTTCAAGCACTATGATGAAACTGGCTCTCATGAAGACCATCCCAGGAAAGCAAGACCAAAACTTAGCTCTGCTGCAGAAGTTCATTTAGAGTTACCAGCCTCAGAAATCAACTGTTCAAATGAGATTATTGTATATTTTGGACGCCTTCTGTATTGTTTTACAATGTAGAGACAAGTTTTGACAAGTTGTGTATATGAGACAGAAAGTGAACGGTCAGTTCTCTAAGTTAATGTTTAGGAAGCAGCACCTGTGATCGAAGGAAAACCAGTGAACCGGAGACAGGGCCATGGACACTTAAGGTTCACTGATGCATGTGGGGAGCACTAGCACAGAAGAGCAGCTGTAGCACAAATTGCTGAAAAATGGCCTGCCTATCATACGTAATATGCCAGTATCTAGAGAATTGATGCCTGCAGTGATCAGATGGCATGACATAACCAAAATTTCCTGTTTAGCTGGTTTTCATTTCGAACTGTTTAACAAATTAATTCACAGTGTTACACATTCCCAAGGCATTTTTCTCATTTGAAATGTCTGTTGTGCTTATGATTGTTGCCACCTGTGTCTCACACTGAGAATTTTAACCTTACATTCAAAACTTCAGTACAGTGGAAATAAAGAGTCTACCTATCCCTGTTAAAATCGCAGGCTTCTGTGATATAAACCAATGTAATTTTTTTTGGTGGTAAAACTTACAATAACTTGTTTGCACAAGCTTATTCTGCAATAACACACAATGTAAATTCTAAAGAATGTCATTCCACAATGAACAAAAGCACAAGATGAATTGTGCTTATTGGCTGGATAAGTTAAGCCCGGTGACAACATTAAGAGCTGTAGATACATAGGACAAGTACCGGTCGCTTCATGTGTGTGATAACGTGGCTAGACCTGGAAAAAAAACTACTCAGGACACCTAAATTACCCTAAACCACAAGGCAATGTGTGCCATGGTCTGATGAGAACAAGATAGAACATTTTGTGCATAATTCTAAAATATGAGGGGTGTTCAAGTCAAACTGGGACTTTTTCATGAGTGAAAGCATAAAACCAATTGCCTTTACAGAAGACTTCAAGCACAGTACGGAGATGAGAAGCTTTACATCTAAATGGTGCAAACGTTTTAAAGAAGGTTGTACATCTGTGAATGACGATCCCGGCCAATTTGTCTCAGAGCCCACGGCAGTCATTCCCGTGAACATTCTTTGAGTGGAACGTCTGATCTTTGAAAATTAAAGAATAATTTGTCGCCAACTTGCGGAACAGATGCATCTTGTCAGTGGGAACTGTACACACATTGCCGGGAATTATTGCCACATCCATGGTACAGTCCTGACCTCGCTCAAAGACATTTCCATATGTTTGGACGACTGAAGGAGTTCCTGGGAAGTCAGAGTTTCAGACATGAAGCAGTCAGTCCGATTGGGGCTCCAGCATACTGAGAAAACTTTCTACCTTGATGTTATCCAAGCACTAGTGAAACACTGGGATAAGTGCATTAGTGTAGCAGGAGGTAATATAGAGAAATAAAGGGAGTTTATTTCTCTGTATTATCAAATCACTCAATAAAGTAGATTGGTGCTTTTAATTAATTCTTCTTGTTCTTCTTCTTCTTATTTCTTTTGTAGACATAACATGAACAGACACTGTTTTGGATTAGGAAATCTATTTAAATTAGGATTGCTAATAAAATTTTTTAAAGGTTTATTATCTAATAGCGATATCATCTGTTATTGTTTCTTTGTTTTTATTCTTCTCCAGATTTCACCTCAAATGATTTTCTTCTAAAGGATTTTCGTTGTATTGATCCTGATGTAATTTTTTTTATTCTTCCTGGTTTAGCTCTCTGACCTGCTCATCCCTGTGTTTGCTCTCACAGATCAGAAATATTACAGCGTGGAGGAGGCTGTGGAAAGCATCGGCTTCGGGCGCTTTCACATCATGCTCTTCGTTATTATGGGCAGCGCCAATGTAAGAGCTTTGTGCGTTTCTCAATAACACACCTCTGTATCTGATCCGTGTCTGTATGGTGTCCGTAATTCTGTCTCTCTATGGGGTGTGCTCTAGATCGTAGAGGCGATGGAGATCATGCTGTTGGCTGTGGTCTCTCCTGAGATCCGTTGTGAGTGGCATCTTCAGGATTGGCAGGTGGCCCTGGTCTCCACGGTGAGGTTTTTAGTAGAGCTGTCAATTGATTAAAATATTTAATCTAGTTAATCACAGTAATAGTCTGTAATTAATCACAATTGTATAATACTCTGATTTACATGTATTATAAACGTTCAATGCTTTTTGTTTGTTACGCCACACTGTGACCCATGGACCATTCAAGCTTAAAAATACATCTAACTTAAGGCATGACCCAGTGAGAAACAGGTGCAGATGATGACAGATGATCAGGCCGGTGATTAGTTTACTACTGATGCTGAATGCTGAGTGGTTGGAACGGACAAGAGGGGAAATGAGGTCGCTGCTGAGGTTGTTACATAAACAACCAATTTTTAAACTGTATCTTTAGGCATTTTGCAGCATTTCACAGTAAAACATTTGTTCTTATTTCTTTATTTTAAGATACATCATTTAATTTATGATGTACTGGACTTCATATTAACATCAATCAACATCAACTGTTATGCTGAACTGCCTGCCACCTACAGTAACACACACAGTATGAATGCAGATCAATTCCTGCTCTCTGTTTCACCCAAATGAGGATGGGTTCCCTGTTGAATCCGGTTCCTCTCAAGGTTTCTTCCTATTGCCATCTCAGGGAGTTTTCCCTTGCCACTGTCGCCCTCGGCTTGCTCATCAGGGACTATCTGACCATTTTGATTCATACACATTCACGTTCCATACAAATTTAAATAATTCGTTTGATTGTGTAAAGCTGCTTTGCGACAATGACAATTGTTAAAAGAAGAAAAAAAGGGGGAGAGGTGTCAAGACATTTGCACAATATTGTATATATTTATTCAATTATTTGGTTGTTTTTCTTCCTTTCTTTCTTTCTTTTTCATGTTGTGATTGTTTGTTGACAATGTTGGACTTGTTTATGTAAAATAGATTTTTTTCTAAAAATGATAAATAAACATCTCTTAAAAGGAACTTCACCATGTCGGCTATTCTGCACATTTATAAGCTCTTTATTAAGTTCTTATTATCGAATTGATTATAACAAGCGCATTACAGACAACAAGACAATATCTTCTGATCAATCAGAAATCAGCACTGTGTCCAATAACCTTAACCAGGAACTCTGTTCTGTGTGTGTGTGTGTGTGTGTGTGTGTGTGTGTGTGTGTGTGTGTGTGTGTGTGCGTGTGGACAGATGGTGTTCCTGGGCTTCATGGTATGCGGGGTGCTGTGTGGATATTTGGCGGATAAATATGGCCGGTGGAAGGTCAGTTAACATCAGTTACGTAAAAAACATCACGATGTTCACTTTACACTCTGATGATGGTGTCTGATTTCAGAGAAATGTGTGTGTGTGTGTGTGTGTGTGTGTGTGTGTGTGTTATCACATGCAGGTGGTGTTTGGGGGCTTCATGTGGGCGGCTTATTTCTCTATGCTCACGTCATTTGCGCCGTCTTATGGCTGGTTTATTTTCCTGCGCAGCATGGTGGGCTGTGGAGTAGCGGCCACGTCACAAGGGTACATGCGCACGCTCACACACAAACACACACACGCTTTCAGTCAACATATTAAGCCTGTGTGTCATTGATGTTGACTGTCCACTGTGACTCATCAGTCTTTCTGTTAAAGGTTTGTCCTGAAGACGGAGTTCATTCCTTCTAAATATCGAGGCTCTCTGCTGCCCCTGGCCTCTGTAAGACACCTGCATTAATGATAATAATAATAATAATAATAATAATAATATTGATGATGATGATGTTGATGATGTACCTTTGATGATGTCCCATGTTCCTGTGTGCTCAGATCTTCTGGATGTTGGGGTCGATGCTGATCATCATTCTGGGCATGACGGTGGTGCCCACGCTGGGCTGGCGCTGGATGATCCGCTTCTCCGTCATCCCTGGTGTTCTCCTCATCATCCTGTTCCAGGTGAAACTCAGGGCCACGCCTATCACAATACACACGGAAACTGATCACTCACCTCTGTCTCTCCGTCTTTCTGTAGGTCCTTCTGTCTGTCTATATATATGCTAATTTCTTATTTTACTTTCTTTTTTCTGTTTTTCTTTTCTTGTTTTATTATTTGAAAATGTTATTTTAAATTAATTAAATGTACTTTTAATTACTTAAACACTTTTTATTACTTGACAAATGTACTTTTTTATGTTTTTGATATATATAAATTTATGTATTCATTAATTTATTTATCCTTCCTTCATTCCTCTTTCTTTCTTTCTTTTTTTTCTTTAGATTGTTTATAAGTATTTGTTTATTTATTATTAACTCACTTCATTTCACCCTCTTTTTTTATTTTTACAATTGATTTTACAACTGTTTTATATTTTTCTTTTATTAATATATGTCTGACTCCTCTTTTTTTCTTTTGTTTGTGTTATTTTGTTTTATTTTGTCTTTTTTTTTTTACTTTTTTAATTAATGTCTTTATTAATTTATTTGACCTGCTTGTTTATTTATTTGGTCATATGTTTTTTTCCCCTTCCTTTCCTCTTTTCTTTCTTCCTCTTTTTTTCATTACGTTTTTTCTTGGTTGTTTTTGTTTGTATTTATTTGCAGTGCATTTATTTACCATGTACCTGTTTATTTTACCTCTCATTTCCCCTTGATTTGTTTTTTATTTTATATCATAATTGTATATTTATTTATTCATGTTTATTAATTTTGCTCCTCTTTTTTTATTTATTTAGTTTGCATTCATTTGTTTTGTTATCCTTTGTTTAGTTGTTTGTTTAAATGTAGTGGATTATTTACAATTTAATGTTTTTTATGTTTATTTGACCTTCATGTTTGTCCCAGTCTTTCTTTAAAGATTGATTTAGACTATACAAGTAAACAACAAATAAAAAAAATATTCATATAAATGTCAAGTCATACCGTTATTATCTTATGGTCTTAAAAAATATTGAAATATGAAAATTGTTTTGTGCAGCCTGTACTTTTAGCTTGCTAATTAGACCCAACCTTCCTTCCATGGCACTGAGATCACGTGACCTGAGACTGGACACAGAGCCGACTCGCAAAAAGGATGCCAGATTTTTACGGAATCTGCCAAGAAAAATCACTTCACTTGTTTAACACCTTCTTATGTGACTGGTTCATTTGCATACTCATTAATATTCATTAGTGTCTACCAAAGATGGGTGTGTACCTAGGATCAGCCTTGTCTGTGTTCAATTATTTAAATGTTTAAACAACACATTGTATTTGCTTTAGTGACTTTTTTTGTTTTTTTTTCTCTTAATTTTAACATGTAATATAAATTTTGAGAAGCATGTATGGTCTGTGTCAATCTTTAATTGTTTAATTTATTTTACTTTTATTTACATTGTGCATGTTGATTCATTTTTGTTATATTCATAACATATATACAACTTCACTGAACTTTTCCTCTTTTTCTTCCTTTCGTTCCTCCAGTTTATCCCCGAGTCTGCGAGGTTCCAGGTCTCCGCAGGGAACATAGACGGAGCTATGGCAACTTTAAAATGGATCGCTAAGATGAATGGAGCCAGTCTGCCTGAGGGGGAACTACGGGAACCGATACTGGTGTGTTACTCTCTCTCTCACACACAAACACACACACACACGTGTGCTCACACACAATTACACACAGGCTCATGGTTGTGTTGTGTATTTACAGACGGAGAGAGGAAATGCTGCTACTCTGTTTAGTCGGGCGTTTTTGAGAACATCTCTACTGCTGTGGTATTCATGGTAATGTATTTTCTACACTCATCTCATTTGTGAGTATTGTTTGACACAAGTCTGTGAGCAGCTCTACTTATACACGTGTCTGGCGTGGTGCCTGCAGGTTTGTGGCGTCCTTCTCGTACTACGGCTCTGTGCTCAGCAGCTCCGAGCTCCTGGAGAAGAACCTGCTGTGTGTGACCGACGCCGATGCCGAGCACGACATCAAACACAACCAGGAAGAGGCCTTGTGTTACTGCATCCCCTTCAACATGGCCGACTACCAGACCCTCCTGATCAGCTGCCTGGGTGAAGTGGCACGTGAGTTTCTGACGTGACTCGTACACCGTGAAGTCTGTGGAATGGAACACGTGTGTGTATAGATGATGAACGGTCATGATGGCTGGTTTTGTTCGCAGTGATCCCTCTGAACATCGGCTTACTGCACGTCGTGGGACGAAAGTGCAGCATGATCATCCTGCAGCTCTTCTCAGCCGTCTTCTTCATGCTGCTCAACGTCTGCACCACCATGTGAGTTCCCCTCTCATGTTCCACTGCACAACACCACAGCTGGAATTCCTCTGTCTTTATATAATTTAACCTTTAATACAAATCTAATTATAATAACACAGTGTTTATAGTTTACACCACAACACTGCTGAATCTCAGCTCTGATTGGTTAAGAGATTCATTCATTTATTATTTTTATAATCTAGCATTTTTACAACATCTACAGTACATGTGTATATTCTTTTTTTCTTTCTTTCCTTTATTTGTTCATTTCTTTTTATTCATTCACTCCTTTCTTTCTTTCTTTCTTTCTTCCTTCCTTTCTTTCTTTTTCTTTCTTTCTTTCTTTCTTTCTTTCTTTCTTTGTCTTACTCTTTTCAAGTAACATCTTTATTTCTTTTCTTATTTTCCTTTCTTTCTTCATTTGTTCATTCATTTTTATTCTTATTCCATTTATTTTTCTTTCTTTCTTTCTTTCTTTCTATTTTTTCTGTCTTTCCTTCATTTTTGTTTGTTTGTTTCTTTCTTTCTTCAACCTCTTTCTATTTATTTTTATTCTTTCTTTCCTTAATTTATTTTCTTTCTTTCATTTTTCTTTCTTTCTTTGTCTTTCTCTTCATCACTAACATCTTTATTTCTTTTTTTATTTTCCTTTCTTCCTTTATTTTTTCATTTATTTTTATTCTTATTCAATTTATTCTTTCTTTCTTTCTTTCTTTCTTTCAACCTTTATTTATTTCTTTTTTCTTTCTTTCCTTCATTTGTCCATTTCATTCATTCTTTTTTTCAACCTTTCTTTCTTTCTTTCTTTCTTTCTGTCTTTCTTTCCTCAACCTATATTTGTTTTCTTTCTTTCTTTCTTTCTCTCTTTTTCTTTCTTTCTTCAACCTTTATTTATTTTTTTATTATTTATTTCCTTTATTTGTTAATTTCTTTCTTTCTATTTTTTCTCTTTCTTCATTTTTGTTTGTTTGTTTCTTTCTTTCTCCAACCTATTTCTATTTATTGTTATTCTTTCTTTCCTTAATTTATTTTCTTTCTTCGTTTTTCTTTCTTTCTTTGTCTTTCTCTTTATCACTAACATCTTTATTTCTTTTTTTATTTTTTCATTTATTTTTATTCTTATTCAATTTACTCTTTCTTTCTTTTCAACCTTTATTTATTTCTTTTTTCTTTCTTTCCTTCATTTGTCCATTTCTTTCATTCTTCTTTTTCAACCTTTCTTTCTTTCTTTCTTTCTTTCTTTCTTTTTTCTTTCCTCAACCTTTATTTGTTTTCTTTCTTTCTTTCTTTCTTTCTTTCTTTCTCTCTCTCTTTTTCTTTCTTTCTTCAACCTTTATTTATTTTTTATTATTTCTTTCCTTTATTTGTTAATTTCTTTCTTTCTTTTTCTTTCTTCAACCTTTCTTCATTTTTTATTCTTTCTTTCTTTAGCCTTTTTTTGTTCTTTCTTTCTTTCTTTCTAATAATGTAAATAAAATAATATAATAAGATAATATTTATTGATTCAGTATTAACTTAGACAGAAAGGTTAGCCCCTGGTGCACACAAGCCTTGTGTGATAATGGATTATTCCCTGATCATGATTTTTCCATTTCAATATATTACAATATATATATATATATATTATACAATATATTTTACAAGCCAAAAAAATGAACATTACCATTATTTCACCAGTTATGTTATTTCACCAGAACATGTTAGCTTTTTTGTATATCTAATTAATGTTTTTGTCTTTGTCCAATTATTTTGTCCATATTTTTTGTCCATTAAATATAGTGTAAGGGTGTTAAATATACAGTATACAGTACTTACCAAACATTAAATGGGGATGGGCTTCCTGGATGCATTGGCTAATATACAATATTATTAGTGTAAAGATTCAATGACATGATGATTTGACTGCCTGCTGTTCTACTGGGCAGCATAAAAGCTCACTATGTCTGCCTAATTGTGTGTGTGGTAACTCGTACTAGAATAAAGAATGAGAGGTCTGATAATAAAATATAATCAGTCATTAGCATCACTGGATACACCATGGCAGTGTAAGATCATGATAATCATATTACAACACAAGCCAGGTGGAAACTAAATAGAGTAATAGTCAGAGGGTGACGGTGATGTCTTTCCCCCCCTGCAGGTTTGGATTCACGGTGCTGCTCTTCCTGCTGCGCTCACTGGTCTCGATGAATTTTAATGTGGTTTATATTTATACTGCAGAGGTGAGGTTCTTTTACATCAGCCGTGAGTCTGGGTACCTTTGTTTTCATTTGTATGAATAAAGTTACAGTAATATGAAGAATAAATTGACAGAGGTGTAATTAGAGTATATTGAAGTCATGGTATGTTCCCGCAGGTTTACCCTACAGCAGTGCGCTCTATAGGAATGGGCTTCTGTACTTCATTCAGTCGAATAGGAGGAATGATTGCACCCTTTATAGCACAGGTAAGCTAAACTTAAGCATGTGTGTTTATGCTGATTAATATTTATTTATATCTGTGTTCTGGTTTTGAAAAAAACAAACATTAAATGTCACTGTGGCTAAATTTAGAGCAGAATGCAGTTATAAAGCAAAATCTCTCTCTTTTGACATTTGGTTAAAGTCAAACTGGAATTTTTTTTATGGTACAGAATAACAACACAGTTATGAGAGTAAAAACTCCCTTGATTTCTCTATATAATCTCCTGCTACACTAATGCACTTAATCCCAGTGTTTCACTAGTACTCGAATACCATCAAGGTAGAAAGTTTTCTCAGTACACCAGCATCAGACTGCCTGCTTCTTGTCTGAAACTTTGGCCTCCCAGGAACTCCTTTAATGGCCCAAACATGTGGAAGTGGCTTGGAGTGAGGCCAGGACTGCACAGGGAATGTCGCAATACAGTCTATTCCTGTAATGGTGTGGTTTTTAATTACTGTGGGTAAAGTTACCACAGACAGATGAGTCTCTTCCACCAGTTGAGACGGGTACTGTAGGTGTCAGCGATAGCTCAGTGATTAAAGTGTTGGTCTACTGATTGGAATGTCCCAGGTTTAAACCCCAGCGCCATTGTAAGGCCTTTAACCCTCAACTGCTAAGATGTAAAAAATAAGATACAAATTTAAGTCGCTCTGGCGTCTGCTAAACAAGTTGAATAAGTTATCTATTGATTTTCAAGGATCGGTTGTTCCACTCGCTGTATATTCAAGGAACCGACGGCATCATCATTCATAAATTTTGTAATTTTAAGAGCTTTATATACTATATATATGTATATGCTGTATATATATCAAATCATGTGACAGACTTCTCCAGACTCTAACACACATTAAAACTTATCGTGCTCCTTTCTGAAGAAACGAACATTTTTTACTTTTATCAAAGTTCTTTTAAAGTGTCTTTTTTTGTCCCAGTCCCAGTGTTAGTTATTTCAGGTTTGCTTTAGGTCCTAAAGTTTAGGAGGTGTGACTGTGTGTTGTGTGTCTTAGGTGTTGATGTCTAGGTCTGTGCTGTTAGCGCTGTCTCCGTTTGCTCTGGTGTGCTCTCTATGCGCTGTCGGGACCGCCCTGTTACCCATCGAGACCAGAGGACGGGCGTTACTGGTAATTATTTAAAGCTTTAGTAGTTTTATCATAGTGTGTGGTTTGGATTCTCCTGCATTCTTCTACAATATATTTTAATTTGCACATGGTTAGCTGGCTAGCTATCTTAGTTAATGTTATTGAAATGACGACTCACAAATGGAGTTACAGTAGTTTACCAGAAGTTAACCAGCTACAGTAGTTAACTTAGATAAATTACATATATTATATTACATATTATTTATCTTATGTCCATAGTGTCTATGGTGGATATTATGAATCTATAGTATTTGTAGTATTCATGTATTGTAGCATCTATCTATCTACCTATCTACTATCATATCTGTATATTACATATTGTATATTTAGACCATTTAATTTTACAGATATTGACAGTGGTCTAAAATGTCATGTTCAAGTACTGTACGTAAACCTTAATTAAATGTCATAATCTTTTTATTTATTTATTTTTTTACAGCAAAATGAATAATCTACAGGTGGCACTATGGCGTATTTGTTACCACTGTGGAATCGCACCTCCAGGGTCGAGAGCTCGATTCCCGTCTTAGGTCTCTGTGTGTGGAGTTTACATGTTCTCCCCGTGCTCTGTGGGTTTCCTCTGAGGACTCCGGTTTCCTCCCACAGTCCAAAGACATGCAGAGTAAGCTAATTGGTGTTTCTAAATTGCCCATAGTGTGCGTGAGCGTGTGTGTGTGCTTATATGCCCTGCGATGGACTGCCACCCTGCTCAGGCTGTACCCCGTGTAGTGCCCAGGGGACAGGCTCCAGTCCTCCTGCAACCCTGTACAGAATAAGTGCTATAGGGAATGAGTGAGTGAATAATGCGCACAGATGGATTAGGAGTAATACATGAAGAAAAGAAAATTATTTTTGTAACTGTGGATTTTTTTTTTTTTTTTGTAAATTGATTAAACTTGAATCACAAAGTCATTGTGTACAATTGTGTCTTTCTTTAAAAATAAATTAATTTATAAAATAATTAATCCCAACACTCCATAAGGTACATCATAGAAGATTAAGTAATATGAAATTAATATTAAAGTAATATTAAATGAGCATAGATTCACACAAATCAACATTAATTCATCAGGATATTTTTTATAAATTACGATAAACAATTATAAAAAGTATTGGTTACTTAAATTATTTTTCAGCAGGTCCTGACTTCTAACACAAATTTCTTATATAAATGTCTGATTCTGCATCAATATGTTACTAAATTCATAAATATAAAAGTAAGTATTAGTAAGTAAGCATGCTGTAAATATACTAAGGAATGTGTGTTCTATACATAAATATGCTACAAATGTATTAGTTATGTCAAATGCAAATATTTTACTTTAAATAAATGTTACATTATAGTACTTAAATATATACATCTACTTTCTTTTCACAAACAACTGTTTCACATCAAAGAGCAGTAAGTTACTGTAGAGCTAGCCAAAATATTGTGTATTCATGTTTTTAATATCGAGTTAAGTAAAGTTTATACTTTGAAGGGCGTTCAAATCAAACCAGGCCAAACACATTCTACTACTAGAATTAGAATATTTTAATGAGGAGAAAGAGTAATGAGTTTTGCCAGCTCTTGTCATCATGTCTAGTTGAATCAGTTAACACTAGATGGAGACATCACACTGCTTTTTGTAAACATGCGAGCACCTCTTAACTTGCTAATCTTCTCTCTCTCTCTCTCTCTCTCTCTCTCTCTCTCTCTCTCTCTCTCACACACACACACACACACACACTGTTAATCTTATTACACTGTATTACGCACTGTCTCAGTGCACTGTCTCACTGCAGGTGTAATGAGGGGATTAGGATATACTGTACTGTACACCAAGTCTACGTCTAACCCACTTTCACACAACAGCATCCTGCAACACAACACATAGTCATTGTATGGTGTTATTAATAAAGTAATTGATATTAAGGAAATCCGAAAAATGGGTTAGATGAAAGAAGATGAGAATAGAATACATGTGTGAGTTGTTTTACAAACATTGCAGCTTTTATTTTATATTAAATGTAATAAGTCAAAAGATTTCCTTTTTTTTATACTGAGATTAAGGTTAGAATAAAATTTAGGAATATCATTAAATAGCTGTATTAATACTGTAATTGTGTGTGTGTGTGTGTGTGTGTGTGTGTGTGTGTGTGTGTGTGTGACGCTGATGTCAGCAGGTGCTGGCTGCTGTAGGAGTCAGTAAGTGCCTGGCAGATCCTTCTCCTGACCTTGCCAGTGAGAGAGAAAGAGGACAGAGCTGCTCTGTGTGTGTGTGTGTGTGTGTGTGTGTGTGTGTGTGAGTGCACGTGAGTGAGGCAGTAACAGAGCAGTCCCAGTTTCTGCACTGCAGCTCCGTCCTGATGGAAATGAAGCTGCAACAGCAGTGCGAGCAGAGTGAAGGGTTCTGGCTCGGCGCCAGAGGGAGTAAGACAGAAAGGAAGCAGTGAGACAGAAGTAAAGCAAATTCAGAGCGAGATCGGATGTCAGGAGCGTGTGTGTGAGTGTGTGTGTGGGTGTGTGTGGACATGTGTGTGTGTGTGTGTGTGTATGCTGCAGTGACCCGGCACTGTGAGTATTCTTTCTATTCTGATCCAGTCATCTCTGCTTTAATGTGGGCATACAGTGTATGTGTGTCATATATGTACTGAACTGTGTGTGTGTGTGTGTGTGTGTGTGTGTGTGTGTGTGTGTGTGTGTTGTTCTGTTTCACTGA
>JAQMYL010000004.1:6600211-6619275 GCA_030014365.1 Clarias pachynema | reverse complement strand
TGAAGCCCACGTTCATGTCTGTCTGTCTTTCTGTCCCCCAGAACTCTCTGTCTAACTTATTAACACAAAGGAATATCATTTTTGTAAGGTTGAGTATGTCACACCTCGTATATACTTTTGTCGTCAGCCAAATACACTCCCTGTTCTGTAATCCGAGACTAAATCACAGATGTAGATTAGATGAATATTAATTTTTTATCTTAAAACGGCTCCAGCACGTTAAAATTCACTTATACCACTTCAGCTCTGTTATTTCAGCGAAAGTGAAAATATGAACTAATCCTAGTCAAAATATTCACTTTAGCTTTTCTAATTATAGCGCATTAGTAGCTTATCTTAAAGTAGATTATTAAATCCGGCACATAACTGTTCATAACATCACTTTTAATGTTAGGATGGCAATAGTGGTCTGATATTAGGTTTTACGTCCCTTAGCAAGTTTCACCTTCAGCAGATGTTTTTAGTAGCGTCATCAAGCTTCTGGCTGGAGTTCTGGTTGGATATTTGGCCACTTTTCTTGGCAGAATTTGTATAGTTCAATTCAATTAATTGGTTTCCTGGAACACACTCAACTTATTAACACAGTCCACAAATGTTTGGTAGGGTTGAGAGACTAAAATCTTAAAGTTAACCTGCTTTATCCCTTTAACAACCAGCTCTGATGTGTGTTTGTGGTGGTAAAAGTGAATACTCAATTTTATTTTAATTTAAGTTTCAACCAGAAGCTTATGCTAAATAATTCTCAGGTAGACCTCCTTCTTCATAATTTCATCCACTTTGTACAACGCACCAGTTCCACATCATAGTTCAGCCCCATGGTGGTTGTGATGCTACCACCACCATGCTGAACAGCTGCCAGTGGTCATGGGGATGAATGCCTCACCTTCACTCCTCCTAATACAACTCTGGTCCAAACTTTCCTCCAGAATGTTTATTTCTTTTACCATGTAATCAGCTGCAAACTTTAGTCGAGAATGAAGGTGTTGAATTTGGAGCAGGGGTTCTTTCTTTGTTTTACAGTCATTGAGTCCATGGTGATGTAAAACTCACTTGACTGTAGGAAGTGACACTAGCTTTCCAGAAGCTTCCAGTTCATCTTGGTGATTCCAGGGTTACGATTTGTCTCAGCTGAGGGTGGCAGTTGGGTGGGTGTTCTTTTAGACCTTGGCAAAGTGGCTCTACCTGTCAATAGCTTATATTTACAATATGTAGAATTGTTTCCAACTTGTCTTGGAAGGTGAAGGTGATTAAAGTGGTTCTGAGAGATCTTCCTGACATGTGTACATCTAACATCCTCTTTCTGAAATCTACACTGAGCTCTTTGGACTTTCCCATTGTGCTGTTGGTTGGTCAATCCATTGAGTGCTGTCAAACACATTATTTTGGCACAAAATAAGTTACCAGCTCATCAAGTAATTAATTATTAATCAATTAGTTGTCATCATTAACAGGATTTAAGATGCATTTAATTGGCTCTTGGCAAATTAAGTGACTTTTTGGGAATTTCAGCACCAAGTAATTAATATGTATATTTTGACCCTGTATGTATGAACGATGTTCAAGATAAACCGGGACTTTTGATTGTGCAGAATAACAGAACACAGTTATGAGAATACAAACTACCTTATTTCTCTGTATAATCCCCTTCTACAGTAATGTACTTAGCCCTGTTTTCACTAGTGCTTGATTACTTTGGTAGAAAGTTTTCTCAGTACGCCTGAGCAATAATCAGACTCCCTGCATCACCTCTGAAACGCTGGCCTCCCAGGAACTCCTTTAATGACCCCAAACATATGGAAATGGCTTGGAGTGAGGTCAGGACTGTATGGGGATGTGGCAATAACTCCCAGCCAGTGGTGTTGGTGAATGATTGGTGTACAGTTTCCACAGACAGATGTGTCTTTTCTGTAGGTTGGTGACAAATTATCTATCAATTTTGAAGGATCAGGCGTTCCACTTGCTGAATGTTCATGTGAATGACCAGGATCATTATTCATAATGCCTCCTTTAAAACTTTTGGAACATTCAGATTTCTTACTGCGGCTAAGAGTCTCATCACCGTACTGTGCTTGAAATCTTCTGTAAATGGCAATTGGTTTTACTCCTTCATTCACCATAAATTCCATCAGTTATAAAGTCCCGGTTTGCCTCGAACGCCCCTCGTATAATTGTGACTCTGTGCTGACATCAGAAAACCCAAACTAAATTATAACTGCACCAAAAAAAAAGAAAAGAAAAATGATTCATAGCTATATTAAGGGCTATATGAATTTCCATTCAGCTAAAATTTTTAATTTAAAGAAAAATATTTATACAATTTTTATCATTAATTGTAAATATAAAAACATAAAATATGTTGCATTGTTCTTTAGTGAAAGTTAAATTTGTCATAAAGACAAATTGCTGTGACATTTTTAAAAAGTACACATTTGGATTTGATCTTACTGTACATGAAAGTAATCAACTTCAGAATTGTAACAACACCTCACCACCACATCGCTGATTATTTTCCTATGACAGAATACCTTGAAGGCTTTTGTTCCTTTTGACTTTATTACAGAGTAAAAAAAACTCCTCCTTACCTGTCCATTCCATCAGTTTCTCCCAATGCAGACATCTGCGTGCCTCTCTCACTTCCTCCATCCTTCCCCTCTGTCTTTCTCTCTCTCCCTCAGGTGTGTTGGGATCACGTTGAGATGAGATGGGTGATGGACAGGTGGTGGCGGAGGGGTGCCGCCCCTACGCCCTCTTTGACAGTTTTGTGCAGGCGTCGACGTGCAGGGAGACGCTGCGGGCGTTTCAGGAGCTCTGCACTGAGCTCAACCTGCGGCCAGGAGACAATCCACTGTTCTACAAGACCCTGAGGTCCAGACTCAACTACTGGAAAGCCAAAGCTCTGTGGGCCAAACTAGACAAGCGAGCTAGCCTGAAGGAGTACCAGAGAGGCCATGCTTGTTCTAACACTACAGTAAATAATCACACACACATCCAGGATTGGACAAAATGCTAAAAAAAAACAAAAAAACATTTATGCCAAATCATTAAGATGTGTGTTTTCTGTGATTGTCAGTGTCTGATAATAGGTGCAGGACCATGTGGGCTCCGCACAGCTATCGAGCTTAGTTTTCTGGGCGCAAGGGTGGTGCTGGTGGAAAAGAGGGACACGTTCTCCCGGAACAACGTCCTCCATCTGTGGCCTTTCACCATTCAGGATCTGCGTGGCCTCGGGGCCAAGAAGTTCTACGGAAAGTTCTGCGCCGGAGCCATCGATCACATTAGTGAGTAAAGCCAACACTATCCGCTGCTTCATTTTTGCCTTGTGTGTGTGTTTGTGATTATTATTGTTATTAATGTTTCATTGTGAGATCAAATCCAGATTCTTTACTCAAGTAAACAGGCAGCATTTCAAAGCAAAGCTAAGATTATTCCACTTGTGTGAAAGTACAAGGGATGTTCAAGCCAAACCGGGACTTGTAATGAAATCTCTTGTAAGGGAAGGCATTAAACTGATTGACATTTACAGAAGACATCAAACATCAAGTACGGTGATGAGACTCTTAGCCGCAGTAAAACATTTGAATTGTGCAAAGTTTTAAAGAAGGCCGTATGTTCATGAATGACGATCCAGGCCGTGGTGGCTCGGAGCCTGCTGCAGTCGTTCAAGTGAACATTCAGCAAGTGAAATATCTGATACTTGAAAATCAACTGATAACTTGTTGCCGACGTAGGGAAGAGATGCATCTGTCTGTGGGAACTGTACACCAATCATTCATCAACACATTACAGGAGCTCGCCTGGGAGTTATTACTACTGTACATCCCCTATACAGTCCGGACCTCACTCCAGGGCATTTCCACATGTTCGGGCCATTAAAGGAGTTCCTGGCAGGCCAGTGTTTCAGACGTGAAGCAGGCAGTCTGATGATGGCTCTGGTGTACTGAGAAAACTTTCTACCTTGATGGTGTCCAAGCACTAGAAAAACACTGGGATGAGTGCATTAGTGTAGCAGGAGATTATATAGAGAAATACAGGGAGTTTTTACTCTCATAACTGTGTTCTGTTCTGATTCTGCACAATTAAAAGTCCTGGTTTGATTTGAACACCCCTCGTACAAACTCATATTATTATATAAATAACGCAGGTTAAAGTGCATAATAAAGTCACAAGCAAAATATAATAAGTGTTGGTAAATTTGACCTCCTCCTATATATAACCATTTACACAGTAACTAGCGAGGTACAGCTGCCAATATATATGGCCATGCATTAAAATAAAAAATACATATTTAACAAATATTTTTGCTACAGACATTTTTAACTGGATTCTTCACATTTTTTAACCAATTTTAAATGCCACAGCAGCCCAGGGCAGTACCGCCTCCTGCCAACAGAAGTCACTGTATCTGTATTTGTAACCATAGACACCAATACAAGCGACTGTATTGGCCACATATTTCCAAATCTGCAGATCAAATGTCGTCTCGTGTTTCACTACCCTTCAGGCCACCAGTGTTCTGATGGTTAGTACCATTACTGTGTTTGAAGATTTCCTGATTAATTTCCTGACATAGGCCTTGGGTTGAGTTTTAACCCTTTGCTTGATTTGTTGCTGTTATATATGTTATACTGTATATAGCGTACTTTTTTCAAAATACCCAAATTGGTAATGATGCCAAATGAGTCAATTTACAAAGGAAATATCCTACGGCTAAAAAGCAAGGCAAAGGTGTATTTGTAATGCCCCTTCACATCAAATAGTAAGAAGGATGCATTTGAACACCTGTTTGTAATTTCTTAATATAAGTTTACAACAAACCAAATTAAAGCTTATTTCTTGTCAAATGTAACTTAAATAGTAAGAGAACAATAAATATAAATATTTTGGATTCTTTCAAGAAATAAATTGCTAAAATCAGAAAAAAATATTTTTTTTGCTTAAAATTTTATACATTCTAATTTTATTAGAGATAAACTCAATAATCTTATGTTTGGTTTGTTGTAATCTTCTTTTAAAAAGTGCAGATACATTTTGTCATTAATAATTTTATTATTTTATTAATGATTGTTTCTAAATTAATCTACACAATTAAAGTTTTAATAAACTTTGCACATATAAGGTCATTAGAGGTTCATTGCATTACTCATGAAATGTTCTAATCAGTTTCTATTAGCAGATGCTTTTGCTAATTTCAAGAATTTACAAAGCTCTAGAAAGATGCAAATTGATCTGCTGTTAAGTAAACTGGAATTAATAACAAGATGTAGAAGTAACTCTTATAATCTGTCCCTTTATACAAAATATTAGACAAACCTGCTTAACATTCAAGACACACTCACTTGCCAAGATCTATATTTTTGCAATCTAATACCCAGCTGTCTCAGTATAAACTGGATCAATAAACCCCAGATTTATTTGAGACCATTTGGGGTTTTTATAGCAGTAGATTTCAAGGTCACGAAAAAAATGATTAAATATCAGGTATTCAAACCAACTGGAGGAGATCATCCACTATGCAAAAGAAAATAGATCTTGTCTTGATGTAAGGGCAAGAAACAGTACTTTAAATAAAGTACTGTATAACTATTATATATAGTATTTTAGATATATCATAGAATAAATATAAGCCTAGTTCTAGATACATTTATGCAGTATATTTCAGCCTTAAACTTCTTTACCTATAAGCTGAAAATGTGTTTTTTTTTATCAATAAATGCCTAATTAAAGCAAAATGATCTGCCAATAAAGGAGACAATTTCAAGCATGATTAAAGCATTCTGTCAAAGAAGATGAGTAAAAGTTTCAGAAGAAATAAAAAACTGTAGTATAAGGGGAATTCATGTCAAACCGTGGACATGTGAATGAAGGCGTAAAGAAAAGGACAATGATGAGACTCTTACTCGCAGTAAAACGTTTGATTGGTGCAAACACATTGGTTTGCACATTAATGACGACCCTGGGCGGAACCTGTCAGGCAGTCCAATCACAGCTCCTGGGTACTGAGAAAACTTGCTGCCTTGATGGGATTCATTCATTCATTCATCAAGCTCTAGTGAAACACTGAGATAAGTGCGTTAGTGTAGTTATATAGAAAAATACACATAGCTTTTAGTCTTGTTACTCTGCACAATCAAAAGTCCCGGATTGACTCGAACATTCCTTGTGTATACCATACCTTTGCCTGTGTTGCTCTGCATAAGCCTGAATACAGTTTATGTGTGAAGGTATTCGTCAACTGCAGCTCATCCTCCTGAAAGTGGCTCTGCTCCTAGGTGTGGAGGTTCATGTGAATGTGGAGTTCAGGAGTCTGAGGGAGCCTCCGGAGAACCAAGAGAACCAAAGTAAGATCGGATTTATGATCCAAGATCATGAATAATGTTTTTGGACTTGTTTTTATTGTACAGTAGAGTGCACATTTACTCTGAACAAGACATATTCACCAGGTTTATAAGAAAAATTCACTATATTATGTATTGAGATGGCGGCACAGTGGCTTAGTGGTTAGCAGTGTCGCCTTGCACTTCCAGGGTACGGGTTCGATTCCTGGCCAGGTTCTATTCCTGCCTCTGTGTGCATGGATTTTGCATGTTCTCCTCGTGCTTGGAACGCTACATTAACTTTGCAACTCCACTTCCATACAGTTTATCACAGCAGCTGTGTGCACTATGGTCTCCTCGGCTCAGTTACTTAACCATACTTACTTAATGCTTACAAATGTTTAGTTTCATCCTATTTTGCATTTACATCACCCAGTGCCTTTTCCTTCCTCTTTTCTTTACACATTCTTGGCTTGGGCGTTATCCTCAGTCTCAGACGCTCTGCCCAGAGATCATCTGATGATCATCAGGTTGTGTCTATAACAGAAAGCAGTGACTTTGATTCTGACCTGGTCACATGTATCATTGGACTAGAACACCTAGTTCTGGAGTGTCTGCAAAATGACTGACTTTATGTTGAAAAATGAATCGAATTCATGGTGTAGCACTGCGTTCCACTTGCTGAAGTTGTGCTGTAATGCAGTAACCTATCAGAAGTACTACATCCGAGCTATCCAGCAATGCAGTGAACTGTGTTTTATGTCTTCTGCATGGCAGTGTTATAAAGTAATGCAACCATAAATGGAGCTGAAGCTGCATTTCCTCAACATGTGCTTCAAATCCTCAAAACTGCTCGCAGGAAAAAAAGGAACCTAAGGCTTGAACGACTGCGTAGTTTTCACAAGCATGGGACCAGATTGACGTCACTGACTCTGTATGACTTACGCTTGTCATTGTGGCTTTTCTTAGACACTTCCTAGTCCTCATTTAGCACAAACACGTTCGGAAAAAGAAGCATTAATCATTTCTTTAAGTCTGTACAGGCAGAGAACAGCATGATGTGGCAACCATTCGACCATAAAAGAGTTAACAGACTGGTTTTCTTAACAAAGCCCTGTTGTAAGATTCTATTTAAAACCCTCCAGGGGGATAAACCAGCGCATCCCTGGAACTCTACAGCGCTAAATAGGACCCTTTTTGAAGAGTCCTGGAAAAGAGTTCACACACGAGGGAGTGCTGTGGCACTGATTATACAACAGGCCCACAAACACCATTTATTAACAATAGGTTATGATTTGTTTGTTTATTTAACCAGTTATTTTGCTCCTATCCAACACATATCCTTCAACGACTGGCAGAACTAGCGTTGAGCTAGCGACCAACGGTTAGCGACCGACAGTTAGTGTAATCAACTGGGGTAAAAGTAGTTTTAAATTCTTACTCGCACTATAGTGTGTAGCCAAATAGTGGTGTACAATCGCTTGTTTCACACATCAAATTGTGCCCGTGTTCATTTGGGATTCAGCCTCGTGTTAGAAGTTAGATAGCTTGGTAGCTCCCATTAGCCATGAACACAACAACACAGACGGCAATTCAGAACAACTTAGAAGCAGTTGCTAAGAGATAAAGTATTGTTTAAGATGACATAACGTTATTAGGTGTTTTTTTTGTTGTTGGTTTTGTTTGTTGAAAGACCTTCCATGACTGGTTTTGAATGTGGGTTTTGGCAGGCAGTTGCTCTCTCCTCCAGTACTGTGGACCGTACAGATCTACTTATACAGTAGTTACACGTCCCAGTGCTGCTATGCTCTATATCCCCACTCATGGAATGCCTCTCGACCAATCAGATTACTCGATTGGAATTAACTGTCGTATAATAAGCTCATTCCCTAACTGACAGGATGTTGTGTTTGTGTTTCACGCAGGTATTGGCTGGAGTGCTGAGGTTCATCCCCCTGCACATCCAGTGAATGAGCTGCAGTTTGATGTGGTTGTTGGAGCCGATGGCAGGAGGAACACCTTACCAGGTGATAACTTGCATTCACCTAGCCATATGGCTGACCTTTATTCATATATGAACAACAATCTCTTTTCTAAGACCATTGTTTATGTCCCTCCCTCTAAACTTCTTCTTTATATATACGATAAGATCTTCATTAATCCCAAGGGAAACTATAGGTCTTCAGCAGCACAGACTAAAAACACAGCCTACGTAAAACATCCACAAGTACTCATGAGAAAAATGTAATTAAAAAGACATCTGTACAAATATTGCACATACTGTGTGTAAGATTGCCTAACAGCCTTCAAGAATAAACATGTATACACGGGCAATTCACGCCTCATCAGCAACAAGGAAGTCGACAATACCTCAGCCCTGCAGGGACTCATGAAAGGGGCTAATGGCTGCAGGTATAAACGACCCCCCATAATGCTTCTTAGTGCAGCAAACCTGTATGAGTCTATTACTGAATATGTTCTTCTATTTTGTTATATCGAGGTTTTGTTTTATAGAGTTCCTCACACCTGCTGATGATCAGTTAATTACGGGCTGATGATTAGCAGCAAGGGAGTACTTAGTATTGCACATATGTTTTTTTTATTTGCTTTTTTTGGTTAAAAAAATAATGGCATGGTGATAAAGGTTGTGCTGTTGTTTGCCTGAGATATATATATAGATATATACTGTATATATAAAAATCATATTCGAAAGTCATATATATATATATGAGTGTGTGTGTGTTTGTGTTTTTTTTTTTTTTTTTTTACGTGCTACTCATTTGCATATAAGAAGACTATCTTGCACTTTAGGTCATGGACAATTACATTGCTTCAAGCCTACATCTTTTATCATTTCATACTCCCTGTTTCTAATCACCCTGCTGTTGACATATTTTACATTTTATATATTTATCTTTCCTGTTCACACTCTACACTTTCATTATGTAAATTCTGTTATTTTGACATTTACATTTCTATTTTGATTTTATTTCTAGTTTATATTTTATTTTATTGCATAAAATTTTCATTTGTAGTGTAATTCTATTTTGTGTGTAAGTTTTCTAGTTTAGGTCATGAACAGTCGTATAAGTATTTCACTGCATGTCATACTGTGTATGGTTTTGTATTTGGTAAATAAAAATTTTATTGAAATAATTGTATTCCACAATCCCTGTAGTTTTCCATAATCTTATAATCTTATACAGTCCATGAACATTCTTATTCACATACTGTACAGTACCTTTAGTCCATAATGGTCCACAGTTGGGGCAGCACAGTTGCTTAGTGGTTAGCACTGTTGCTTTGCATCTCCAGGGTCCGGGTTTGATTCCTGGCCAGGTTTGATTCCCTCCTTTGTGTGCAAGGAGTGTGTGTATGTTCTCCCCATTCTTGCTGGGTTTCCTCCCACAGTCCAAAGACATGGAGATTAGGCTTATTGGCATTCCCAAATTGCCTGTAATATGTGTGCCATGTGATGGATTGGCACCTTGTACAGGGTGTACCCTGCTTCATGTCCTACAGTAAGTCTCTGGGGATAGGATCCTGTATACAGGATAAAGCGGTATAGACGATGAGTGAGTGAGAGAGTGAGGGTCCACAGTTGTATAAGTACAGTCCATAATTTTATCCCTGTGAGGTAAGTAAATGGCAGTAGCATGTTTTTTTTGTTTTTTTTTTGGTAAAGAGGACAAGGTATATACCAAAATATAACTAAGTCTATAAAACATTCTTTTAATCATATTTCTGGTCACGCTGATGTGTACAAAGATGGGTACATGTGCCTAACAAGCGTCATAAGGTTTTAACTTTGTCATGTCTGTGGCATCTCTAAGCCGTGACTCTATGACGAAACATGTTTTGCGCACATTCAGCTGCATTTCACAATCCAAAGTTGAAATCACAGTTCCTCAATTCTGACTGTTTTTTTTATTCTGCTGTTCTCTTCAACATAACGTCTTAAAAAAAAACTATACTGATCTTTTGGGTGACATTCGGTATTTAGTGCTGTCTCTTGTTCATTTGGTGAAGGAAAAGCTCAGTCTTGCTGTTTGTTTATCAGGATTTCGTAGGAAGGAGTTCCGGGGAAAGCTGGCCATCGCCATTACTGCAAACTTCATCAACCGTAACACCACAGCAGAGGCCAAGGTGGAGGAGATCAGCGGCGTGGCCTTTATTTTCAACCAGAGGTTCTTCCAGGAGCTGCGCAATGCCACCGGTAATGCAACATAACATATTTAACATAATATTAAGCAAAATAGTCTTCTCAGCTAAGGGTTATTTGTGTCAGAATATTCAGGATATTGTGTAAAAAAAAAAGTGTAAGATTAAAATATTTACTTACATACTGTACTGTATAATGTGAACAGAACGTGATTAAAGAATAGACAATCATACATCTAGAACCTTTAAGGTTGCTCTAATTTGTGTTTCTATCAAACCTCTTAAAATGCTTTGGAAAACCTTACTATAGTAGAGTTGGTTACAAATAAAATCCCATTAGAAAGCAAAGAAGAATTGTTTATCTAAAATATACACATAGAACCTCGGCATAGATTTTTGGTCTTCCATTTTTTGAGGAACAATTTAAGGATATACCTATAGCCTAATGAGAAAGGGTTTCCTATCAGCAGTAATCACAAGTTGAATTATTTTAGGAAGTTTAAAACCCCTAACTTATAAACTCTATGTCTAAGGGTTCTGCTATTTACTGCCATTCTTTTGTTTCTCACTTTCTGGACCAACCCTTAAACCCTTAAAGTCTAATGTGTGTAGAATCTCAAAATAGAGGAATTCCTTAGCAGAGTATGTTACAGAGCAAATAAACTTGTTTAGAAACCATTTTAGGCAGCATGGTGGTTTAGTGGTTAGTACTGTCGCCTTGTACCTCCAGGGTCTGGGTTCAATTCCCACCTTGAGTCTGTGTGCATATTCTCCCCGTGCTTGATGGGTTCAAAGGCATGCAGGTTAAGCTAAGTGGCGTTCCCAAATTACCCGTAGTGTGTGAATGAGCATGTGAGTGTGTGTGTGTGTGTGTGCGCCCTGGGATGGATTGGCACCCCATCCAGGGTGTACCCAGCCTCATGCTCAAGCCTCAAGTCTCCTGGGATAGGCTCCAGGCCCCCGTGACAGGATAAAGCGGTATAGTGAATGAGTGAGTAAAAACCATTTTTATTTGAAAGATTAATCTTATCTGCTCTTTGTGGGAATTCATAAAGGAAGAAGTAAAGTTCTTGTCGGTACTACTACTACAACCTCTGCATTTGGGAAGTGCAGAAGGACATGTGTGCACAGTCACATACCGTTTACAGAGAATTCCTGTTCATCATCTGACACACTGTCTGAGCTGCTGTCTGTGTCATTGGAATAAAACAGAATATCACGAACCATAACAACTTATTCCGCTACACATTTTACTTTGAAGCGAAAGTGTTGGCGGAAACTCGTTTAAGTTAAACTGAATCATTTTGTGTTCCTCCTGGATGGTCTTTTTGTCCAGTTTTGGTGTTATTACCCCAATGCATGTAAAAGCTGCACCCATGACGGCTAGCTTAACCATGTTTTTGGGATGAGCGGCTGACTTATCCACAGTCGCATTATCTAGTAATGTTCAAAGCACAATACGGAAGGGTCAGAGGCGATTAGGTATGACTTTGAACCAGTTAGGAAGGAGAGAAGGTGTTGTTTAAGATGTTGCTTTCTTGCTAAAATTGCTTCTGAGACTGGTTTTGAATGTGGGTTTTGGCAGGCAGCTGCTCTCTTCCATTTCCATTACTGAATTTTTCAGCACTATGAACAGTAGTACCAGACTGTAGCCGAAGAAGCCAAGAATCCTTAACCATGCTGAGACTGAGACCTTGTGATTAAACATTTTGTCTGAAAGTACAGTATAATCTTTAAAGCGTAGACAAGCATATGAACCGACTGCACTGTGACGCAACTTCAGGGTTGAGGGTACAGTACATTTCCCGCCTCAGATTACAGGATAAGTGGTATAGAAGATGGATGAATGAATGAATGAATGAACTCCCATATAAACCCCTTAACCATTTTCTGGTGTTTCCCTCTGGAGAAACCCACACATTGGCTATGTAGGATCTAAAACCGATGTCTTTCTTAAGAAGCTAAGCCGTTTCAGAAAGCACAGAGCTTGGACATACTATATGAGGTCTAAGAGTTTTATTTTTAAATGTATCTACACCTTTTTTATCCCTTATTTTAATCTGTGCCGTGTGTTCCTAATGGTTAGTTACCTGTATGTTTCTCTCACAGGTATTGACCTGGAGAACATCGTCTACTATAAGGATGACACGCATTATTTTGTCATGACGGCTAAGAAGCAGAGTCTGCTGGAGAAAGGGGTCATCCTGCGTGTGAGTTCTCATCTAACTGTGTGTGTGTGTGTGTTTGTGGGAGTGCAGTCAGGAGTGTCTACACCTGTGCCATTTATTTTCCTTCAGGATTATACAGACACAGAGGTTTTGCTCTCCAGAGACAATGTAGATCAGAATGCCCTGCTGGAGTACGCCCAGCAGGCAGCGGACTTCTCGACCAATCACCAGCTGCCGACTCTAGACTTTGCCATGAACCACTACGGGCAGCCGGATGTGGCTATGTTCGACTTCACATGCATGTATGCGACGGAAAACGCAGCCCTCTTACGGCAGCGAAGGGGACATCGCCTGATGGTGGCGCTGGTGGGAGACAGTCTGCTGGAGGTAACAGGAGCAAACACTCCACTCGTCTCTAATATTAGATTGAACCTTAGACTATTTTCATGGTTTATCAGCCACACTTTTACACTACTTTCATGGGTACAGATCCTGGTACACTTGACCCCAACATTTGAGTTATATGAAAAGGTGATCTCGATCTCGAATACTACTAATGTGAAAGGTGGCCAGCAGGGGATAGGGGAGTACAAATAAATCATAGTACAAATAAATCATGCCTAATATACTTAATGATAAGGCATGTAGATTACAAAGGCTGTTTTTTCTTTTTTTATCACCAATAGAAGGCAATTTTTTCTTTGTATCTCACTTTAAATGTTAAATGTTATGAAGTAGTTCCATATGATGAAATGTTTTAATATATTACAAATATTTACCAATTTTAAAAGTATATCCTGTAGGTGT
The DNA here is from genome assembly GCA_030014365.1 of Clarias pachynema. NCBI lineage: Eukaryota > Metazoa > Chordata > Actinopteri > Siluriformes > Clariidae > Clarias > Clarias pachynema. Next base: position 6,605,825 of record JAQMYL010000004.1, on the reverse strand, counting down.
TTACTGTTTATTTGTGTGCAGCCGTTCTGGCCAATGGGGACTGGCATTGCACGTGGTTTCCTCGCTGCTATGGACACAGCGTGGATGGTTCGGAGTTGGGGACTGAGGCTTGACCCTTTAGACGTCCTGGCTGAGAGGTTTTTTGGACCTACTTGAATCTGACTTTTGCTCAGATGTACTGTATACTGTATATATACAGTGTAATTAATCATGACTTTTCTGTTAGGGAGAGTGTGTATCGCCTGCTTCCACAGACCACGCCGGAGAACGTCAGTAAGAACTACAGTCAGTACAGTCTGGACCCCAGCACACGCTACCCAAACCTGAACACACAGGTTATTAATGCATCTCAGGTGGGTTACACACACACATGCATTTATACTGTGTGCACATGTGCAAATACACACACTAGCACTTACAAATACATCCACCCACACTAGTGGCAGCTTGGAGATGGTAGTGTGTTAAAGGATGGTAGATTAAAGCAAGGCAAAGCAAGAGACATTCAACATGAAAACAAAAACTGCAGATTCAACACTTGTAATGCTTAGCCACAAAGCAAGAGGGGAAAAAAACTGAGGGCGCCCTCTGGTGGTCTGTTTTAAAATGACCATGGTAAACATGAGAGTTCTATAACCTCTGTCCAAAAGTTTATTTAGTAGCTGAAAATTCTGGCTGCATGAAATATACTGTATCTCAAAATAATTACATTTAAAAGTTTTAATTAATTGCATGTTTTCCCCCAGATCAAGGTCAAGAAATAAATATATTTAAAAAATCACAATTAGTGCATTGTTGTTCCTCGTTGAGCTTTTCTGCCGGTTTGAATTCTTTGAGGCGTGGACTGTATGGGTTGTTTATCTATTCTCCTGATTCAGGCCATCTGTTATTTCCTGCCTCTCTAATGCTCATGTTTTCCCATCTCGTTATATAATTAATGACGTGTAAAAATAGCAAGAAAACCGCAGTCTAAAATATCCGTCCTTTATAATAAAGGGGCATGTACAGTATTCATTTCAAACATTATAGATTTTCTCCTTTTGTGTAACATGAGAGTACAGTATGACTTTTTCTGCCCACGATGTCAGCGGAGACACTGGAGATCAAGATGAGACCTGGATGTGAGACAGGATGTTGTTTTACTGCACACACACACACGCATGGGGTGAAATCAGAGGGCATTTTGAGTCGATTCGTGTACAATGTGAACAGGGACATGAAAAGGTTGTCTTTGATGGTGCTGATCATATAATGATGATGACGATGATGCCATTATGTAGGTTTGCCACCTCATGGACACGGATGAAGGGCCACTTTTGGGAGTCGTCATGGGACCTTCTCCGACATCAAGACTTACACACCAAGGTGAGCAATAGACTTTTAAGTGTATACACACACACACACACACACACACACACACACACACACACACACAAACACACACAAATATGCTTTTTTATTAATTACATGTCTGTGTATATAGATTTTTCACTTTGCATCTGTGGTTTGTATATTATAAGCCTCATTCTCTTTCATCTCTCAAGCCACGCAAGCATTTTGTTTCGACATAAACTATGACATAAATATATGCCTTTTATTCAGTAAAAAAAAAAAAATCATATTTGTGCATTCAGACAGCCCTAAAAAATCTGATCTGTTTCATATAAGGGTTTTAAAAAATCGAGTCACATGGTAGCGTGACCGTAGGCTTAGGAAAAATGTTCTTATTTTGTATATGTTTTGGTTTAGTTCCTTTCTTTTTACCGGACTAAACTGTCAGACAGGTTTGATTAATTTTCTATAATTGCAGGGCTTAGTCGTTAGCACCGTCTCCTTGCACCACCACGGTCCGGGCTCGATTCCCGCCTGGGGTCTGTGTGCATGGAGTTTGCATGTTCTCCCTGTGCTTGGTGGGTTCCCTTCGGGTACTCCGGTTTCCTCCCACAGTCCAAAGGCATGCAGATTATCCTAATTGGCGTTCCCAAATTGCCCGTAATATGTGATGAGCGTGTGAGTGTGTGTATGTTAGTGTGCCCTGAGATGGATTGGCACTCCATAGGGTGTACCCGCCTCATGCTCTAAGTCTCCTGGGATTGTCTCCAGACAGGCCGCGATCCTGTATACAGGATAAATCGGTATAGACGATGAGTGAGTTAGTGTGTGCAGCGCTGTTTGCATTTCTCTTTACGAGACAAATCACAGATTGATATTAATGCACCTTTGAATACATAATAGTTTCTATAGTAACAGCAGAAATATTGAGAAGGACTTATATAATAATGCATAATCGTTGCTATGGTGAAGTTTTCTATGAGGAAATATTTATTTAATATTTTACGGAAGGAGACTCCAGCGTCAGTTTATTGTAACAGTTTTCCATCATAGGAAAGTCTGAATTTTCTGTAACATTCATTATTAGATAAAAGATATAATTATTGTCAAATTCAGGATGTGTTGTTATGAGTTAGTTACAGTAACTTTTTCTACTTTAATTTATAGCTTGACCTATTTTTAACACCCCTGATGTTCACACAGACTCCACAGCTCGTTCGAATAAGCTGCTAACTTGGTGCCAGGAGCAGACACAAGGCTACAGGAGTGTGAGCGTGACGGACCTCACCACGTCCTGGAGGAGCGGCCTGGCACTCTGCGCTCTCCTACACAGATACAGACCTGACCTCATGTGGGTTGGCCCTTATGGGTTTTTGTTGAGAAACGTTTCTATAGCGTGTTGGACTTCCAGATTGAGATGCTTTGGTTTGGCTCTTGTAGTGATTTCGAGTCTCTGGATGAGAGCGAGGCTGAGCTGAACAACCAGTTGGCCCTGGACCTAGCCGAGCGGGAGCTTGGGATCTTCCCCATCATGACTGGCCTGGAGATGAGTGTGTTGGAGGAGAGCGACTCGCTCTGCATGGTCATGTACCTCAGCCAACTTCATGATCTCCTCAAAGACGCAGTGCCCCCCAGTGGTGAGGAGAATCAACACCTCTATCGTCCTTGAAAAGATAACATAACAGAAAAATTAATCTGTTGGGCTAACTTCATAAATATTGGCACCCTTTATGCAAAACGTAATTTCGAACATGCCCAAGCTCTGAGCCTCTACCTGCTGTGTCTAATAAGACTGTAGAGGTAAATTACTTTGTTAGAACACGTTTAATTCTTGAGTCTTTTGGCAATTCTTTAAATGGAACATTTGAGTCATCGTGTCTCATATTTAGATTGTTTATATGTGAAATCATGGTTCATGTCTATCAACTGTTTCCAGAGAGTCTGAGCGCTGAGGAGAGAGCAGCTTTGATGTCGAACACCAAGTCTCCACTGTCTTTACTCAACAGGCTTGGACAAAGTCTGTCCCGCAAACGTAACCCTAAGGTTAGACACACACACACATACAGTAAATACACACGCAGACCAACTAGTGAGCAAAAACCCATTTAACCCAAATGTACGTATCAATCAGGAGAAGAAAGAGCAGGCTGCTGATGGAGTTGGAAAGAGAAGAAGGACAAGTCAAGCTGGACAGTCTGAAGACGTGCGGTCTTTTATTATTGCACCGTTTCTGCATTAATAGCTTGTTGTTGTTTTGATGGTGAATTAAAACATGTCATTACAACAGGAGGAGGTTTCACCAGATCAGCATGAAGACCACGTCACAGTGGCGAGCAACGGATTGGAATCGAGCACGGCGACGGTGACTGGTGGCAACCAAAGCCGAGTCAAATCAATGGCATCACGGCTGTTGGCTAAGTTTGAAGAAAATGCCTGTCCACCTTCAGCCACTGCGATACGGAGACAGGTGTGTGTGTGTGTGTGCTCTGTGACTATGCTATTCTTTCTTTTTGGATAAGCAGATCTAGCTATATTAGGGTAAAATATGGACAAAATTATGAACTGATGTGGATGAACTGATCCAACAAAAGCTGGATGTCATGTGACTGCAAGAAGCTATAAGGTATTAGATATACTATAAATGTGGAAGGAAATATTGATTGGGAAGATGTAGGGATTGTCTGTAGTGCAAAGACAACTAGAGGTACAGGGGAAAAAACCCATGATGATACTGTGGACTGCCAGGAATCATGTTCTATTAATCTTTATTAAAAACAAATCTCACTGCCAAGAAAAATGAAACATGTCTGAAAAATCTGCCACCTCATCAGGAATGTATGGAGAATAGATGCTGAACATAGGAGACTTAAAATAAATGCATTAATAATTTATAAGCCATCGATCCTTCATCTTCAGTAAGTGTTTTATCCTGGTCAGTGTAAGCATGGACCCAGAGGCTGTCCTGACAAGACTGTAGCCTATTGCCAACCAACAAAACACACACACACACATTAATGTTACACTTAACTCTGTAGCTCATATCCTTGTATTCTTGTCTATTTGGTTTGTTGATGTCAGAATTGCTCCACATCTGCTGCTTCTCTACCTAAACCTCCATTTGAGCCTGTGGCTCCAGCTTCTGTTCCTGCATGGAGACAGGTACACGCTGAAGACTGGGGTTCCACAATTCTGGTCCTGGAAGAAATGAGTCTGGCAGAGTGTACTAGTGGACTCTGCCTCTTCTTCACCAGAATTGTGGACCACACTGTAACTAGACCATAGCTAGTGAAAGTCAGTGCTGTGATCATAAGCTTCTTAGGGAAATGTTCTTATAAATGATTACTATATGGTAGAGGTGTTGCCTGACAAATACTTTCCTGCAATCTAACACTGATAGGCTTGACATTAATTTTGAACCTGCTAACACTGATATTTACCTACAGATAATGTTAGCCATGTTACAGCATTCACCTGTGTTATATTTTCAACAAGTTTCGTGTAAAACTACTCTAGAAACTATGTAACTAGTGAATAAATGTTAGACAAATGGCTCTTACGATTTGAACAAATTGAATATCAAGCATGAAAGAATGGGTTCATCCAGCTAGATTATTTAATAAGTTACCCAAGCAATGCGTCTGAAATCCTCACCATCTTCTTATGTTGATTCGATGTTACTGCCAGAGGTGGGCAAAGTACAAAAATCCTTGACTTGAGTAACAGGAGAGATACCGCAGATAAAGTATTACATTATGTAAAAGTAATTAAAAGTAAAAGTCATTCATTCATAATTGTACTTGAGAAAAAGTACAAAAGTACCTTCAAATTTACTTAGGTATCAAAAGCATTAGCTCACAAAAGCCTTTAAATCAAAAGCTCTCTCTCTATCTCTATTTCTGTGCATGTGTTTGTGCTTCCTGACTGTGAACATATTGTTTTGTTTCTACCATCATCCCCATTCTGATTTGAATAGGGATGGTATTAGATAGATAATACATAGTCAAGAAATGCAATTACGCATAATAGTAAGCATGTGTTTTAATGAAGAACATGTTACATTTATTTGTTGTAGGATGTAATGGAGTACAAGTAAAACGTGTTCACTAATAAAAATACAGTGAAACCTCGGATTACGAATAACGCGGTTTGCGAGTGTTCCGCAAGACGAGCAAAATTTTTAAATAAATTTCGAGCTGAAAAACGAGCAAGTCTTGGTTTACGAGTACCGAGTATCATGTATCACACATGTGCTTCTTGTTTTGACGCCGAGCGTCACGTGATC
>JAQMYL010000004.1:6530760-6574172 GCA_030014365.1 Clarias pachynema | reverse complement strand
GATGGAGTTTGGGGATTGGTTGTTAAGAACGATGGAGTTTGGGGATTGGTTGTTAAGAACGATGGAGTTTGGGGATTGGTTGTTGGGGAGAAATGGTGATTACAGCTCTAATGATGTCATTATGCGGCAGTGGTAGCTCAGAGGGTTAAGTCACAGAGTTACTGATCTGAAGGTTGGTGGTTCGAGCCCCAGCTCCACCAGGTGTATCATGGCTGACCCTGCGCTCTGATATTGGGATATGCAAAGAAAGAATTTCACTGTGCACTAATATACTGTATTTGTGACAAATAAAAGCTTAACGCACCTATTATCTAGGGGTGTGGCTTCTGGCTGATCTACAGAATGTTTTGTCTTTTCAGCATAAACACTCTCTCATGTCTGCACAGCAATGTTTACAAGCAAATCAACTCTTTACATTTACGCCATTTGTAACTTCGCATCCGACCAACGACACGTGTAATTTAATTTTGGAAAAAAAAGGATCTCCACCACTCTTGTTTAAATGTTTAAAAAAATATCTCCCTCTGTGTTGTATCCGGTACCATCCAAGATAACATTCACAGCGTAAACTATTTAAGTAATTCAGAAAATGCTTAACATTTGGTGAGGTAACTAGATAAAGACGAACTCTTAACATGCATTGTTGTTCATTGAAGCGTTCCCCCTCTGCAGCTTCTCATCTTTTCACTCTCGTTCTTATGTGTGACGGTATTTCACGCCTCTACCCCATGTCTAATTTACTACATGAACAGCTCCTGCTGCTGCTGCAGAACCGACCGCCGGGCCTGGTTGTTGTAAATACTCCAGTTTAGGAATTTATGGAATTTGTAATGACAGGATTCGTCCTCTAGGGGCTGGTGTGCTCTAGCAGACTCGAGCATCATGTGGAAAAATAGTGCTGTTAAAGGGGGCGAATATTTTTGTGTTACAATATTAAATTCAGCTATAGACTATAAACAGTACGTATGTGCCATATTTTAGTACACGGACTGCAGAGGCTGGCAAAACCGCTGTGGTGCAGGAGAAATAAAATACTTTTAGACGTACAGTTTTTGGGAAATAATCAACTTCATGGTGGAAACAGAAACTCCACTTTGTGTCAGGCGTTCATTTAAGTATTTTATGACTTACATGATATTACGTAGGATAGTTTTAGCTTAATCACTTGGGTGTGTGTGTGTCTGTGTGTGTCCATACAGTCTGGAGGATGTGTGTTGACCGTGTTATAAAACCACATTACTAATGTAAGTGCTTCATGCCCTGGGGAACGCCTTCAAAGCACTGTGGTGTGTGTGTGTTTAACTGTGGGGTTTTCTCTCATCTCACGCTCACCCATTAACACTTGGGGGATTTGCTCTAGGATAAGGAAGAGGTCATATGTGTGTGTGTGTATTTTTTTGTTGTTGTTTTTGTGCACATAGATGTGAAGCATTTCATTGTGTCTTTATACTAGTAAACAATCTGTTGTCGTAGTTGTATATTAATAATATAAAGGACATTTACACTTGGGCCTGGTGAGTAAACATTATTTTGTTGTGTCTGGATATTTTTCTGTCATACACACACACACACCAGAGCACACAAAATCAAAGCAGTTAAGGCTCAGTTTGTGTGTTGCAGATTAACTGTGTCTGGCAGTCTGTAAAAAAACAAAAAACCCTCAGCTTTCACTTCCTGCTGTTGGGTCGATTCAGGGTCAGATCACTTTCTTATTGCTATCGAACCGCACTAGAGTTCGATTAGAGCCACAATGAGAAAACAACCTCGCAGAGGCGCGCTGCGAACATTTTTTCCCCCTACGCCTAGGGAAGGTTCGCTTAAGGTTGGCTGGCAACTCGCCACACACTCCAGTGGCAACCACGGACGTGGAAGATCTAATATCTTCGAGCTTGACATTTTCCGTGATGGATCTCGCGATATCCAACAGCTAGCGATGAGAAACGGCTGACGAGAGCCCGAGAGGAAATCCAATTCCATACTGTCATGCACAGCAGATTCATACATCCGTGTTAATCATCCTTTTGTGGCAGAGTGCAAGGACAAAGTATAAACACATTGTGTCATTACTGTAATCTCGAACCCCGGGGCAGCGGAGGTAGTGACGGGGGGCAAGGGGGTCTGTGTGAAAAGCGAGAATCTGTCGAGATGTGTTATATGTAACACTGGTAGACTGTTAGCAGCTAACGCTCTGATATCTTATATAGAGAAGATCTGACGTACACACCGCACTTAAATAGTGCTAAAGCCGAAGTGCATCAAGAACAATGAAGTGTAGGAACAGCGGAGATTGAGACTGATCAGAAGGGTGGGGTTTTTATTTCTGGACCGCATTAAAAATAAGTTTCAGATTTTGTTTCAGAGTCGCGTATACAGCTGGGATCATTCTAATTCGAGTCACTTCAGGCTTGTAATGGGAAACAGGCGGTGTTTTCCAATGCCAGAAATTTTTTTTTTTTTTCTCCTGGCATAGACCTCTTTCAAACTCTTAACATTTTACCCATTTTTTGTTTTGCTGTAACATATATGAGGCTCAGGATTGTGCAGTATATCACATGGGCAAAGAAATAGCACAGATACTTATTTATGATCATTTTTATGGTTGTTTTCGGTTGTTTTTATGACCAAAAATAATCTTTACATATAATAAAACTGTAAAGTTGGCGTGTCTGTACATTTGCGAAAAAGTAATTTGGGGAGAGGTAAGAGTAATAGAACACATCAAGATGGTTTTTGGAATTTTTGTCTGTCTGTTTGTTTGAGTACGCATCATGTAAAAACTTCTGAACGAATTTGAATCCACAGGTGTATTTGGCCGAGCTCGAGGTGACATATAGGCTTTGGTTCATCGCAATCGGCCCACGGGAAGAGAAGACATGCTACTTTAAATTTAAATAGAAAACATCTTTATATCATAAAAAAAAATCAACCTTAAAAAATCATTAGTTTATCTCAAAAATCAACAGATGGCGCTGTACATGTTTTAAAACGCACTTATGAATGTGCAGTTATATTTCATGGGAACAAAGTCGCAGCTAGTTAGTAATAATATGCTCATTTTGAGAGCTCTACTTTATTGTGATGTTATTCCCATATTCTAGTAGTGGTAACATCTACACAGAATAAAATAAAAATCTACACAGAATAAAAATGAAAACTTTTGATTTAACTGACTGTTTTGTGTTTCTTTGTTTTTTTATCGTCATTGACCTTCATAGTTATGATCGATTACAAGAATTTGTCTTTGTCTTTGATTGGCCAGGTCTTAAAGGCGGGACTTCGAGCCAGCTCAGTTAAGGGCCTCATTCATGAGAAAAACCTGTGAAGTGCGGAGACGTCGATCTCTGATCAAAGTGCTGCATTTTGTGTGATGCAAATGTGCATGGCTAGCACCTCAACACTCAGTTCACCCATTGTTTTAAAAGAAACGCTATAAACACTGTTTTTGCTGTTTGTGGGACACGACATACTATTATTATTGCCTTTAAAATATAATTTCTGTGTGAAAGGGGCTCAGAGCGTGAGCGGTACACTGATGAAGGTGTCCTCAACTGCCCAGTGAACCACACGAGACCACACGATGTGAATCTGAAAGCGCTGTCTTGTACCGACGCAGTCATGAGTAAAAAAAAACAAAAAGTTATAAACTTGTGGATGCAGATGTTCAGTGCTCGTGGCGGTTCATGAAGCTTTCATGTCTTTCTTAAAGTTAGACATGAAAAAAGGCCTTCAATGGGTTAATTGCAGAACAGCTGTGGGAAAAGGCTACGGCAGGCCGCTGTGTGTGGGAGACCCTTACACTGATCCTGGCTTAACAAAGTCGAGCCATAACTGTAATTAGACATGGAGCAGCTTTGCACTTCTGCAACTTGCCGTTTGTGCTACGCAGGAAATATGCTAGCCGAGGGAGAGGGGGAGGAAGCGCGATTACACGCATTTAAATCTGGACTGTTCCAGCTGTCTAAAGTGCCCTTGACCAAAAAAAAAAAAAAAACACCCACTGCATTCCTGTTCGATGGCGTCTTTAATAGGCAAAGTGCTGCGCAACGCAGATTTAACTCTAAGCCGAAGATGCGAAAAAATGCGAACTATATTTCAAGGGATTACAAAGTGATGCAAGGAAACAGCTTAAATGTTTTAAAAGGGTTTAGAGCACCTTGGTGACTCTGATGGAGTGGAAATGTGAAAGTTTAAGAGAAGTTGTTTTAAGTCCCAGAGCACACACAACTCCAGGTGGAGCAAGATTGATAGTAATGGACTTATAATACTTTCATGTTTCTATAGTAACAGCTTGCACATGGACTGGTATATGGACTTTAGTGCACATGGACTATAACAGATTTTTTTCACGTGTGTAATTGTTGAAATGGTTGAGCTGAATAATGAGACATTTATTTAACATTTTTGAAAGAAGTCTCCAGATTTCCACCAGATGAAAGTCTTGATAACTGCGTTCTGGTTTCTCAGTGAAATGTGACACTTTTTTGTGATAAAAGAGAGAGATAAAAAAAAAAAAAAGAGTCTGGTGAGAGGTTATAGGTTCTATAACTTAACCTATAAGAGCCTGACCCATTTCTCCTTTTAAGGGAAATTATGGGGTTATAACACAGACCAAATAGGACACATGGAAAACATTTTGAAATGATCCTGTGGCATTTTTCCTGACAATTATTGTGTTGAAATCCCTATGTATCTGTCAGTTACTGTAATTGGATTAAAAAAAAAAAACTGACTGATATTCTTTAATAATTAAAAATGGATGAAAAAATACAGTGGTAAACGATCAATAAAGCTCTTATAGGATGTACTGTTTATAGGAAATGTTTGAGGCGGTAATGCGGTACATGGTTATGACCATTGAAGTCGTAGGCTAGCATATATACAGTAATTATAATATTTGTAGTCTCTACTGTATTTGCCTCATGTTTTGGTTTATTTCTGTTTAGGCATGATGTAAAATCAGTTGATTAAAAACCAGTATGATTAATATCTGTACGAATATTTATGATGAAGAGTCTCAAAACATTTTATAAGTCATCTAAATAAAAGATTAGCGTATATCGTGAATCGTAGGTCGACTGTTGGTTTGATTCAAGTTACAAGTAGATTCAAGTAGATTCAGTAGCACTAATGTTTAGTGTCTGGTTTGTCTCAAGCAGCTACAGGTTTCAAAGTAATAAAAATACTAAATGTATCTAATATGGATTGAACTGTTGTGTAATGTATGGTTTAGATTTTTTTTTTTTTAAATGTTGTGTTTTATCTTCTGCACCATACTCCAGTCCAGTAGACGGCGGTATTGTATTTTGAGAAATTATTCTAAAAGAAGGCAGAAGGTCCAACTGGAGTCTGCGGTGTATTATTATTATTTAAAAAAAAAAATATATATATATATATATATATATATATATATCTTTTTGGATTTTCCCCAATTTTCTCGTGTCCAATTCCTCCCTGTCACTAGGGGGCTCCCACATTAAGGCTACTACTACCACTCAGTCGGGAGGACCGAAGACTATAACGTGTTTCCTTCGAACCACGTGACGTCAGCCGACCGCATCTTTTCGAATCACTCGCTCACGCACCGATGGGGGCGGAGTAGCGGAGAGCTCACAGACGCCCCTGATTGGCTGTAGAGCTGTGATTAATGTGGGCCACTAAGTACCTCTAATCCCTCCCCTCGGCCAATCAGCTCTCTCTAGACCTCCGGCGAGAGGTTACAGCATCACCTGGGAATCGAGCTCACGATCTCCAGATGATAGGGCGAGCATTTTACCACTGCGCCACTTGGAGACCCTGCGATGTATTTTTACTGGAAATTGTACATTTGCGATAATTTAACATTTGAAAATAATTCAAACAGTTAAAAACATTGGCACATTGGCATTAAATGCGTTTCCTTGTGAACTTTCGCCTTAAGGATTTAAATTTCGCAAGCACTTTGTGTCAGCATATGAAGCATAAGTTGCGTGTACATCTGGGAGTTGTTCAAAACTTGTTTGCGTCAGTGGAAAGCCAAGTGAAGTGAGTTTACAGATTTTTGCTAATTACTTTAGTCTATCGTTTCCTTCGGCATGTGTTCAGAAGCTACATGATTTTTTTGCACGTTTTCTTTTGTAATATTGATAATGTATATATATTTTTGTAATATTGGTAGTATTTTTTGTTGTTGAAATATTGCTAATATTTTCAGGTTATCTGCATTTACATTATTTCTGATGGGGACATTTGTATCCGCTGTAGATCGAAAAATGTGAATCGATAATGAATTGAAAACTGACCCATCGACTCAACAAAAGATTGATTAAACCGTATAGCCTTAATCCTGACCAGCAAAACTGTGCATAGAGCTAAGTTTATAATCTTTTATAGCCATCTTCAAAACTGCATTCTTTTAAACAGACAATTAGCAATAAATTCTGGGAAGAAAACCCAAAGATAATGTGAAAAGCATAAACGCAGCATGGAACCCATTTCAGTAAGTATGCCTGTGGGTTACACAGCGTTTCTGAAACTGTCTAGCAGTTAGTCATCTCCATTATTATGTGTAGACCGTTTAGCACCAGTGTGAGGCGCAGCCGCTCTACATGCTGCATTCTTCTGACAGCAGCAATCCTATCTGAAGCTCTGGAGCATAATCTTTAGTTTATAATGCAATTTTTCAAACAACTTACTAATTATGCAGCCCATGTGCGAAATCCTCAGTAGTAAACTTCAGCAAGTTTTGAGAATCTGCTGAGACAGATGTTGCACAGCTGCCGCCGAAAGCAGTGCTCTTTTTTTCTTTCTTTCTTTCTTCCTTTTTTTTATGATCCGGCACCAGTCTCATGCAAGAACTTGCGTCTTCCTCATCACTTTTTTTTTTTTTACCGCTCCCCAGGACGGAGGGATGAGATTAATTTTGCGCTCCTGTATTAAAACAGGACAGAAACGACCACGACATGACGTTTAATACTTGTTAGGTTTTTGATGTTCTTTCATTACCAGTACAGTAAAACCTCGTGTATTAAATATTAATAGTAAAGCCATAAAAATGATATTTCTCAGCATTATTATGAAAGGATTTTATTCTACATGCCTCTAGGGCAACATTTTTAGGTCTCCTGCTTTTTCTTTTTTTAACCCAGCCAGTATTTGTTCTTGCTTTTCCTCCACCACCTTAAAGTCATGTTTTTATGTCTCATCTTTCATTTATTTCACTGTAAAAAGTTATAGTGGTAATGGTTTAATTGATTCTTCTTATTGACCCATAATGGATTACTACTGATTTAGCCTTTCCATGCATTAAATAAGTCTAATTTAGAGAATAGATACTGTAATAGACAAGCTGGTGGTTATTTTTTGGTTACAGTACCACGTTTTGATGTTCTTTTAAAATTTAAAAAAGCAAAAACAGAAATCGATCAAATCAGCCAATCATGTGGCAGCAGAGCTTCAGGTAATGTTCAGAATTAGAGCTGTGCGATTTGGTTGATCTCTAGTTGATCTTTGTAATGGCTCAGTTTTCGATTCGGAATTGATTTACACTTTTTAGGTGATTAACTTTCAAAATAATTATAATTGAATTCTATTAAATTGATGAGAACGGGTTCTTCTTTAGAAAACCCAGTAAAATTAACTTAAAACTCAAGTGGCAAAACAGCATTGGTTGATTAAATGCGGGTGTTTGTTGACTGAGGGAGGCTCCAGACATCAAACTGTGCATTTGGGTTTTCTTATATGCAGAACCAAAGTTATCATTACTTTTACAACCTAATTTTACTGCTACTAGAATATGGGAATGACATCACAAAAATGTAGAATTCTCAAAATGCTATTTTTGAGCGACGACTAAAGACCCATGTCTTTCTTAGATATTTGGGCCCATTTTCTTTATATTGAACAGGAGGGAAAAAAAGCCGATGTGTAGTAATATAGGAGGGGAAACAGTGGGGGCACACAATCGCTGGGAAAACTATCACAAACCTGATGAGACGCATCAAGGCATACCATAAAAATCACCCAGTTTTACACTCCCTTTATGGTAATTATGTTACCTCATGTTAACATAATGTTATAATGTATTATATTTAATTTTATAGTTAAACCCTTGCGAAACACTTTAAGCTAATACGTTAGCAAATGATTGTGACCTATAGGCACTATCCTTACAACAGTCCAAGTGTGTAAATTTATATATAAAACCAAATTAAGTTTTAAAACCCTGTATTGTCCACACTGCTCCTATTGTTTTGTAGTTTAAAAAATCTGGACATGAAGCAGTTATGATAGTTAAAAATAAATATATTTAGCTAAAAACTTCAGATGAAAATATACATTTTAAAATGTTAAAATAATAATTTTGTGAAGAACCTTAAAACTGGTTTGGGCTAGACTAGATTGACTGTGTAGGGTTAATTAATAATAATCTTATTGCTAAGATATTAAGTTTTCATTGACTTAAACTAGACGAAAATACTTAAAGGTTCCTCAGACTAAAACGTCCAGACCTTTAGTCGACTAAAACCTGACTAAAGAAAAATAGGCTAAGATTGACTAAATATGATAAAAAACTAACAGGAACATTTATCCCGGGACTAAGACTAAGACTAAAACTGAAAATAGCTGACAAAATGAACACTGGACTACATTAAAGTTGCTTTCTAACACACACACACACACACACCTAGTAAAGCTTGACGTTTCTGCCTCCTTGTGTAAGGCCACAGAGGTCCGACCCCCTCGAGGTGTTATCCTCCAGTTACACACAGGTCTGATCAAGCCGACTCTGACAAGTACACAGTCTCGCTGCTCGTACACCTCCTCACACTCCGGCCTGGAAGTGCAGCAATACCCAGGAGCGCTGCTGAGACTGCAAGAGCAGATTAATTAGTAATGAGAGAGATGTGTGTGTGGTGTGTGTGTGTGTGTGTGTGTGTGCGTGCATCTGGGAGTGGGTGGCTGGAGTTGCAGAGGTCATTACTTACTCATTGGTAAGTGGGTAGAATGTCTCATAATGGGAAAATGAGTGTTTATCCAACCTGTAACAATACTCAGTTTATTCAAACAGACCTTCACCGAGCAAATGGTGTTCGATATTTAGCAGAAGTTTTCAACATTTCACAAATAAGCATGTTTTAATTGAGCTTGTGCCTTGGAGCTGTGCAGTCTCCTCCACACCGCTTGTCTTTTTATTTATTTATTTTTAGAAGGCACATTGGAAAAGTCTTATACGAGCACAAGCATAAGAGCAATTCGGCCAACAAGAAGACCTGGACGATCGAGTGGTTTTTCATACTCGAACCCACTTACTGCAAATCAGGACGGATTGTTCGTTAGGTAGTTCAATGATGTAAGTGTGTAAGGAACTACAAAAACGTTGAAACAGGCTGGACAGGTGGATCTCCAGGGTGAGGGCTGAAACCTGTGCTTTAACATAGTCAAGGTAATAAAACTATTACTCACGATAAGTATAAATAAGTATCATGATCAAGCTGAATTCTAGCAAACAGCAAAGCAGGCTTTTGTGCATGTGGTTTTGTTACTTAGAAAAGTCTTGAAAACTTTAAGAAACCACAAGTACATATGACGATAAGATGAAATTTCTGGTGAATGAAGGCGTAAAAATCGATTAACATTTACACAAGACTTCAAGCACAGTGTATTAATGAGACTCTTTTTGAATGGTGCAAATGTTGTAAAGAAGGCCGTAACTCCAGACCTGAATCCCGGCTGATGTGGCTTGGAGCCCACCGCAGTCGTTCCCGCAAACATTCCCTTGAAAATCGACAGATAACTTGTTACAACTTGCGAAAAAAAAGAGACGTGTCCATCTGCGGGAACTGTACACACAATCATCTTAATAAGGACCACTTCCACATTACCACGTCCCCTGTACAGTCCTGACCTCGCTCCAAACCATTTCCACATTTTTGAGCCATTAAAGGAGTTCCTGGGAGGCCAGTGTTTCAGGCCAGTGTTTCAAGAGAGAACTTTCTACATTGATGTTATCCAGGTTCAATTCAGGGTTTCCTCCTTGAACATACGTACAGTACGGAGAGACCATTGTCATTGACATGCCTGAGGGTGACCAGGTACTGTAGGAGGCAGACACTTGTTAGACAGGTGATTTTAAGAAAGTTAAAAATAAAAACAGATGTTCTCCTGACATTAGAACCAGACACTGAGGCAGAGCATCTGCTGTGCTGGGATTTAAGGCTGAGGTGCTGATTTATGATGTGTATTTCGTCTTGATTATTTTTGAATATTCATGTTTAAGCCGCTGACATACAGTCTCTGATTATGATTGGAAAATCTGTGTGTGTGTGTGAGAGAGAGAGAGAAATGTTGATGGAGAGAGAGATATAATGAATTAAATGTCTTTCACTGACTGACTTGCACCTGTAAAATGGAAAGCTGTGCAACATCTGTGTCTGATGTATAGTCTAAACTTAGTGACTCACTTTCTAATGAGAACTCTCTGGGCTAAAACATTGAAAGGCACCGAGTCAGCATTCTACAGTACACAGAGACACACACACATTCACATACACAAAACATCACACAATAAGCTGTACAGAATCCTGAGTTTGCTTATCAGGGGTTTGCGTCCACCAGTATGCCTACCTCAGCACAAGTCAGTAACTCATAGAAACAGGAAGAAACCTTGAGAGGATCCAGACTCAACAGGGAACCCATCCTCATTCGGGTGAAAACGGATAGCAGGGATTGATCTGCATTCATACTGAGTCCAGTTTGTTCCTGGAGGCTCAGGTAGACTAAAGTTTAGTTGGACCACCTTTTGCTTTATAGCACACATTTGCTGTGGCTTTGTTTCGATAAGCTTATGCAATGTCACAATATTTATTTTAATTCATCTCCGAGATCTTGTATTGATGGGGGAGTCGGACCACTGCATGAAGTCTTCATCCCTAAGGTTCTCCATGGGGTTGAGGTCTGGACTCAGTGGCGGCCGATCCATGTGTGAAAAAGTCGTCTCATGCTCCCTGAACCACTCTTTCACAATTTGAGCCTGATGAATACTTTCATCATCATCATCATGGAATATGCCCGTGCCATCAAGGAAGAAAAAAATCCATTGGTGGGGGAAAAAAATGGTCATTCAGTACGTCCAGATAGTCAGCTGACCTCATTTTATTGCCACATAACATGGCTGAATTTAGACCAAACCAACAGAAGCAACCCCAGATCATAGCAAGCAGCAAATGTTTGATGTGTTCAAATCGTCTTTTCTGAACTTGTCATATCTGAATTGGTGAAAGTTCTCAGTTAAATATTAGCATTTTGTCCAGTTTTTTCCACAGATTAGCATTACCAATGCGGTTGTGTCCATCATGTCTTACCTCACAAAAGTGGTGACGTGGTAACCATATGAGGAAGGGACTTTGCTGTCGATGTGGCAAACTAGCTAAATGAAGGCAAGGGTGTCAATACTTTAGACAGAATTTTGTATGTAAAAGAAAAATACAATCTGTGACTGAATTGTAACTTCTACTAGAAGACGTATAGTGCGCCATGCACCCTATGAAGTGAGCACATGTAGTGAATAAGGAGCCAGGACCTTAATGTATTATGTGGTAAAGTTGTATTGATGTCGCTTAAAGGTGATGGAGAGGGAAAAAGGCTTTATCACTGTACTGTTATATATTTCAGATTACTCGCTTCTAAACGAGGTCTTGGTATGATCTATGCGCCTGCAGATTATTATTATTTTTAAACTAGCACAATTTGGCAACCCTGCTAACGACCATGCCTGCCGCTCATCTTCGTCCAGTGCGTGCACTCGTTTTGTACTTATCTCACATCTGTACATTTTTTCAAACCGCTGATTAAAATGCATTTCCATCTTTCCCCATCTTACCTGTCTTTCCTTTCCTCATTCTGTGTGGTTTTCATCTCATTTGTTCCCGTTCTGACTCACCATAAATTTCCTAACCCCCTCCTTCTGGACTTGCCCTAAATCACACTACAGCAATATCCATTTCTCTGCTCAGTGGATGTGACGGCACTGAAAACCCTCTGCTTGTGTAATCGTCTTTTGCTATTAACCCTTTCTTTGGCTACAGTTACTGGACAGAATAAAAATCTTTCCTCTATTACTTGACTTTATAGGTTTATGGCAACATTACCAGTTTCAGGGTTTTAAATAATGTGTATAACAGCAAAGAAAGGGTTATGTGTTGCTGATAGTTTAAATGTCACGTCTCATACAATCTTTTTTTCTTCCTTATCTTCTGCGCCACTCTCCAGTCCAGTAGGTGGCGGTATTGCACCAACCGCTCATAAACTCCATAGAAGAAAAAGTGATACTCTCACAAAATAGGAGTATTTGTGTACGATATATGTGGTTGTCTTTTCTGCTAAAGCTGTGGCATAATTCAACACTTGTATGAGTATACGAGGGGTGTTCAAGTCATACTAGGACTTTGTGGTAAATGAAGCGTTAGTGTAGCAGGGGATTGAGAAACAAAGGGAGTTTTTACTCTCGACTGTTATTCTTTACAATCAAAAGTCCGGGTTCGACTTGAACAAAGCTTCTTTTTTTTTTTTTACACTAGGATATTATACTGTGTAAGTTTCAGACCAACACCTCTAGTCTGCACTATTTCTAGCTCCACACGCACACACGTCACTGTTTGGTACACACCATGCCTGGTCAAGGTTCTCCAAATCCAGTTCTGGTAATTAGTCCTGCCTCGGTTCACTCGGCAAAGAAAACGCTGAGAAAAATGCCGGAACATGGATTTCTCACTTGACAGCGCTGTCTGGTATAAAGTCTCTCTATACAGTACAGAAATTGCTCTGTGCTCATTATTGACTAACTTCTGTAAGAAACAGAGAATAACTTTGAGCAGTAACTTAAGTATGACCCTGAGTTTACTGTCATGGAAACATAAGGTCGTAGGTCACCCTTGCTCCTGGCTCGTCTTGCTCTCTCTTTATCTCTGTTTCTCAGTTTTTCACACACTGCCTCGTTCTCAGTATATAAATCTGGATCTAACATCAAACCCGAGCCTGATGGGCATCCCAGTCATTGATTCAGATTTAACCGGTTTTATGATCTGACTTATTTTATGTTGTATATTTACCCTACAAATCTAGCACATAAATCATAAAACAAATCATTTTTAAACAAGTTCTTGAGATGTTCTGCAGTGCATCACTGTGTTAAGTATAACAGTATACACCTCCATTGCTTATGGTCACGGTTAAACATGCTATATAAATAGAATTGAATTGTATTGAATTATTGAAAATAAATCCCAGATCAGTGCATAATATAGAAGAATGAGATATGCAGCCTGTGCTTGCATATTGGCAGCAGAACTGCAGTGTTTGTTGTGTAAATAGCACCAATACACCAGTAAAAGTAATAACTAGAAAGCTTCAGATGCCCAGGGTTTATTCTGTCTCTTGTATTTGTGCTTCAGGCTATCTTAAAGGTGCTATGTGAGGTTAAAGGTACCCCAGGGGTGACCAGACTTTGGATGATCATCCGCCCTGACAGTCTGAAACCTCATTAATTCTAATATAATATATTTACATCAGTGTGTAAGACCCTTGCTCCTAACACACCAGCTTATTTCTCAAACCAAGTGAGGCATCATAGTGACCTTTCTCCTGCAGAGATATTTTAAAGCTGCTGTATGTAACTTCTGGGTTTAATAAAACAAACCTACCAGCTGACCCCTGAATATTTTTTCCTTAAAACTTTATTCTGAAAAGGTTACCACTTTTTTTTTTTTTATTTTTTTTTTTACCTCAGCATACCGCAAAAATATTTTATTCAGATTTAAAGGTCCCGAGTTTTATTATTTCATTAACAGGTTAACACGGGTCTCCGAGCTCCTGTAAAAATGTGTCTCCAAGTTAGTCCTCCAGCAAAGTTTATCTCAGCCCTGGTCCCCCCAGGACTCCCTGCTCTGCACATTTAATGAGGTGTTTCCTCACCTCAGAGTACACATGATTTAAATAATCAGCCAATTAACAGCCTTTCTAAATTTAAATTGTTGTGACAGAGCAGGGGAAACAATAAAATGTGCATGGCAGAACCAGGTTTGCTCCAGCTTAAAGTATCCCTCAGACAATGCGTTTTCTATTCCTTGGAATAAATAATTTCATTTCTTAAGGGAAAAAAGCTGTCCAAGGCTACCTGACCCTATGTGAGAAAGTAATTGCCTTTCACATCACTGTGGAGGAATTTTGGCCCACTCTTCTTTGCAGAATAGTTTTTTCATTCAGCCACATTGAAGGGTTTTCGAACACGAACGGCCAGTTTAAGGATCTCAATAAGATTTAAGTCCAGACTTCAAACTTCAAAACCTTAATTTTGTTGTTTTGACCCATTTATTGGTGGACTTGCTGGTGTCCCTTATATAATTGTCCTCCAGCGTCATCCAAGTGCGCTTGAGCTTGAGGTCACAAATTGATGGCCGGAATTTCTCAAGTAGAAGGTTTTATTTACGTTATTTCTTGATTTTACAGGTCTGGCAGTAATCAGGCCTGGGTGTGGCATTTAACTCAGCTTTTCAAAATATTACAGTTCAGTTATAATTTAGCAAAGGGGGCAATTTGACATGCATTTCAGTAAATTGTTTCGCAGAAGGCAAGTCATCAGGCCAGAAACGAGCCGCAGAGCTAGAGACGTCAGCTAATTTGCTAATTTATGTTGTTAAATTTACGTTGTCATGTCAATCTGTCTTGTCTCAGCTACCCAGCTAACTAGGCCTCTTAGTTAGCTAGTTAGTTTCTTTGTTAACTTATTCTGTAAATTTATGTTGCATGTAGCACCTTGGTTCTGGAGGAACGTTGTTTCGTTTCACTGTGTACTAACTGTATATGGTTGAAGTGACAATAAAGCCTACTTAAACTTGAACTTGTTCCGAATTAAAGATTTTAAATTAGATTTACTTTCTTTGGTCTGATGACGTGGCTTGTTTAAAGAAATGTCGAAAAATCTCCAGTAAAAAACAAAACGACTCTTTTAACATATTATAGCCTTAAAGTAATTACCAGTCTAATTGTTATAGTCCTGTTAATTGGTGAGGTGCATTTTGTAAGAAAGGAATTTAGTCGAGCAGATTTCATTGCTCACTCGCTAAAGTTACATACTGCTGCTTTAACCGTGTTGCCCCAGCTTGAAATGACGGATGTGGGTAAAGAGGACATGATAAGATCAAATCGTCCAATTGAGACATTAACTGTTCTGTCCTTTCTGTATATAAAAATATTCTATAATATATATTTCTTTAAAAATGAAAGACTATAAAGGGTGTAGAGCGAGTGCGGTGTATGTAAACGTGTGTGTTTGAGATCAGACGAGGCTCGTTTGCATTCATGTGACCTGAATTTCTACAACCGCAGGAACCTGTGCTATTTCTGTGAAAAAGATTTTCAAGGTGAATTCAAAACTGCTAAGTTTAAATTTCATAAAGATCATCCAAATTCAATTCATTAATTTAATGTTTGTTTGTTTTTGTTTTTTTGACGCAAAATTCCAGTTCTAAACAGTCTGATTTGAATCTTTGGGAGGAACAATTGAGCCATGCGTACTCTTGTTGGCAGATATACAGGAGGAGGCAAGATGGTGAGAGAGAGCGAGAGAGGGAGAGAGTGAGAGAGAGAGCACATTCAGATGCAGAGAGCGAGGTGAGGACGGTGCATTAGTTGTGCAAAGGAGATCCGAGGGAGCACGCTGAGAAGTGTAAAGCAGATCATTTTTTTTTTTTTTGCGATTGAAGAAAAGAATGATGCTCTCTAGCTGCTTTTTATGAGAATAAGAGTAGGAGGATGCTGTGCTGTTGATCGGGCACTTCACACCGAGTGTAACTTATGGGATTTCCAGCGTGTCTTTTGGAGTGTATGGATCAATTTGACGCTATGCTGCACTGCATCTTTGACACGATGTACGCGTGAGCGTTTGATACACCATGAAGCGCTGTGAGAGCAGCGTGGCCGTAACCGTCCAGCCGAGTCCGTCTTTGGACAGCACCGAGCTGGAGTTCGCCCAGGCTGCTCGTCGGGGACACCGCCTGGCCATAGGCGCTTTCTACGGCTCACGTCGCTCAAAGGTTCAGACTCCGACTAATCCCGAGGAGAGCGCAGAGGGCACCGTGGCAGCGGGCGAGAAGCCAGCAAGGACGAATGGGGCATGTGGAGGGAAGTTTTTGGTTTTTTACCTGGACTTGTCTTTTGTCTTCTTGTTAGAGCTGGAGAAGCTGAGGATGGCGCGCGGGTGCCTGTGCTGTGTCAAATACATGATGTTCCTCTTCAACCTGCTCTTCTGGGTGAGTAACAATCACCTGATGCTAAATTCTGCTGCTTTTTATACATCATGGTAGAACATTGTTCACAAAGATGTTTTTAATGATGTATCTGTTTTTTTTTTATGTTCAGTTGTGTTCTAACATGCTAGAAATCTCTTAATTGCAGTTTGTGTCAGTCACAAATGTCCATATGCTCCATGCATGCTTGGTGATGAACGTTCCAGATGTAGCACACTTATAGATTCTCCAGTCATTCTTTGTGTCTCTTGGAGAACCCTTATAGACTCGGTGTAGAACCCGAGAAGTAGCACTTTTCCACTTTTCTCAACACGATCCTCAACAAAGAACTTCTTTGTTGGAAGTATTTTAATAGTTTAGTTTCAATTCTGATTGGCCAGTTGAAACACCAGTAAGAACTTGGTGGTGAAATATCTTGTTTAGTGGAAAAACATATACAAAACTGTCAGTCACTTCAGGTTGTTCTTTAATCCAAAAATAATCAGTTTAAGGTTGAACATGCACAAATCAGTCATAACATTATAAAACCACATGCACATCTTGCACCATCATGTCGCTCTTTTTTGGCGCCACCAAAATAGCCAGAACAGCTCCAACAGACCCATCGAGCCATGGAATCCACTAGATCACTCAAGGTGTGTGGTATCTGGCACAGAGATATTAGCAGCATGTCCTATAGGTCATGTAAGTTGAGATGAATTCTCCTGGTTTGTTCAGTAGATCCCACAGATATGTGAGGGAAAATTAGAGACCGAATCAACTCATGTTCTTCAAACCATTCCTGAACCATTTTTGCAGTGTTATCCTGCTGAAAGAGGCCACTGCCATTAGTGAGTACTGCTGTCATGAAGTATTTGGTCTGGAAAAATGCATAGGTAGGTAAGTAACATCCAGATGAATGGCAGCCCAACATTTCCCAGCAGAACCTTGTCCAAAGCATCACACTGCTGTGGGTCCTGCTATTCATCTGGAGTTTACTTTGACATGTACCACCTACCTAACTTCTCCACTGCCTCCACTGCCTCGCTGGCTGGCCCTGTTCCCATAGTGCATCCTGGTGCCATCTCTTCCATTCTCACCCACTATGAATGGTCTGCATCTACACAACTCCTACGCAACAAACTGCGATGCGCCGTATGTTCTGATTCCTTTCTATCACAGCCAGCATTGAGCTTTTCAGCAATCTGAGCTACAGTAGCTCTTGTGTGGGAATCGGACCAGGCGGGTCAACCTTCACTCATCACACTCATCAGTCAGCCTCATAAGTGCTCATGTCCCTGTCACCAATTCATCAGTTCGCCTTCCTCGGACCATTTTTGTACTCACTAACCACTGCAGACCGGGATCACTTCCCAGGACCTGCAGTTTTGGAGCCCGTCGTCTAGACGTCACAATTCGGCTCAAATCCTCACGCTTGCCCATTTTTCCTGCTTCCAACACATCAACTTCTGGAAGCGACTGCTTAATATATCCCAGGTGCCATCTTAATGAGCTAATCTCTGCTACACTAACACGCTGATTACTCTAATGTTCTAGCTCATTTTCTACCATAAAATCCCTCTGCACTTAAAATTAATCTTGCACATTACTTAGTGAGAGAGAAGCGGAGACGTTTTAGTCTGAGCCGTGCGAATCATTTAGACCAGCTGTTTAATCTTCGCTCATTTTTCCTCTCCTAATGGGGAGTGTTTTATTTACCGACATTCCAGATCACAGTGGGAAAATGTCTGTCAGATAAGATCCTCTCGTAATCTCCTAAAGTCCTCTGCGGCTCTCCCGAAACCGAGACTGTCTGAAAATAACTCGCGTTCATACACGCATGCAAATGCTTCTGTTTGCTTTTCTAATTAGGTCTTTACAGCCGTTATGTTCATCTCGTGAACTCCCCAGTGACGGACGCATTCCTACAGTGTTTCGGTCCATCCAGCAGGACACCCGTGAACTCTGTAGGAGTTCATTTTAATGCTGCAGGAATGAATTGAGCACTGTAGGAGGTAATTCTTCTCCGTAGGAATTCATTGCACGTTAATTAAAAATCGCGGTTATCGAACGCCGCACGAGTTTATTTAACACTACAGATTTTTTTTTCCCCCATGCACAGTTGCCGGACTGATTTATTCATGGCCGTCAGTTTATCCCCAAAATAGTGTTAATTAAGGCAATTTTAATTTACCAACATTAATAAGGCATGCTGAGAGCTTTCTCAAGTTCTGAGTGAACTGTGTCGATCCAGCGGCCTAGTTTATGTCGGAGCTTGACTGCATTTCTGTGTGTCTTTTTCTCTCTCTAGAGAGAGACTTTAGTACAGTCTATTTATAGCCTGTAGAAAGTATTGGAGTGTACACTGATCAGCCATAACATTATGACCACTGATGGGTGAAGGGAATAACATTGAGTACGTCATTACAATGGCACCTGGAAATGGGTGGGGTATACTGTATAAGGCAGCAAGGGAATATTTTGTCTCTAAAGTTGAAGTGTTGGAAGAAGAAGAAGCAGAAAAAAAACAGGAAGGACCAAATTGTGATGGCTGTTCCTTCTTGTGAGATGTTCCTAAGCTGTAGTGGTCAGGACCGACCAAAAGAAGGTCCAAGGAAGGAAAGGTGTAGGCGGCCGAGGCTCACTGATGCATGTGGGGAGCGACATCTGGCCCGTGTAGTCTGATCCAGTTGAAGAGCTTCTGTAGCTCAGATTTCTGAGAAAGTGAACGCAGGTTCTGATAGGATGGTTTGTTTGAGTTCTGGGGGCCACGTAGTTAATAGGAACATCTGTGCATTTATACAGTCATGTGGCGTGATCAAAAAGGTGTTTACCTCGGCAGACCTGCTGCTCACTAGAGCTGTGTCGTTTAATCGATATTGCATTTTAATTAATCTTCTTGGTTTACTTGGTTCGATTCACAATCGATTCACACTTGTTCAATTAAGTAGGTAAAAAAATGTTAAATGGTCGAAAATTAACGAATTAAAACCACCTGGGAAAAAAAACACTATTTTTTGCAGACATTACAAACCGCTTGCATGTTACACGTTACCCGAGTGTTGCTTCTTCTTGCAGAGTTTATTTGCCGTTGGTGTAGTACCGCCCCCTACTGGACTGGAGTGTGGAGCAGAACATTTTAGAGAAATAATATTCTCGCTTCGTACCAGATATGACATTTAAACAGTCAACAACACAATCAGGACAACACTTAAGTGTATATTACACAGCTAATTCAGCACTATTGAATCAAATCCGAAATCGATTGATATTGCAGTGCGCGATAATCGAATGGCGCAGCAGTTCGCCCCATGATGCACAGCTCCACTGTTTGCTGTCTAATTTTTTGGGGGTTTAAAAATCCCAGGAGTTTCTAAAATACTTAAATCGGACCATCTGGCTCCAACAAATTCATTGTTTTCTCCATACAGATGTGTGATGTGAATATTAATAGGTTTTATCTTTAGTCTAGATTTAAAACAGGGAACTCAAACTAAGCCTTTTTACTACTAATCCTGATCATTTAAAGTGAGAACGTGTATCCTCTCAATCACAGACCAGATTTGAAAAGGACAATATTAAATAATAATGAAATAAAAGCATGAAGAGTTGTTAAGGCAAAGACAGGCACAGTACATTAGTAGAGAAAGTGTAGTTACAGTCAGAAAGGGGTGCGCTTTCTTTTGATTCTGTAAAGCTGCTTTGCATCAGTGACGATTGTTAAAAGTGCTGTATAAATGAAATTGAAATTAAGACCCAACACAGGAAAAATTAATCCATCCATCAGTTTCGTCTTGAAGGGGGTACAAACTTTTGCACTCAGCTCTAATAGTGTTAAGTTTTAAACAGTGTTTTTTTCTCCTCTTTTTTGAAGTGTGATGTTTTCTGAAATACAGTTGCACTAACATTTTGTTAATGTTTTTTTAATAGTTTGTGCATGTGTGTGTGTGTGTGTGTGTGTGTGTGTGTGTGTGTGCAGCTCATGCCCTAATAATTAATATTTCATGAAACATTTGGCATTAGTGATCCTGATGGCCTTCTTGCTAATGTTTAATTCAGGAGTCCTAAAGCAGTGGCTAGACCTCCACTCTCTACTTACAGAACACACACACACACACACACACACACACACACACACACACACTAAGTGGTGGGTCCTCTTAAAGAGAAGAGTGTGTGAAGAGACGTGTGTAGAGTCATAGTCTGCTGAAGCCGCAGTTTTTCACTGTTCTGTGACTCCAGCATTATTTATTCATCTCTCTGCTCTTCTCCCAGCTTTCTTCTAATTCTCATCTAATTCGTTATCCAAAGGCGGGAGATTGTGTGTATGTGTGTGTGTGTGTGTGTGTGTGTGTGTGTAATCTAAAAGGAGAAGGAGAGGGAAAGCAAAAGAGAAAGAAAGATAAAGAACAAGAAGAATGCTTTAAAAGAAACGACTTTCATCGACCCGCAGTCCGGAGCAATCTAGGATTAAATTGAGCAGGATCATTAAACTGCCTTTTCCACTTTTCCACACACCTGCCCAGTATATCGAGCCGAGGATGTGTGTGTGTGTGTGTGTGTGTGTGAGCTGAGTAATGCGGTCTGAATGCAAAAATGTTCAGCTCTTTTATCTTTAACACGGTTTTATCTCGGCTCACTGAAGATCCTTTGTGGGAGTTTTCTTCCCCTTTTCCTTTATCCTTAAATCTTTGTCAGTTTTCTCCCACATCCTTTCCTAAAAATTGATTTATTTATTTTTTTTTTTTTTGGTTATTAAAATTTCCAATGCATTAATCTTACCCTCTACAGTCTGCAGTCTCATCAGGAATGCTCATGGGGCGTCAGGTGCATGCTGGGTATTTGAATACAGGCTAAGCGGCGCTGCTTTCTATAAAAGATTGCGAGGTGTGTGTGCGATGGGGATCAGATCCATCCGTACACACACTGGTTTGGGGTGTTTTTTTTTTTTTGTTGCATTTTTGGCGCGTCATTACGTAACGTCCTACTGTACCTGGGAGACCTGACATCAACTAACATTCAAATGGCACTGAGGATCATTCAGTATTTTAAAACCTGTAAACACACACACACACACAGAAAAAGTGTGTGTTTAAGCCTTTGAAGGTTATATAACCAGGGTAATGAGCTAATGTGTAAGTAGTGTGCTTTTAGTTAGTGTGAAACTCTCAGGCCTTTAATTCCTTAAAATGCCCCTGTTGTTCTGTACCAGCAATCTCTATGATGAGCTATTAATAGAGAACTGTGTATGTTCGTATGTGTGTGTGTGTGTGTGTGAGGGAGAGAGAGAGCCACATACCAGCGTGTAATATACAGTAGTGGGAAGAGAACAATATTTTTCACTATTCTATAATTTTTTCCTCGCAGCAATCACTAATTTTAGGCACAGCACTCCCATTAATGTTTGCCCGAGCCCACATTTTTCATTCTGTGTGTATGTGTGTGTGTGTGTGTGTGTGTGTGTGTGTGTGTGTGTGTGTGTGTGTGTGTGTGTGTGTGTGTTGTGCACTTGACTGAAAAATTGTAATACAGATGAAGAGGGGTAAACATCTATGAAACCCAAAACAGGAAATATCCATTGACCTTTTGCATGACATCATGACACCTGTCCACTATGGTTCCGCCCACTTCTGGATGGCGTAAGGGACATGCCGGTGCCGAAATCAGTCATGGAAGCAAGAAGACGCATCTGATAATGATACGTCATCAAGGCTGAATCCCAATTCCCTCTCTAACCCCTGAGCAAGGGCACTACTTGGTATGTGGAACAAGGGATTCTACACCCTACGTAGTACACTAGATTTTCATTTTACTTTATTCGGGATTCAACCCCACAACAGTTGGTTATGAATTCCTTCCATTCATCCATCCATCAAGGAACCTCTGGAGTCCAACTATTGACTGTGGAGGCCAACAGTGACCCTTGTATACTGTATATTCATTCTACATTTTACAACCGTGGTAGGACCAGCGGTCAACATTCACATGCACATTCACACACTATGGGCAATTTGGGAGCGCCAGTTAGCCTAACCTGCATGTCTTTGTACTGTGGGAGGAAACCGGAGTACCTGGAGGAAACCCACCAACCACAAGGAGGACATGCGGACTCCATGCACACAGACCCCGAGGCGAAATCGAACACGAAGCCTGGAGGCGGAAGGCGATGGTGCCACCAGTTATTAATTTTCAAAGCTTGTCAGTATTTAGTAACGTTACCTGCACATAATTTATCTGAAATGTCTCATTTGCAACAGAAGAACTGACTGAACTAACGCTAGCAAACACCACCAGATCCCAGAGGAATCACATGTTTGTTCACCGTCTGAGATAATCAGGTTAATGATGACAATCACACTTGTGCGAATTAATATTTTTATTACCATCATCTATTTTCTTTTAAATAAGTTACGAAGTCCACCACAACATCCTGCATATGAAAATAATCAACAGAAGCTAGTAATTATCAACGAAAATACATATCATCCTAATGTCGGTTAGCTGCGTCTGGTTCTGACACACGCTGTTGTGACGGACATCATGGTCATTACGATGTCTACAAAAGGTCAATCAGTTTTGTGTTGAGGGGGCACAAACTTTTACACTCAGTTTTAATGGACGTGGTAAACAGTGATAATGTTTTTCTTGCCCTTACCAGGTTGTATGATATTTTTTTAAAATCTAGTTGCACTAACATTTTGTTTGTACGAGTGTGTGAGCGAGTGTGTGAGCGAGTGTGTGAGCGAGTGTGTGGGTGTTTCTATTTGTGAAGGCTGCATCCATTTACAGTAGGTTTGAATTGTCAGCATATCGCTCGTCTGCTCAAAACATTCCACACCTGGTTTACACCTTAACAAGTGGCAGTGGGTGAATTGTCCTGTGTATTTGCCCCCACGGTGTGGACGGGGTGTCCCACTGACGAGGACAGTCCTGTTGCTGACAGTGAAAGCAGGAAGGAAGGAAGGAAGGAATGACAGAAAGCTAAAAGGAAATAAACAGGCCAACATCCTACCCTAATCCCAAACGGGAGGCGAGGTGGAGGCGGCGTCATGGTTTGCTATCTTGCAGTAATTAAAAACAAGTAATTAGCGTAAGGGAATCTCATCCGAGCAGTATGTTGGCTGATGCAACAAGGTAAAACCTAACGAAAGCATCAACCGAACGGCTTAAACAGTAAATGTATGTTTGCGGTCTGGGGGTGGAGTTCAGATCTGAGATCCTGATTGATTGAACATACCTTACACATCACTTAAAGTTTTGACATTTTAACACGGTGCTCTATAAGGAGTTGACACACTGTCTCATTATCCCACTGGTCAGTCTAGTGGTCATTCGAGGAACTGCATGTTCTGGCACTTTTACGTTTTACTCATTTTTCACAACCGGTTCATGACCTTTAAACAGTTATCCACACAAGTTACACAGCATTTCAGTGTTTATTAGATTATTTAGAAACTTTTTGATTCGAAAAATACGATTCACAGCCCTAACAGAGAGCTGAGGTTTTAATTCCTTCTCACTGTTGGTGAAACACCACAGCAGAATTTCCAATTTCCCACCCAGTGTGTCAAATTGACCGAAACCAGTGGACAGGTTTGGTGCTGTTATTAGTTATTAAACAGAAATTGTCTTTATGTGGGAGTAGAAAAGGTAAGAGTGTGTTTGTGCGCCCGCACCGTGGGAATACGAACCCCTAACTGGGAACTACATTCTTTCTCTTAGATACTTTTTTACTTTAATTTATGCTTTAAACTAAGGTTTAATTTCTAATTTTCTCAAAGTTATTACTTTCCATGCAGCGTGTATGTTGGAATAATGAAAGAGTAATAGATCTCTCTCTCTCTCTCTCTCTCTCTCTCTCTAGTTGTCAGGCTGTGGTCTGCTGGGAGTAGGAATCTGGCTCTCCATGTCTCAGGGGAGCTTCGCCACATTCTCCCCCTCCTTCCCCTCGCTCTCGGCAGCAAACTTGGTCATCATCCTGGGCTCCATCGTCATGGTGACGGGCTTCCTGGGCTGCATGGGCGCCATCAAAGAGAACAAGTGCCTGTTGCTGAGTGTGAGTGATCAGCCCCGATTCTCAGTGTGCTAGATCATTTACTCATCACTTACTCTATACATGATGATAATGTGATTTCTGCATAATGTAACAATTTATAAGTGTATGATGTATTTCATAACTTTTTTCTCTCTCTTTTTTATTTATTTATTTATTCTAGTTCTTTATTGTCCTGTTGATAATTCTGCTGGCAGAGTTGATTCTGCTCATCCTGTTCTTTGTGTATACTGACAAGGTAAAGCACAAACATTCCTGTCTGAAAGTCATTATAAAAGTCAAAATCTAGTTTTGTTTGGACAAAATTCACATTTGCCTGCTGTAGTGAGATTGGTTGATGTAACAGTGAAATATTGCACATTTTTCTTAATGTATAAAATGTCCGGTATATTGTATGTGTGTGGACATGCGGGAGAAATGTGTCGGCCTCAGCAGTTTCAATAAACAGGCCGGAAGCACAATGATAGAAAATGTGTGTCCTGTAAATCTGAAAATTTGTGAGTTCACAATCCGACACAGTGTAAAACAGCTCTGAGACAAAATGGCATTTGAGATTCCCCTCGCGATTTAAAGGTGCAGAGACAACACTTACATTTCAAGTGTGAGATTAATTTCCTTAGGCGTGGTTACCGTTTTTGGCCACATGATGGCAGTGTGGGGGCAACAGGGGACAGAGATTTATTCCAGTGTATTGGTTTGCTTTACATTGTATATTTGTGTCAAAGGCGTATAAGACTTAAGAACAAATCCGACTTACAAACGAGTTCTGTTCCGGGAGCATGTTCGTAAGTCTGGGACTACCTGTATCTTTCTTTCCGTATTCAAAATTGAGGCCACTTAAAAAAATATACAGTCAATTCATTTAAATGTATTTATATAGCGCTTTTAACAATGGTCATTGTCTCCAAGCAGCTTCACAAAAATGAAAAGAAAGACAGTGTCTGTGTCGCATAAAATGCAACCGCGGCCTATTTCTGTGTCCAGCAATAATAATATATATGTAAGCTATGGAGCATTATTATGCTAAACAGACATTATTGTCTGTTATGGCAAGTAATCAATCAGTGATTAACCGTTAACATCCCGAAGTCATGCAGCGGTCAGATTCCTTTTCAAAAACTGTCTGTATAAAGTCTGCATACTGGACGTCATTCTCCCCTTGCTCAGATCAGCAGTTTTTGAAATCCTCAGACAATCCCGTCTGGCCCAACAAGCATGCCATAGCCACTGACGGCTTCATTAGTCACTGATCACGATTTCCACAAGCCCTAATAAGTCACTGTTCTGAAGGCGTTAGAAAGCGAAGCGGCCAGCGTGGTCACAGTGCAAATGTTAAATAATTTGAGTTGCATGAACTGGAGCCTCCTGTGTAAACAGCTTTATTGTCTAGAAGCTGTTTCATTGAATGATTAAAATTGATGGAAGTGTGTGAACTGCCCTGCAGGTGAGTGAGAACGCACAACAGGACCTGAAGGAAGGTCTGCAACTGTACGACACCGACAACAACATCGGTCTGCGCAATGCGTGGAACATCATCCAGTCTGAGGTGAGTGTGTGTGGCTCTGCATGTGCAGTGAGTTTGTGGACATGCTTCTTTAAGGTCTTGAGGCCAGTTTGTAAAGTTCTCTGTGTGAAAGAAACTGAAACAAGCAGAGAACAGACCAAGTGAACCAAAATGCCTGGCTACAAATGACATGAGCGCATTCTGTTTGCTCATTGGTTAAGCCTGAGATATACTTGTCTATGCAATTTGTTTACATAATTACTTGTTTAATACATGTGTTACCAGTGGATTCCAGTAGGGGGCACAATGGAGAATTCACTCACAGTTTTTGCATGAAGTAAACAAAGACTGCGACACTTGAGAAGCTTAGTTTCTATGTTGACATTTAGGAAAGTATTGATCTGTCTGTCTGTTTTGTCATGCATATTTATCACTGCACAGCGGGACAGATGCATCATGATCGCACCACTTTCCCATGACACATCCCACCATTTTTGACGTGCATGCCGACTACACTACACTAATACTGCCACTATGTTTCATATGCATGTTGCATCTTGCAGAAATGGTGTGTTAATTTCTAAGCATGTGCAAAAGCTACACACCAAACGAACACAGGATGCACGAGGCAGTCATCATGCACAGGTGTGTACGAGTGTGTGCGTAAGTGTAGTTAAAAGCAAGTATATTTCCAACCTTAAAGGATTCTAAGTGTTCGTGGGAACAAGAACAGGAAGAAAATGCGTGTGTTGAATGTCTCCAAAAAAACGTTTTTCACCTGCAGTATGGAGAAACTTTCTTTAGTTTATGACTCTGCGGTAATTATCCGTCTATAACCAGTCGCTCGTCCTCAAGCCTCTCTTCCTTCTTTTATTCTTGTTAATAATTAATGAGACAAAAATATGCATGCAGTGTTGCTGAGAAAGCAAGAACTTTGTCCTATGCTGGAAATTTGCAAAGCGCTGACACTAGAGACTCCTTCCTCAAGCATATGCCAGATTCTCAGTTTTTATGATAGACAAATGCTTTATATGAAAATCTTTTTCAATCAAGTGTTCAGTGTTCAGGTTGTTGCTAAAGAAAGAATGACTTGTAAGAAAGAGTATGAATATAAACACTATTAGTAATTATAAAAGGTCAGTGTCGAGAAATATGACAGTTAGTCATATAGTAACAATTAGATTCTAATTAATGATTAATATGAGCATTCCAGCTTTGTACTCTTATGAATCTGGTTCTGCACGTGTGTGTATCAGTGAACACATCCTGCTGAAGCTTTACAGAGATTTCAGCTGTAACAAAACAGTTAGTGCTTTTAGGAAATGTTCCCATAAATATTAGATGAAGCAACAAATCTCTCTGTCTCTCTCTCTCTCTCTCTCTCTCTCTCTCTCTCCTGTGTGTAGTGGCAGTGCTGTGGTGTAACTGGCCACACAGATTGGCACGATGCCCTGCCTGACAAGACGGTTCCAGACCGGTGTTGTCAGGAACATTATAAGGAGTGTGGGCGCAATTCCAGTAACGTCTTCTGGTCTCAGGTGGGTTTCTAAAAACATTTTTTGAGCAAAAAATAAAAAGGTCTGTTTTGTTGCTTATCTAATCGCCCTCGCTCTGGGCCCTAAGAGTGATTTATATATATGTATATATATCTATCATAGGTGCCGTGCTCACTATGAATCAGATCATCATCCGATTTCCACAAATGGAAGCGACATAGTATAATATCTTAAGTCTGACTGCAGTAAATACAATAAAGACACCAGGAGTTTAACCTAACAGTGTTATAGTGTCAGTTATATATAGTTTATTTACCGTTAATGAGGAGTAAATTATCTTTGATTAAGATATCAACAGAACTTTATTAAAAACTTTTGTAAGTCTTTCGTGTTTCCAGTAAACTGATAAGAAATAGATTATTATTATTATAAACTGTTATGCATTAAAAAGGTTCCATCAGATTCACATGAATGTTTAATCAGGATTGTTCTCTCACAGACCTGCTGGGATTTAATGCTTTACTCGCTGGAATGCATTTTTAAATTTAAGCATTGCTATTGAATTTATTTGGATATGTAATTAATATATAAAACGATCTACAACAACGTTTGAATCCCAGCTCACCTGCTGCTAAGGGAGTATAATGTACAAATTACGACAATAACACGGCATAATGCATGTATAAACAGCACCAACAACTTAATCATTATTATTATTTTTTTTTATCGTTACACAGTTAGTTCCGACCAAGTAATCTGATTTGGCGTTGAAGTGGTACTATAGAGAATAACAGCACTCGGATGGTTATTTATACGTATGTCTCCGTGTCGCAGGTGTTCCCCAGTCATTAATTGCATTGTCGGTCACAGCATGAGTGAAAGGAGGCGGGTGGTACGGGCTGCAGTACTGCAGAGAGAGCAGCCGCCTGCCAAAACCCACATTCAAAATAGCCACAGGTTCATTTCGCCAAGAAAAAACATCCGATAACATAATGGCGTTTTAAACAGCACTCTGTTTAAAACTACTTGGTAATTGCTTCTAAGTCGTTCAGAATTGTCTTAGTGGTGTTTTTATTTGCACCTAATGCAGTGCGGTTAATTAAAGCTAACTATCTTCTAACAAATCCATCTCTTGACCCCTAATCAAGGGCCGCATTTGATGTGTTGAACAAGGGATTGTGCATCCTACATAGCACGCTAGCTTTCCTCTTAATGCTATTTGGGATTCAACCCCCGAACCCGGAAGCTGATATTCTAAAGTGGAATAAGTGGAAATATAAAGAGAAACTTCCACCACTGTGGACTGTCCACCACCTCCATGATTTAGTCTCCTCACTGTTTGACTATATAGTACCAGTTATAATTTAAGCTATTTCCACCCCTGTTAATTACACTAACTATCAGTCGCCAGCTCCTCTAGTCGTGGAGGGATGTGTGTTGTTTATTTAATCAGAAATAACTGATTAAATAAACAAGCAAATTATAATCTGTTGATAATAAACGGTGTTTGTGGAACCGTTATATAAAAGTAATATCACACTTAAGGTTGTGCTGAATATCTCACAGCTGTGACATCTTTACATCACGGCCACGCCCTCATGTCCCCCGACCGCGCCACAACCGTCCTAATATTCTTCACAACCGCTCCTCCTCTCATGTGACTTGGCTTAAGTATAATCAAAGTAAAAGCTTCACTTGACTAGAGGTTATGTTTTATATGTAAATACACTGACTGTGAGCTTGTGCTTTGACTGCTAGGGCTGCTACGAGAAGGCTGTGGACTGGCTGGATGATAACAAACACCTGCTCGGCACTATCGCCATGTGTGTGCTGGTCATACAGGTACTGAAAGCAGCAGAAAAACACCCACACACCTGTTGTACAGATACAAGCAATGGGTCTGCTTCATCGGTCTGTCAGTAAAGTTGTGTGAAAATGTTTGCGCGAGCCAGGCCGAGCTAAAATTGTATATATAAACTTGTATATAAGCGGTAAATACATTTGTGTGTTGGTAAATTGCAAGTCGAATGTATGCCGTAGCTCATGAAAGGCAACGTTCAAAAGTGCAAAACGGACAAAGAAAGGAGAATCTCTCAAAGGTAGAAGTTGAACTACTTTTAAATCATCTAAAAAAAAAAAAAAAAAGTATATAAAAAAAAGTTTTAAAAAATATTATTTTGCAACGTATCACAGTCACAGCACCTGAAAAGGCCAAAATATAGAAAGAAATTACAGAGCTGTTTTTGTTTCTGTAATGTATCCAGCACCGTATAAAGAGGGAGAAAGAAAAGGGTTTGACACAATCAATGACGAGGGTTTTTACAATGGAACTGACTTACAGTACTGGCGAAAAAGTCTTGAGCCCTCCCTCATTTCCTCATATTGAATTAAATGTTGATTAAATGAGAAATAGGAACACATGTTTTAATGCAACAGGCTGCAAAATGCCTAAAGATCCAATTTAAACATTGGTTGTTTAAGTAACAACCCGAGCAGCAGCCTCATTTCCCCTCTCGTCTGTTCCAACCACTCAGCATTCAGCATCACCAGCTTGATCATCTGCACCTCAGATGTTTCTCACTGGATCGTGCCTTATGTTAGACCATTTTTATGCTTGAATGATGTGTGGCTTAAAAAACAAAGACCATTCCATCATACTCTAAATATCTGTTGCCTTCTATGTGCATCATGCACCGAGTGTTCCAGTACATCTTGATCGGAATACTAGCTTTATTCGTTTAAATATGGATGTGTGCCTGCCTAATATTACGTAGGTCCCCCTTGGGGCAATAAAACATTTCTGACCCTTTCAACGCATGAACTTCACAAGACCTCTGAAGTTATGTTGTGCTTCGATATTTGGCGCCGAGATGTCGACATCAGATACTTTGGTAGTTTCATGTATTAAAAATGAGCCGGCAGGTTCCTGAGTGGAACAGAAAAGCGTTCGCCTTATTAAACATGGTCAGGAGTTAAGGGAACAACTATTTCTTCTATCTGGGCGGAGAGGAAGGCGTAGTCTGTCTCACCTGTCAATCACAGCAACACTTGCCAGTGTACAGTGTCTATGAGCTCATGAATTTGGAAAAAGAAAGATGTTGAAAAACTGGCAGACAAGAAAGCATGCATTAGCCACATTTTTTTGAATGTAGACTGTATCCTGTCTAAGCTCTACACTGATGTCATTTCCTTTCCTGCAGCTCCTCGGCATGGCGTTCTCCATGACCCTGTACCAGCAGATTCACAGAGCGGGGAAGAAGTACAGTGCCTAAAGGGAACGGACTTAGACTTCATTAACGAAAACACTACAAGAAGCCCTCGAAATGTTTAGAGTCCAGTTTGCTTCCTGCATCTGTACATTTCTGGACACTACCAAGAATGTTAGATTACGTAATAATACATTGAACACAGTACGATTTTATAATGTATATTTGAAAACATGTTTCCCGAACACGTGTTATTGGCATAACTCATATCTGGGAGGAAGCAGCTGCAAATGAAATATTTCAAAAAAAGAAATTTTGGCTCCTCGAAGTCAAAGAAGATGAAATTTCTTGCTCAATGCTACAGACTGCCTATTTGTATAATAATGTACCCCCCCCCCCCCTCCCCATACACATACTGTACATCATTTCTCATATACTGAATATAAAAGCATGTAACACAGATCTCTTTCGAGGAGCTAACTGTATAGTTGCACACATTGTTCACTTGCCCTGTCTATCCTATAAATAGATGAATATAATCCTGTTTCTCATGTGCGTGTCTGTGTGGGCAGAGAAAAGTTTTCCACCAAACTAACACTTTGCCTCTGGGCCGCTGTGGATCAGTTTCGCTCTCTCCTTTTTGCCCTGTCTGGTTCTTTTGTTCTGATATTCACTGATCTTTTCAAAGTTACTCTTCCTCGGCCGAGGTGACGAGCTCTCCCAGTGCAGATTATGAGATTCAGAGAGAGAGAAGGATAAGCACAGAGATCGATAACAGACTCGAATCAGAAGCACAAAAGGAAGGGTAGTTCAAAAGCTGGTTTTAGAAATAGCCCACGTTTATAAAGCGTATACATATTGAGCCGTAAAGTACTTAATCATTTCCAGCTGTCCCTTGTGTGCTTGTGATTTGTTTTAACGATGATTCATTTCGATATTGTAAATCAAGTCACGATCTACTACTTTTTTTAACTCCCAAAAGAAAAAAACTATTTGTTTTATACTTCTTTTATGTTTTTTTTTTATATGTACACATCAGCGCTGGGCTGCTTCTGACCAGCAGCCAATATTAAGGGATTTATCTTCTCTATGATTCAAGTGAGAAATTTCATCATTGGTAAAAGGTGCAAAAACCAATCTAGTCTTCCAGTACGCAGGAACTTATTTGCTTTTCCAGCAAGTTTGAACAAGTTAAAGGTGGCGAGGTGGTGGTGTTAGCTCACTCCTTGCAGGATTACCAATTCGATCCTGGGTTGTTATTTGTTTTGTCTGGGTTTCCTCTAGAGTTTCTTTCCACCTTGCAAAAACATTGTGTTGGTCTGGTGTCTAAACTATTTAATTGCTCTTAAATCTAAGTATGATGTTCACCCAGCTCTTTTTTTTCTTCTTTTTTTTTTAACTTTGTAGCAAATAATTGCTGCAGTGGTGGACAGTGCTCAATGGGCAGTGCTGGCTCGAACGGTTAAGGCTGTGATTTACTTCTCAGAAGGTTCGAGCACCAACACTGCCGCTGTTGAGCCCTTGAGCAAGACCCTCATTTTTGAAAAAAATCAGTTTTGTTTAATAGTTGGACATGAAACATACCTCACTGGACCCGGTGATCTGCTGTGGTGAGCCCAAAAAAATGAGGGAAAAAATGTTTGCACTTAATAAGCTGTTGTACTTGGCTAATTGAAAGGAAACATGGAGAGTGGTCATTGAGAAACCCTTAGTTTTAGACAGCTGTGTAGAATCCTTAAGGAATTCCCTGTGTGAAGCAAACTGAAGAAACCTCATGACTGATAACTACGCTGTCCTGAAAGAATTTGTACTTGTCGTGATACTGTTTGTTTTTCTGGACAATTACGGTTTCCAAGGACACATTAGATTCTCACTCAGGGTTTCTCACTCACACTTTTTTTGGTGCGTTGGGATTCCTTAAGGATTCTTAGAACACTTACTGGTTCTTATTTTCAATTTTATTTTATTTATATAGCTTTTGGTCATTGGACAATGGTTATTGTTGCAAAGCAGCTTTAAAGAATTCTTTATAGAATAAAAAAAGGAAATGAATTTGAAAAAAGTAAAGAACTATGTACAAATCATCATGTGGCCACTGTTCATGACAATAGGTTCATCATCATCATGAGTGTTCCTCTTCTCTTCGGGCAAACAAAGAATAATGAACTGTTCGCAGAACTGGGTGTATGGTTAATTGGTTTCAAGTTACTATAGAACCAAGAATTCTTCAGTTTGTTTCTCTGGGACAACATTTAGTGTTTGTTTGTAGGCCTTTACGAAGTAAAGAACCTTTAACAATCCACAGAAACTTTGTTGAGGTCATGTATCTACTGTATGCTAGACTAGAAGTTACCACCTAAGGGCGCCAATTCATGAAGAAATAAATGGAATTCTTTAAGGGTCCTTTGGATGATGGAGCTAATGATGAACCTTTCTTTAAATATTTTTTAAATAGAAATCTGTTTCTAGTCTACAGTACTTAAGGAACAATAAAGCTAATTTCTAAGGAAGTTACTTAAGGAACGTCCCAACATTCTTGACAGTATTTGTTAGCCATGACTGTTACAGTTTCTATGGGCTTATTAGACTCCGCCCCCAGGGTTCAAGGAATCATACCCACCTTTAAGGCACCTTAAGGGTTCTTAGGATGGTTTCTGGTTCTTCGTAAATAGTTCTGCTTGAGACCTTATCTATAAAGAAAAAAATATGGGTTATATCCTTCAAGAGTTCTCCAGAGGGGGAAATTAAATGAATCTCACCTAGATAGAACAGTTCTTGTATGTCCCTGGTCAATCCAAGACCCTAAGAAGATCTAAGGGGCAATTCAGTGTAGCAGCTTCATCTACTGGCTTGTTTTGAGGTGATGGGATTAAACCAAACAATCCACAGGATACTCAGGCGGGAATGTACAATACTGAACACAGGGAGTAACTCGTGATCAAACGTAGGAGACATGTCTGACTTGTCGTGTGTTTTTCAAGGGTTAACAATTCTTCCTTCATCAAAGGGTATCTAAAGAGCTTACTTTTCAGAGAGGGAAACCTGCTGGTATAGAGTGCTACAGCTTATAAGGATTTCCCCCAGAGGAATTAACTTTTATTGCAGGAAGCGGATTTTTGTTTGCCTAAGAATGTAAGTATTTTGGTTCCCCAGAAGATCTTTGTTCCATCTTCTTGCTATATTTTCCCATACAAGTCCTGTTGCCCAAGGAAGATGCACCACTGTCCAAATACTGTAGCACGTACCAGTAATACACTCGAGAGTGTAAAGCATTCTGAAAGTTTATTAAAGCATCAGCTGAACATTATAAGGGAAAAATAGAACATAAGAGAAATATTTCAACGAGGAATCAAAACACACAGCAATACAAAACAGGAAATAGAAAACTTACGAAGACTACGGCTCTTGCCCTCCACAGTATCCATGGCAACACAAACTTAAGGGGTTACACGGCACTCTAGCAGTCAGGGGCGGAAACTAGCACTGTGCAGCGAGAGCCTGCCTCTGTCTCCCTCTGTCAGCTGAGCACTCTGTGCTCTTTTCATCTAGTCTGAGCTTTTAGTGTTGAATGATGAGCGGTTTTTTTTTTTTTTTTTTTTTTTTTAAACCTTTTCACAGCTTCGTATACATGATGCAAAAGTTGTAAAAGTTTGTATTCCCCTAAAACCAAGTGAAGCCAAGAAATAAACTGAATTTATAACTACAAATTATTTTAATGTGGTCAGTTTTACAGAAGTTGCATCATCAAAACAATAACGTTCAAATACTTTCTATTAATGTGTTTATATTATATATTATATATATGATCAGATCAAAAGTTTGCATCTCTAACTAAATGTACGAGGGGTGTGCAAGTCAAACTGGGACTCGTGATGAAATTTCTCACCAAAGATTGCATAAGACCAATTGACATTTACAGAAGACTTTCTTTTTTTTTTTTTTAATGTAGGCTGTTCATACATGACTGATGATCTCAACCGAGTATACAGTCGATATACTGTATACTTACCGATTCTTATTTATACTTCAAAGTATATTCATTACATTATATAAATTTTCCCTATGTAAAGGTTCCTGGGAGGCCAGCGTTTCGGACATGAAGCAGGCAGTCCAATCACGGCTCTGGCATATTGTGAAATCTTTATACCTTGATGGCATCCAAGCCCTGTTGAAACGCTGGGATTAGTACATTAGTGTAGCAGGGGAAAATATATAGAGAAATAAAGGGAGTTTTTATTCTCATAACTGTTCTGTTATTCTGCACAATCAAAAATCCTGGTTTGGCTTGAACACCCCTTGTAATTTACGCAAGTTGTCTAGACTTCATAACTGCCTTTAAATTCATTTGTATCCCCTAATCAGCTTTTGTATCCCATTGTTTTTCTTGACATTTTGAATTCACTTTAAATTCTTTTGGGGTTGGTTTTCCTAAAATGTTGGATTCCTGTCTAATTTGAGGATGCACTGAATGTTCAGGGCTAGTTCCCAAAAATATATCATGTAGTTCAAATGAACTTTTGCTTTATGCTGGTCTTGGGAGCTAATAGAGAAGATGAAGAAAGAAGAAATGGAGGAGCTTCAATGAGAAGCCATCAGAAGCATAAGAAGCTTTTTTCCACCATTTTTTTTTTGTGTGCGTCTTGGATCCCATCTGAAAAAAGTACTTTGCCATGTCATTCACCAGTATATGCTTGGCTTTTGTGGCAAAATATTTTTTCTTTCTGCCTGCCTTATCTGATTTCCTTATAAGCAACAGTCATGCATCTGCATGGGGGATACAAACTTTTGCACTTGACAGTAATTTTCTGTATGCTTCGTAATAAAAAATTCAACAGCTCTCTCAGTTATGTAACCAGAAATAACCTGACGTGACGGTGTTGTGGGAGACAATGACACTTGTTCAAGCTCATCATTAGTGAATGCTTGTAATCCTTTAAAGATGGCGTCCTGGATCGCAGAGCGGTTTGGCACATGTTAACGGACTGGTTTCGATAAGGTAAAACTGCACAGTTTCATCTTAAACCTCTAAGCTCAAAGTTCACATCACCATGCAAAAAACACCACCACCCTCTCTTTCTCACTGTCGATAGATAAATACAGCTTCTTGGAAAGAATTAGTAAGGTCGTACAATATTTTGCAAGTTTTGGCATGATGATGATGATGATGATGCAGCCTGTGCATACTGTTTAGTGCTCACTGGAATGCTGATTTAAATAAAGTGTGGGATTTATTTTGAATGAAATAAAAGAAAAAAAGACATAATGATTTGGCGGGAATCAGCTCTCCACTTGTATTGTGGAATCTACTGACGATGAATCGTGTGTAGTTCAATTGATATAGTCTTTAATTAGGGAGCAAATGATCATCGTGTGAAGAGTGTACATGGATGTACTGTATATGTGCTGTATATGAAGGGATGTAAACAGTTGAATAATAAAAAAAAAAAAATGGATGAGTAAAGAGATATGGGAGAGCCTGAATGCCTGAGCACCCGGCTGCAAGTCTCTCTCTCATTCTCCCTCTCTTTATGTAGAGTGCGTTGCTGTTGCTGTTGGTGGTGGTGTTGGTGTTGGTGCTGTTGTTTGGCTCCTCCCTGACACCATCGTTCTACCCCCAGACCCATTTCTCTGCATGAGACGACTTCAGCTGCACCGATTCACTGCTCGTTCCTTCTCCCTGTTAAACACGAAACACAAGAATTTCTCCACATTGCGTTCAGTGTATTCATTTTTAAGTTGTGAACCTAGACAAAACATGACCAAAAAATACACATACCAGTAAAACACTCACTCGTTCACTCACTCATTGGGCCTGGTTAGATTTGAGTTTATGCTTTAACAAAAGACTGAAGAATTTGAAGAGTGCTCTGTTAAAGGCGAGTCCTTATGATGAGAATAACATCATCTAAAGGCTGGATCTATGGTCATATGAATTATGAAATGTTCAAAAGGATCTCCAGTGTGCACGTAAAGTTTGTTCTGTTTTCCTCTTTTGTATTGACCGGGGGATAAACAAGCTGATTAGATTCTCCCCCTAATGTGACCTCATATAAAGAAAACCTTCCTCTGGTTTGTTTATCAGCTCTGCTTTCTCTCTGGTGGGGCGCGGCCTGCACTGAAACAGTGTGTCTGGATGAGGATTGAAACCGAGGCAGTTAGACGTATAAAACATGCGTTATCTGAGGGGTATTTCAGTAGGAGGATTTACAGAAACACTGTGAGGGAGCCCGAAGAACTTGGTAAAGTCATTGTAAAATAGTGGGGGGTGGTATGAAAAAACTAGTTTTAGTTTTATAGTTTTATAACACACAAAACAGATGACAGCACAAAGCTGCACACAGTCACTGGAAGCACATAAGTTAGTGTGCCAAAAGACACTGTTCTGTGTACACCAGGAGCTATACAACTGGTGCTATTCTGACCTTGTGCGTGGCCATGTTTGCTATTTCATTATTCACATTCATGTGCATGATGATCGTCA
Source organism: Clarias pachynema (assembly GCA_030014365.1). Classification (NCBI taxonomy): domain Eukaryota; kingdom Metazoa; phylum Chordata; class Actinopteri; order Siluriformes; family Clariidae; genus Clarias; species Clarias pachynema. The sequence goes on along the minus strand of JAQMYL010000004.1, from coordinate 6,537,173 downwards.
GGGAACGTCCGTACCCACTCTACTCGCCAGGTGATGATAAAGTATTAAGTAAGTAATGGCGGCATGGTGGCTTAGTGGTTAGCACGGTCACTTTGTACCTCCAGATTCTGGGTTCGACTCCCGTGTTGGATCTGTGTACATAGAGTTTACATGTTCTCCCCGTGCTTGGTGGGTTTCCACCGGGTACTCTGGTTTCCTCCCACAGTCCAAAGACATGCAGGTTAGCCTAAGTGGCGTTCCCAAATCGCCTGAAGCGCATGTGAATGTTGCCCAGAGGTCCTACCACCTACCGTCGTACAAAATGGGAATAAATACAATTTGCAACTACGGCCCCTAGTTGGACTACAGAGGTTCCTAGACGGATGGATGGAAGTAAATAATAGGTAATAAAGTACTTTCTTGTAAACAGAGCCAATCTCGAAACCTTTTAATACCACCTCCTATGGGACCTTTAAAGGGATTACTGATTTTATATCACAGCACCAGCCCCTTCTTTCAACATGTCATAACAGCAGCGCCCTGAATGTACAATTAAAAGCATCCAAGTGTTTGACTGTTCAGTTTATCATCATTATATGAATGTCATTTCTGACCTTGCTAGCAATAGCCTTCAGTTTCCCCAGCAGCGATGGAGTGTTTGAGTAAACGACATCATCTTCGTTCTCCTCGCCTTCTCCTTCTGCCAGTGCACAGCTGTCTGCTGCTGGCAGCTCGCACTCCTTATTGGCCGACATAACAAGCCGGGAATACTTGTACTCCAACCTTTAGGGGACAGAAGTGTTTTAAACAATCAGAAACCATAGTTATGGCATCCTGCTAGGCTGTAGTGTTCGATTAGTACACGTTAGTCACCTCTTGTTTTTCTTCCAGAAGTAACATGTGAGAGAGATAAGGAGGACGGCTATGAACGCCCCGCCCCCTATTCCAACCTTCAGCCACAGTGGGACTGCTTCACAGGGGGTGGAGCTTTTGTCAGGGAGCGACACGCCCTTCGTGCACAGCTTAGGCTCATTCCATACGTACAGGATGTCCTGTTGCAAATGGCAGTGAAATAAATGTCTACATAGTTTTTTTTTTTTTTAAGGGTGAAAGATTCCACCAAGAGAAAAAAATGCCTCAAAGAGGCCTACCTGCATGCCTCCCTTGCATGCCCCCTCAATTGAGTGGTAGTCTGCTTCAGTGCAAATGGGACATGCGCTTGAACTTTCCCACAGGAAGTAAAATGTGCAGCCGTCACAGGTACCTGCAGGACACTTACTAAACACACAAACGTGTAAAAACATTTAGTGTATTGTGTGTATTATTTGTAATCATGCTACTTAGTAAAAAACACACACCTTGGCACGGTAAGCTCTCCACGGTCTCCTTTCGCGGGGTTACAGCGCAGCCTAATGACGGCACTGCGACCGTGTTCACAGGACGCTGTAACCTGCGGAGAGCTTGCAGGAAGCACAACAGTAATTAATTAACACAAATAATAATTCATTCCATTGGCTGATTGGTGGAAATAAAGAACGACAGAGTTATGTATGATAAATACGAGATCTTTGTTCTAACCTTAATCCGTTACAGTGTATTCACTGCCCACATGTTTCTATAATCGCCAAACTGTGTGTTTACACCAGTGTTTGCTTAAAAAAAGGAAACTCAACCTGCCCACTTTATCTGGAATTTTCCGATAAAACACTCAAATGTTACTTTTGTGTAACTCACTGAAAGAAGAAGTTGATATCTCTGAGTCTTAGAGAAGTTTCAGGGAACATGTCAGGGCGAACGCTGACTCCATTCAGTGTGCTTTCCACTGTAGCTCCTAAGAAAAAAGACAGAATGACAAAAACAAAGGGGGGAAAAGCAAAGAAAGGGGAAAGGAGTGTAAAAAATAAGTGAAAGAGTGAGTAAATAAATGAATGGATAAGTACGTGAATATGTGAAGAGGTGAGTGAATGAGTCAATGAGTGAGTGAGTGTATGTTTAAGTGAATGAGGGGATGAATTAATTAGTGTAAGTGAATTAATGATTGAATAAATGAGTGAGTGAATGAGTGTATGAGTAAAAAGTGTGTAAATGAGTAAGTGGATGGATGAATGACTGAGTGAATAAGTGAGTGAATGACTGAAGTAATGAATGAGTCAGTGAGTGAATGAATGATTGAGTGGATAAATGAGTGAACAGTAAGTGGGTGAGTAAATAAGAGACTGAATTAATGAACGAATGAATGAGTGAATAAATGAGCAAATATGTAGGTGGATGAATAAGTGAGTGAATAAGTGCGTAAATGTGTATGAGAGTGAGGATGAGAATAAGTATGTGAATGATTGAATAAATGAATGAGTGGGTAAGTGGATGAGTGAGTTGAGTGAATGGGTGAGTGAATGAGTGAATTAATTAGTGAGTCAGTGGATGAGTGATTGAATAAGTGCATTAATGAGTAAGTGGGTGAGAGAGTGAGTGAATAAGTGAGTGAGGGAGTAAATACGTGAATGATTGATTGAATAAATGAGTGAGTGAATGAGTGCATGGATAAATGAGTATGTGGATGAGTGTATGAGTAAAAAGTGAGTGAATGAGTAAGTGGATGGATGAATGACTGAGTGAATAAGTGAGTGAATGACTGAAGTAATGAATGAGTCAGTGAGTGAATGAATGCTTGAGTGGATAAATGAGTGAACAGTAAGTGGGTGAGTAAATAAGAGAGTGAATTAATGAATGAGTGAATAAATGAGCAAATTTGTAGGTGGATGAATAAGTGCATAAAGGTGTATGAGAGTGAGTGAGTGAGGATAAAAATAAGTACGTGAATGAGTGAGAGTGTGAATGAGTGAGTGAATGACTGAATTAATTAGTGAGTAAGTGGATGAGTGATTGAATAAGTGCATTAATGAGTAAGTGGGTGAGAGAGTACGTGAATAAGTGAGTGAAGGAATAAATAAGTGAATGATTGAATAAGTGAGTGAATGATTAAATGAGTAAATGAGTGAGTGAACTTGTCGGATTATATCAGAAGACACTTCATGCCCTTGCTGTAGCAGCAGGCTGTGCTCTGGTAATGGACTCGGTTGTGCAATGACTTTTTACACTAACAGGAGCAGTTAGCAGTTTTCTTTACAGCAGTGTCTAGCAGTTTGCTCTACAGGGTCAAGTTCTGCGCTGCTCGCCCTGACTGCTACACTGAATCTGCGTTCCTAGAAATATCACTTGCAGTTTATCAAGGATCTGTTTTCTAAGCCTAAATGGTTTACCGAGGAAGGTATCAGCAAGACTGATGGACTGGGAGGAAATGGCTGTCCTGAAGCCCCGCCCATCCGCTGGGATGATGGTTGATTGGCAGATGAAAGTCTCTACGTAATTGTTGAAGGCAGCTGATTCGCTCTGCGTGTCTTTGCTGGAAAGATCCGTGACGTTATCCGAACACACGGCCACCTTCCTTCCCTGCGGTGAAGAGACAGAACGAATCTCTTAAAACAGCTAGAAATATTAGAACACTGGAGGCACTAATAAGTTTTTATGAGACCCTTCTGAACTATGAACATTAACTGTAACAATAAAAAGTATGATGCCTTTTAAGAGGAATAAAAGTAATTGAGAAATAAACATCTGGGTGATAACAGTGACTCCGCCTGTCCGCCATGGTTTTGTTTTTTGTGTACCTCTGCTCCACACAGGCTGACGTTAAACTGGTGATAGTATTTCGTTCCCTTGGAGGTGAAACTCGGTCCATTCATGATGGACCCCACTGAGCTTAAGGCACTGAGGTCGTAGGTCAAAGTCCGGTTCTGGTCCACATAGGAGAACGAGCAGTCACTGAAGCACAAGGAGTGCTCCTGCACAAGGAAGACACATTTACTATATGGCTTTAGATCCATTCTTGTGTTGTGATCTCCTGCACACACACACACACGCACCTTATTGCTCTTACTACTAGGGCCGCACGGCTGGCAGGCCTCCTGTCCGTAGATGTGATGTCCAGAAAGGAAGGTGTTTGGCGGACACTCCTGGCACTGGTTGGTGTCTTTGTCGATGTAGTGTCCAACAGGGCAGGGGACACAGGACGAACCGCTCTCCTGACTCACCATGGCACAAGCATGGCAAGACGAGCCCGAGCCGTCCAGAGCGTTTGTGATGGTGATGGAATAGATCTTCGCGATATCACTCACGTAACGACGGACCTGAGAGAGAACGAGACAGTATGGACACCTGTTCGTAATTATGATGTGATCACAATACTGTATGTTACGCGGATCGGCCTCATTCTTACATCTAAAGGCTTGTTGGTGCGTTGGAAGGCCCACGTGTAAGACACGGATGCATTCTTAGTCATAATGTGTGTGTACGCTCGTCTGCTTTTGGTGCCTTCCCATGACTCCACCACGTTTGTGCTCTTCCTGTTCACATCCTGCAGGAAAATCACAGACGGTCAATCACACATCCAGACCATCAGGCTGTGCGCTCAGTGATACATCTGTTTCTATGGAAACGCAATATAAATGTTATACGAGGACTGTACTGAAAGTGATGCGAGCAGTGGGCATACATTTTTATTCATTAATGTTAATAGGTCGTTTAAACTGCACATGTTGGTAGAGTAAATGCTCTTCTATACAAAGGTACTACTCAGCACAGGCTTGTGCAATTATATTATAAAAAAATAACTATACAGGGGTGTGTGGGTCCTGGATCCCCTCCAAGGGGACTCAACGCACACACATTCGCTCACCCACTAGAATTAGAAACACCAATCTGCATGTCTTTGAACTGTGGGAGGAAACTGTGGAAACCCACGAAACATGGGACGAGCATGTTAACTCCACACACACAGACCTGAGGCAGGACTCGAACTCTTGACTCTTACCCTTTAATAAAAATGTATGCCCACTTTGCATGACTTTCAGTTTATGAATTTATGTGAACACAATACACTTACCATCATGAAGTAGAGCTCACAGTCTGCGCTGCAGATTGTCTCGAAGATAAATGTGATCCGACCAAACTCGCTAGCTGTGACTCCAGCTACAGACGTTGGAAGTCTATGAACGAGACAATAACAAAGAGAAGTAAATATTTCATAGTACAATTGAGCTGAACAGCAGCAGCTGTGCCTCTGACAAATGATTAAAAACCCCAATGTTTTGCCTTTTTTTTCTTCTCTCTCTCCATTTTTAAGCCTCATGTGATATCCGCAGCACGAGTGGTTACTGTTTTAGAGCTCAATTTACATTTTTTCATTAACATTACATTTACATATCTTTTATGAATACTTAATAATGCAAATGCTTTCTATAAAATGTGACTAGAGTAAATCCTGCACCTTCTGCATATTGTAACTACGTTCTGAGTAAAAAGCTTTTTGAGCTGAGTCAATCTTCCTAAATATGTACATCATATTTATATCACAGAACGCTCACAACCCACTGCGCGAAATCTATAAATTTATTTTCTATAACGGCAGATTTCACACTGCATCTGCAAGACTAGCTGAAGACAAAGCACACTCGTACTCCTGCACTCCACAAAACACCTTTAAAAACATATAATTATTGATATGAAAGTTATATAGATTATTTATGGACAGAGTGTTCAGTGTCAGTAATTTGCCACTTTGCTCCCATGTGGAACGTTTCCGCTACACAGGAATACACAAGATAAGAATATATGAATTGATAAAAGGCATGCGTGATGTGTTATTCTGATAAATTAAATATAAACATAAAATTGATCAGTACCAAAAATCCAAAATGCTACAGCATGAGGGGCGTTCAATTCAAACCAAGACTTTTGATTGTGCAGAATAACAGCAAACTTTTACTTCTCTATATACAGTAATCCCCTGCTGCACTCATGCACTTATCCCAGTGTTTCACTACTGCTTGGATACCATCAAGGTACAAAAAAAAAATCTCAGTATGCCAGAGAGCCATGATCTAAAGTGTAAGTGGTGTCGATTTCCAAGGATCAGGTGTTCCACTCGCATGGGAACAGCTGCAGTGGGCTCAGAGGCACCTCGGCCGGGAATGTCATTCAAACGATTTACACCATTTAAATGTTTTACTGCAGTTAGGAGTCTCATCACCGTACTCTGCTTAATCTCTGCGTTGTCAATCACTTTTACACCTTCATTCACCAGAAATTTCAACACAAGTCCCAGAACAAAACCCGGTCTCTGATTAGTTAGCTGCTGTAACAGCAGCCACTCACTCACTCATCTTCTATACCGCTTTATCCTGTATTCAGGGTCGCGAGGGACCTGGAGCCTATCCCAGGAGGCTTAGGGCACAAGGCAGGGTACACACTGGACAGGGTGCCAATCCAGCGCAGGGCGCGCACACACTCCTGCATGTTTTTGGACTGCGGGAGGAAACCGGAGTACCCGGAGGAAACCCACCAAGCACGGGGAGAACATGCAAACTCCATGCACA
>JAQMYL010000004.1:6503597-6522424 GCA_030014365.1 Clarias pachynema | reverse complement strand
TATGTGCAATATTGTGTACAATACCACTGTGCAATATACTGTACAATACCACAGATTTCAGATATTTATGTAACTTATTTTGTACGTGCAAGCGTACTTGGCAATAAAACTCTTTCTGATTCTGATTCTGACATACATCAAGTTTCAGCAATTCTTCTGCAGAAATATGACGGTATTTGCTTTATCTGTTAAAACATGACACCTCTCCTGACTTCACAAGTGTTGCTCTGACTGGGGTCGTGGACGACACACACTGCCAGCTGATGTCCACAAACTGTTAAACACGCTGCATCCCTCTGCTTTTAACTTCATCCTGTGTGTCCTCACATGTTTCATTAGGTTTGGTGTGTTTCCACCTTTACATGCAATCGTCGAAAGACATTTGTTGCATGTCATGGTGTTGGAATCCTTTGTTGTGAAATACAGCCACACTTTAGAACATTTAGCCTTAGGCATTTTAATTTAAGCGTGTTTAGCTTAGCAAGCTGCCGCCAGAGCAAGTGTAATGACTGCCTTCATGCGTGGCATTCATGCGGCTGGCACTCATATCATACACACTCACATCACTACAAACATTAGTTGGATTATACAGTAATATTAGAGCTTTCCGACTTACGATCACGTGCATTTTCTCAGTCGGGAAATAATTTTTCACGTGCGGTGGACAAAACCTTTCTTTTATTTATATAGTTAGCAACCCGTGTACAATATGAAACTCTTTTGACAGTACTTATGATTTATTAAAGTGCGACTGAGAATTCTACACAGACATGTACTTTGTGATAGACATGAGCGGTTTCCGGAATACTGTAGTTGCCGGGGAGACAACAGGGAGCCGCGTGACTGTTGTCATGACAGTCGCTTACTTCTGTCCAGCAGTGTGTGAATAGTAATGAATTGGAGCCTGGAATATACTGATAACAGTCCAAAATAATGAGGTGACAGACGGCCTGGCTGCCATAAACATCTCTCTCTCTCTCTCTCTCTCTCTCTGTGTGTGTGGAGACAGACAGATAAGCCTGTGCGCTCTGTCATGCTAATCAGTGTTCTCTCATCTAAAGCACACACTGAAAATACCTTCTCCTGCTGTTCAAGGCCTCAAAAGCACTTCCAAACAAAAGCCCACTGACACACCTGATGGACTCGCCTCACTGGGGTCCGTAAGCTCCTGTTCTGCATTTTATCTTCAATCGCACGGAACGTTTTAACTCCAAGACCTCAAGATGCAGATCGATCACGTGTGCATGCATGTTAAGCTCTATATATTTTTAGCCTGATTTGTAGCTCATGCAAGTTCTATGCATTATGCATACTGAAACCGAACTTTCTTTGAAATTTCACTGAGGTACGCAAATTATACTTTAAAGATCACCCTGGTGGAAGAAAAGCATTGATTGTAATCTTCGATGCACGGCCACCTCATTCGTTTCATAATCCGTGAACCCAAAAGTTTAAAATGAAATGTCTTGCGATAACCAGATGATCGTAATGTCTGTGTGAAAAGAAAACAGAAGTCTGAGGATAAAAAATTCTTCTTTTTATTATTATTCCTAGCAAATGATTTTAGGCAAAGTGTACAATGTGTGTCAGTGTATAACTAAACGAAACTGTAATATGTCTGTTAATGGTTTTCTAAAGAGCTACACAGTTTATTTGACTCCGAGGCAGGTGCTGCTCTCCAGGGAGTGCTCAGTTACAGCACGCTATTATAACACTGAAAAGATGGAGGCACTTAACTCAGCAGTGCACCTGCTGCTGTTACACCAGCCCCCATCCATGTGTGTGTGTGTGTGTGTGTGTGTGTGTGTAAAACTAGAATGAGAGCACAGTAAAGCAAAGCTCCTGTAATTTTGGTTTATGTAAAAGGGCATGGGGATAGACACATTAATCATAGCACGCCATCATTTTGGGTATAATAAAGATGCCAGTGCAACGCAATATTAATCTTTACAACTAAAATTTTTTATTTCATTTATTTAGTCCTTCTACACTTCTTTCACTGTCAAGTTAGTCCATGTTTACTTTAACTTACCCACAATGCTGTTCGACTAACCCTAACACTTTGCTCCATTTCATTTCTACCTAAAGTGATCACTACAGCAGAGCTTTAGTACAAAGTATTCTATCAAGCTCTCACCTTCTCATGCTAACACTATCAATAACACCATCACTCCCATCAGTCCAGCGATCACGAACAAGCTGAGCCAAGTCTCTGTCGTAACTCTGTGCTGCTGTGTCATACAGATGCACTGCATTCTGGGACACTGTCTCTATTTATTCTGCTCCTGATTTCTGATTAGCATGCAAGTGGAAAAATACTGAATGAGAAAAGAAGCTCTTGAGGTTTCGCTTTTTACGGGGTCACTGTGAAACGTGACCGTTATCCATAATGTTTATGTAAGGTTCTGTAATATGATGTGAAGCTTCCCACGCCTCTGTGACCATAAAATGAGTGACACAGGACACCTGGGCAAAAGCTGAAATACGCTCTCTTTGCTGATAATAAACAGAGATCTTCAGGGCATGTGTGATTGTCCATCTCTCCCAGTTCAGGCTCAGCCAGTAAGTGTATTGAAGTGCGACGGATACAGCAAGAAATAGAACTTAACAATTTGGGCAATCCTCATCGTCTATATAGCTTAATCCAGGGTCACGGAGGAGCATGGAGCCTATCCCAAGAGACTTAGGGCACAAGGAAGGGTACACCCTGGACGGGGTGCCAATCCATTGCAGGGCACACACACATACACACACACGCTTTGGGCAATTTGGGAATGCCAGACGAAAGCAGAGGCACATAGAGGCAGGAATTGAACCTGACCAGGAATCGAACCCGGGCCCTGGAGGCGCAAGATGAGGTACTAATCCACCTTGCCGCCCCCTCTTATACCAAACAGTTTATACGTATGTCAAATGTAACTACCAACAATAATATCCCCTTGTGGCATTAACATGTCGTACCACACAAACACTTTCTTCACACAAAAGCAATTTCTTCTCACAGGAGTAATGAAAAATACCCAATAGACTAGGTGGCACAGTGGTTTAGTGGTTACCTTGCACCTTCAGTGTCCGGGTTCGATTCCTACCACGGGTCTGTTTGTATGGAGTTTGCATGTGCTCCATGTGCCTGGTGGGTTTTCTCCCACATGTGGATTGGACTAATTGGCGTTCCGTAGTGTGTGATTGTGCGTTTGTATGTGTGAGTGTGTGCTCTACGATGGATTGGTGCACATAAGGTCTAAGCAGAAGCAAGAGTTACTAAAAACCTTCAGGATTATAGTTTGATGAACAAAACCCTCAGGACAGAGTCATATATAGAAATCTGTTTAAATTTGCAAACAGTTTTCCGAAGCCTTTGTGCTGGTGAGAGAAACATGAAATTAAAGCGTGGACAAGCCTGGTGTCTAAGAGAAGCTATTCCTGTCCTGTAGGTGTGACAGAAAAGATACCAAGACACCAGCCAGATCACACACACAACAGACACGGGAGGTGTGTGTGTGTGTGTGTGTGTGTGTGTGTGCAATCTGCTTTTACTAACAGGTCCTTCTGCACTACTGTGGAGTGTTAAAATCAGATCAGGAATAAACATGATACGGAGGTTTGGTCTGTTTATCTCATCTGAACAGAACAGACATGAAAGGGAGCAGCGGAGCAGAGCGCTTTGATCTGATTGGTCAGCTGCGTGGTGCGTCATCATATTATAGGAACCTTTGGTTTGTACAGCCTACAGGATGGAAAGGCTATTTATTATATAGCAAACCAAGAGGAAAGCAAATAAACAGTGATTTACTAAGTGCTATAACGATGTAATGCTTCAGAAAAGAGACGACACGCTTGATATTATACGTCATATTTTTGATTCCATCCAAAGCTCGCGCTGACCCTAATTTATATTAAGGCCATGGGTTTAATCACTTATTTAATCAACTCCCCAATTAAAGACGTGCGTTTTATTTCTTCTCGGACAAAATGCTATTTCCTGAAAAAAATAAACAAACGAATAAATAAAGCGCGCGCACGGACTCGGTGTCCATTGTTGCCCCTCTTACCTCTCGGCACGGTGGCAGGTTGGCGGAGGCGCGCGCCCGCGCCCGCGCGAGAGCGCACAGGAAAAGCACCGACACGCAGCGCGCGAGTCCGCACCACGTCGCGCATCTCGTCCTTTTCTCCATCTTCCCAAGGAGAAACAGAGCGGGGACGACTAACACGCCATCAGCTGTCTCTCTCCGTGTGTGTGTGTGTGTGTGCGGTCGCGCAGCTTGAGTCGCTGTTCCTCTTCGCTGCGCTCGTGCGCCTTTGACTGGCAGCGCCTCTGACGTCACATTCATTCTAATGTCGCGCGCTGCTAATGGCGGAGATCCCAACACTGAGCAGTGTGTGTGTGTGTGTGTGTGTGTGTCCTGCAGAGCTAGGACAGACTCCTTTTTACAATTACTAATGTCTGATCTGTCAGATCTTTGTGGGATAATAATAATAATAATAATAATAATAACCAAGTAATAATTAATATATATATATATATAAGTTGCTAAAATCATGTTTTAATCAATAGCTAGAAAAAGTATTACTACTACCACTCACTCACTCACTCACTCACTCTCTCATCATCTATATCACTTTATCCTGTATATCCCAGGAGACTTAGGGCACCAGGCAGGGTACACACACAACGAGAACTTTGAGAATTCCAGTTAACATAATCTTCACCTCTCTGGACTGTGGGAGGAAACCGGAGCACCCGGAGGAAACCCACCATGCACGGAGAAAACAAGCAAACTGACCCAAGGCTGGAATTAAACCCAGACCCTAAAGGAGCAAGGCAACGATGTTAACCATTAAGCCATTGTGGCAGCACCTACTACTACTACTACTAATAATAATAATAATAATAGCAGGAGAAGGGAGCAACAATAACAACAACAAGAATAAGAATAATAACACAGTAATAATGTGCTTTGATAAACTGGCACTCCCATACTGCTGCATGGTTTCAAAATAAATTCCAACCACTTTAATGACTAGTATAGTAGTATTATTAAGTTTTTCCTATAATGACCGTCATAGGTGACACAGTGACATAGTAATTAGCACTGTGGCCTTGCACCTCCAGAGTCAAGGATTCGATCCCCACCTTGGGTCTATGTGTATAGAGTTTGCATGTTCTCCTAGTACTTGGTGGGTTTCCTCCGGGTACTACGGTTTTCTCCCACAGTACAAAGACATGCAGATTAGGTTAATTAGGATTAGGTTAATCTGTGTTTCCAAATTGCCCATAGTGTGTGCTTGTGTGAACCTTGTGCTATACTGTAAGTCTCCTGGGATGGTTCTGGGAACATGAGGAATCATTTTCACATGTGAATTGGCCACCACAAAATCTTGACCTTACCCGACTGAAAGTCTTTAGGATTTGCTGGAGAAGGCGTGTTGGAGTTGTTAGACTCGCCTTTTACTAATACAAGATCTCACAAGAAACAATGCCAGTGAATTCATGGTTTAACCAAAGCTGAAGGCGGTCCAATGAAATATTAGAGTGTGCCATGTTTGACTATGTTCAGTGGAAACATTGTAAAATTTTTGGCATGTTGAAATGACAAAGAAAAATGGCAAATAATAATTGAATTATATAGCTGTTTAAATAAGTATGGGGGTATGGCGTATAGTGTATAATACATGTTGTTTGGTTTGTACTGTGAATAGTGTATGATGTGCACCATGGTGTATAATATGCATTGTATTGTGTATAATGCATGGTGTTTGGTGCATGCTGTATAGTTTGTTGTGGATAGTGTATAGCACAGGGTGCGTAATGTATTGTGTAGGGTGTATAGTTTATAGTTTTTGGTGTATGCTGTATAATATAATGTTGTGCAAAGTGTATAGCACAGAGTGTATAGTGTAGAGTGTTTGGTGTATGGTGTAATGTATGTTGTGTATAGTGTATAGTGCAGGGTGTACAATGTATTGTGTATAATGTATGGTGTATAATATATAGTGTTAAGTGTAAAATGTATGGTGTACAGTTTATGGTGTATATTGTATAGTGTATAGTGTATGATAAATGGTGCATTTTGTATAGTGTATGATGTATGATGTATGGTGCATTGTGTGTAGTGTACAATATATAGGGGTAGTGTATTGCATATGATGTATAGTGTGTATAATGTATGGTATATGGTGCATAGTGTATGGTGGAATGTATATTGTGTATGAATGAATGAATGAATGGTGCATTGTGTATAGTTTAAGGCATACAGGTATAATATATTGCATACAGTGTATGTATATGATGTATAATATTGTTTCAAGAAGAATAAAAATCAGACTATTATAAATGTGAATTATATATTACAAATAATGGGAAGTACAGGTAAATAAACGACTCTCAGTAATCATTTATTAGCAAGCTGTGCTCACTATTGCCACAAGGTGGTGCTGTTTCTAAAATAAGGTTTGAAAAATGTAAACACAAAATCCGGTCGGCCATGAGTGAAAAGTATATTTGTTAAAATGGATTTATGTAAAGATATATAAATTATATAATAAATATAAAATAAAAACGATTATATTTGAAGTTATTTTATGAATCCCCAACGTTCGAATTTCCGATAAATCGGTGATGTTTATACCGGAAGTGACGACGGGTCGTTTCCGGTCTGTGAAAAGAGGCTCCTTTTTTCCTCCATCCTGGTATTTGGATCATCCTGGTCCCTGCGAAGTGCCCGGACCCAAAACAGGAAGTAAGTAGCAAAATCAAACATTCTAATGGGACCTCGGAGAGCTCGCGCCGCGTGTCGCGTGTTTCTGAAACGTAATCTGAGAGGATTAACACAGGTGGAAAATCACCGGCGGTGTAGCGCTGAGTTTCAGAGCGAACATGGCGTCTCTGAGCTTTTCTTTTTCTCTGCTTCATTATTCTCCTCCTGCAGATACTGACACACTGATCCTCTCTCTCTCTCACACACACACACACACACACACATACTGATCCTCTCCTACTGACACACTGGCACTGAGCTCCTCAATCACTACAACTTCACTTCATTAAAACCAGAATGATGATTCATGAATGTTGCAGCTGATCATTAATTCACATCACTAACATCTAAATGTTTCCTAGAAAAAAATCTTTGCACTGAAGATGTGAACTTTATCTATGAACCTGTTGTCATTACAGTTGTATTAGGGCCCAAGCACTATAGGGTGCGCCTAAGGATTATTAATATATATAAAAAAAAAAAAAAATTTTATATGTATTTATATATATATATTCCCCCCCCCCCCCCCCACCCTTTGGGCTTTTTGGGTGTCTTAACATACTCGAAAACCCATGAAAATTGTCATACAGGTTGGAATCTGCTGCCATTAGGATGCCCGAGAGTTGCGTGGCCCCCAGGGGCCCCTACACGAGATTTTGCTGCATAGCTCATACACACTCTCACGTAGGCACAGGAAACTCGGTACACATTTAGAGCTCATTGAGCCGAACAACTGCATGTCCTGGGCTCAACTCAACAGGAGGCCGGTTATTTTGGGTCATTTACAAAAACGCACCTGATGGATTTTGATCTACTCCTCTTAGGGAATTTATACGATCGTCACCAAACCGGGCTGATGTGATCTAAAGACATTGAGGATGCAAAATTATATCTCAAACGGGTCAGCTGTGACCATGTCTTAAACTTACACCGAAAAATGATGAATAACTTTCTGTGTGGCATTATATTGAGTGACATTATATTCTGTGACATCCCCTTCAGTAACATCAGTGATATCATAGTGTGATGCTATTCTTCCAGCATCTGCGGCCTATTGTACACACACACGCACACATCACAAATGTGAAAATTCATACACACACACACAGACACACTCATACATCACACACATGCACACATCACAAATGTTAACACACACAGTTCTCTCAAGATGCACACACGCACAAACATTTATATCACAATGTTAACACTCACGCACACACAGACGTATACACAAACACTCATACTCATGTATATCACACATCACAAATTTTAACACACTCACACACCACACACACAAACATGCACAAACACATTTACTCGTCTCACACACACACACTAACCCTCACACACACACTAAAGCACTCAACAGATATTTAGAGCCCAAACTGACATTAGCCCTGTATAGTGTGTCACGTGTATAAGTTGGCGATGGCTTTTTCGAGGTCTTAACACACTGAATTAAGACACAGGTTGTTTGGTGCCCCCGGGGTGGCGATGGCACGATCCCTTTATCACCTCACTGACTCAAATCAATCACTGACTCACTCATCGTCTATACTGCTTATTATCCTGAATACAGCGTGGTGCTATTCCAGGAGACTTGGGGTACGGGTCAGGTTGCCTATTTATCACAGGGCTCAAACACATACACACACTCATTCACACACTACGGATACTTTGGGAGCTCCACTTAGCCTAACCTGCATGTCTTTGCACTCTGTGAGGAAACCAGAGTAACCAGAGGAAACCCACCAAGCACAGGGCAAATCCCCATGCACACAGACCCGAGGCGGGAATCAAACCCGGACCCTGGAGGTGCAAGGTGACAGTGCTAACCACTAAGTCACTGTGCCACCTAGACTCAAAACAAATGTTTTAAATATATATTTTTTTATTTACATCTACTAGAATAATGCATGTTTTATCTTCTTAAGTGTTGTTTTTTTCTTATTTCCCTTTTTTTCCCTCAATGTTTTATACACCACTTGTAGAATAGACTGCGTAAATGCGACAGCGATTTATCTACTCCATTTCATTTTTTTTTTTTTTGCAATAGCAATATACAGTAATGGAATATGGTTTCAAAGTCTCCGCTGTAAATCACTTTGAGTAAAATCCTCAGCCGAATGAAAACACATCAGAACTCTGAGTCCTGTCTGATATCTGAAACAGATCCGTAACTTCCATCTGCTGTTAAAGTCAACCGTGATGGTGATGTGCTTTAAGACTATTTGTCTTGTGTACATGAACGTAACGGGTTCAGAGAATAAAATACGATCTGATGTCACTCCAGCATTGCTGTCTCCTGTCACTCCAGGTCCGCATCGTATTCAAAGTCCAGTGTTTGTTTTTCTTGTCGTCTCTCAGGCTGAGCATGAACGCAGGAGATGTCTCCGGCACCATGGCTTTGGACTCTGTCAGTTCTGTCACTTTTACACAGGACACCGACGGTACCATCATCCTGCACTGCTCTCAGAACGGTCAGTTTGTGTGTGTGTGTGTGTGTGTGTGTGTGTGTGTGTGTGTGTGTGTGTGTGTGTATGTGTGTGTGTGTGTGCTTATGTGAATGAACACAGATACTTTGGGTTGGTGTCAGAAGTCAGACAGCAGTAATGCAAAATTATATAACTGATTACAACTTGAGTGAAAAGTGAAAACTTTACAATGGATTTCAGAGTTTCTTAGTATTTCATTTGTCCCCTTTTTGGCTTGAAGACGGTGTCAGACACGAGGAAAATCTGCCATTACGTACAAAACTGCTAACACGGTCAATGTTGCACATTTGCTTACAATTAAATATAGAACTAGTAATAATAAAGAATCTTTATTAATAAATATTAAAGATATTAAACATTTACTTTCGTTTTTAAATGTTCAAATATTTTAAAATCACATATTTCCAATGGATGTTTTTTTTTTCCAAGAAAAGTTTCTTAATGCTGGATTTGACTCAAAAGTGAGGATTCATCTCAAGAGAAAGGCTGGGTGATGATATTACAGTATAACAGTTTAATGATAAACTGGGTCACAATTTGCTTTTCTGTGTTTTGGTGGATATTGTAGATATTAAGTTAATTTTATAATTAATTTATAAAAAAAAAGCTAGTGTTAATTTTTTAATATATATAAAAAATATATAGGCGGCACGGTGGCGGAGTGGATAGCACTATGCCCTTGCAGTGGTTGCAGTTAAGACTTTACTTAATGTAAGCTATAAAATTGTGTAATACAGTCTGTTTTTTAAAATATATATATATATTACTCACGCTCTAGCCGAGGGCCTAGAGAGAGCTGATTGGTCGAGCTCTTTTCACGGGGTGGGATGGGAGGCACTTAGCGCTCTCACATTAATAACGCCTCGACAGCCAATCATGGGCTCACGCAAGCAGAAGGAGCGGGTAGCGCTGTCCTCCGAGTGTGTTACGCCGCCCCTGACTGTGCGTGAACAAGCAGCTTGAAAAGATGCGGTCGGCTGGCGTCACATGGTTCAGAGGAAACACGTAATAGTAGCTAAAAAACACCCCTGACTGGTAGTAGTAGCCTTAATGTGAGATCCAAAGATTTAGTGATGGGGGAAAAATTGGATATGACTGAATTAGTTTTAGGGAGAAAATCGAGGAAAATTCAAAACAAGAAAAGATAGCTCTCTTACTGTAAGTCTAATACTTTAGCGTGACTTTTGAAATGGTTTTCGCAGATGACGGGCCGATGGGGTCGGACGAGGAACTCGGACCTGTTCATAAACGGTTGCGATTGTCCAGTGAGGAGACAGACGACCCCGCCTCCGCGCAGTCCGCTTACTCTATGGTCGCACTTCCACGTGAGTCCTCGCAGTTAAAAAAAACAGACACACATTAAGGCTTCCTGGCCCGTATTAATGCTTTCACTTCACCGATCAGTTTCAGAGCGTGAGGAGAGCTTCGAGGTGACGATGACTGCTACTGAAATGAAAGACGATCTGGATCAGGAGAGCGCAGATCAGTCGAAGGTATTCATACATGGATGTTGAGCCTGAGTCATGTAGTTTGGTCAGGCTTGCTTAAGCACGGAAGACTTCGTGTATTTGATGTGTCTGTAACGTTAACAGGATGAGAAGTTATCCTCCTCACGGAAAACCTCTGACGTGACGGCAGTCAGCCAGGCCTGGTTTACGACGAAAGAGGACAAGAACACATTAGTGAACAAAGGTGCACGGAGGGGGAAAAAAAACTTGTACCGTAGTGACACTTACTAACAGAATACAGGATTTACAACTTTTTGTCACTTTTTGTTTAGGTCACAAATGGAAACAGGGGATGTGGTCGAAGGAGGAGATTGATATATTAATGAGTAACATTGAAAACTACCTCAAGGTGAGCGCACTTGGTTTAAGAACATGAATCAGTTACGGATGTACAGTATAAATCATTATACAACAGTTAGTTCCGACTGAGTAATCTGATTGGACGAGAGGCTTGGTAATGGACGCTAACAGAACCTGGATGTTTAACTGTATGTATCACTCCTCGTCCCAGGTGTTCTACAGTGTTTAATTACACTTACTGTCCGTCGCAGCATATGTGAAAGTAGCTTCTAAAACAAGGCTGTATGCCTCCGAGTGGCGCAGTGGTAAAGTGCTTGCCCTATCATCCGGAGATCGCTAGTTCGATTCCGGGGTGATGCTGTAACCTCTCGCAGCCGGAGGTCTAGAGAGAGCTGATTGGCCGAGCTCTCTCACGACTCTACAGCCAATCAGGGGCGTCTGTGAGCTCACACATGCAGAAGGAGCGGATAGCGCTGTCCTCCGAGTGTGTTACGCCGCCCCCAACAGTGCGTGAGCGAGCAGTTCGAAAAGATGCAGACGGCTGGCGTCACGTGGTTCGGAGGAAACACGTGATAGTCTTCGGCCCTCCCGACTGAGTGGTAGTAGTAGCCTTAATGTGGGAGCCCCCTAGTGACGGGGAGGAATTAGACACGACTAAATTAGGGAGAAAATCGGGAACCCCCCCCACCTCCCAAAGAAAGGATATTTATATAAAAAAATAAAAATAAAAAAAACAAGGCTGTATCCCAAATCCTTCTCTAAACCTCACCAAGGGCACTACTTTGTGTGTGGGACAAGTGATTGTTCACCCTAGTGCACTAGCTTTCCATTTAGTGCTATTTCGGATTCATTCCCAGGATCTGGAAGTTAACATAATTAGATAATTCTACATCTGAATAGGTGGAAATATAAAGAGAAACTTTATAGGAAATAAATTTTATAAGAGAGAGTTTTATATGAGGACTGTTCACCACCTGCATGGTTTATTCTCCTCACCTTTTGACTACACAGTACCAGTAAGAATTTAAAACTTCTTTCACCCCTGGGAATTACACTGTCAGTCGCCAACTCCGCCAGTCGCGGAGCAACATAACTGGTTAAATAAACAAACGAATCATAATCTGCAGTTTATATGTAGTGGACATCTTTGTGATATTTCTGTCTCACGTTTCCTCTGACTACAGAACCGGGGGATTCAGGACCCTTCCGAGATCATCTTCGAGATGTCAAAAGAAGAGCGGAAGGATTTTTACCGTAGCATCGCCTGGGGTTTGAACCGCCCCCTGTTCGCAGTTTACAGACGTGTGTTGCGCATGTACGACAATCGCAACCACGTAGGCAAGTGAGTACCCTGGCGCGCGGTAGGGATGAACGCTAGGTTAATGCTAAATCCATCCCTCACATGTCTGTACCGATACCGAGTGTTTTTATTCTTTCCAGATACACGCAAGAGGAAATCGAAAAGCTAAAAGAGTGAGTGTCTGTTTCTTACACTCAGCCTGCGTAAAGCATTAGGATTTAACGAGGAGCTTGTTTTTAAATCCACGTTGGTGTTTATTTGATCAGACTCAGGCAGAAGCACGGAAACGACTGGGCCACCATCGGATCAGCTCTCGGACGCAGCGCATCATCGGTGAAGGACCGCTGCAGGCTGATGAAGGACACGTGTCATACGGGTTAGAGCGAGCATCAAACACTACACCTCAAAAAAAAAAAACGGTTTTGTGCACTTCATACACAGTGCTTCAAAAGTGAAATTAAATGTTTTAATGACATTCTCAAAATTGTTGAGTAATTTTAATCAATTGTTAGAATTGTTATTTTATGCAGTTAATTGCTATATAACAATCAGTATTTAATATGAAGTTCTTTATTCCTTTATTCCTACGTCTGCAGTACTCTGGTGTCACTCAGTTAAATCTTCACTGCTTGAAGATCGTGTCCAGATATTTACCACAGGATTTTACTTCAGAATTCCCGAGTTATAGCCATTTTTGTGCAGAGGGGAAAGTTTAGAAAGTAAAAGTCCTGATACATATTTGTTCGAACCATTAACTAGCCCAGATGAACTGCCAGGCATAAAGAGGAGATTTATGGATGCAGTGAGAGAGGACATGAAGCTAGTTGGGGTGAGAGAAGAGGATGCAGAGGATAGGGTTAGATGGTGGCAGATGATTCGCTGTGAAAGGGATTAGCCGAAAGACAAAGAAGAAGATTGTATATATTTTTATTATTATTATTATTATGTCCCTGTTGCTCAGGTAAATGGACAGAGGAAGAAGAGAGAAGGTTGACGGAAGTGGTGCACGAGCTGACGGGCACCGAGGCCGGCGATGTGGTGACTCAGGGCGTTTCGTGGGCGTCCGTGGCCGATCTGGTTGGCACACGCTCGGAGAAACAGTGCCGCTCCAAATGGCTCAACTACCTGAACTGGAAACAGAGCGGAGGCACAGAGTGGACCAAAGAGGACGATCTCAACCTCATCCGCAGGTCCGTGTGTGTGTGAGAGAGAAAGAGAGTAATGAAGGATGTTTAGAGATAAATGATGTATGTCGGAGCGAGTGATGGATAATAACTGAAGCTGTGTGTAGGATCATTGAGCTGGCAGTGGAAGATGAGAACGAAATAAACTGGGATATTTTGGCTGAGGGATGGAGCAGCGTTCGCTCTCCTCAGTGGCTCAGAAGCAAATGGTGGACCATTAAAAGACAAGTGGCCAATCACAAAGACCTTCAGTTTCCTGGTAAGGCAAAAAATAAAGCAGTATCCAGTACACATGCTGTATTACTGTATAACAGTTTTTGTTTGATGGATCTAACAAATGTCTCCCACTGGATGCTATGCTTCCTGCTATCGTGTGAATAGTTTAGAGCACCACCTGTTGGACTACAGATGAACAGCAACATTTTACCACATCGAATGCACATTCGTGTAAAAAAAATAAAGTCACACAAAGGAAATACGATATATAACTGAATTCACCATCATTACTATTTATAGGTGGAAAATTGCTGCACTTTGTACTTTTTATCCATTTATAGTTTTCTGAATGATGTGGAAATAGTTACTTCCTGCCAGGTACAGGACATGGGACCCACCTTTGTGATGGCAGCCTGTGAAAGGAACAGTGGCACGCTCCTTCCCTCCTTAATTCTAGGGTCTTCTCCTTGGGCAAGAGAGATTAACCCTTTAGTCTCCCTTATGAGGGTCACATTTAAATCTATCTACTATCACATCTTCATATTTTGATCCAAAGTGGGTGAGGAGTAGAGATGATGAAAGGAAAAACTTAAACCATGGCCAAAATGTATCATCACTGAAGCTTCCTCTCCAGTCACCAAGCTTTCCCCCTTTTTCTATACAAATGGGCATTGCAGGAACAGCTGGAACGGTAAAAGAAGTGAAAAAATTATAAACTGGACAAATTCTTGTGGAATGTAAAAAAAAAAAAAATCAACAACAACAATGGATATCTGTTACATGCCAACATGTTAGCTGGAGTACAGGTAAAGACATCCCCACATCCAATGCTGAACTACAGTAAAGGGTCATCCATCCCAGGGAACTAGATGATTAAGAAGAAGAAATAAAAAATGAACACAAGTCTTAAAAAGGCTTTTCTTCAGGCTCCCATCAACATACAAATATTGTCAAACTTAAGATGAAGAGAGCACAAGCAAGAAGAACCATAAATAAAGACAAAAAAGAAAGATGGAGAAGATTTGTCTCCAAAGAGTCAGCTAATACTCCATCAAGTAAAATATGGACTCTGATAGGAAAAAAATAAAGGGAAAAAACAATGGTCCACAAATATAACATGTCAAACATGATGATTCAATCTTGACATTAAAAAAAAAATGCAAACGTACAGTAAGGCAGCACAGCAAAGACTTCAGACGCATCAGTTGAAGACTGCAAACGCATCATACGAACTGCATAAACAAGAACTTGGAGCACCTCAAGAAAGAATTTTATATGTAACTCTTTTTAGTATTTAAATTAATAGCATTGCAAAAACCATTGGCTCTGATGTTCTTTGTTCGATTATATGTAGATGATATCTGCAGTTGCTGCAGAAGCAAGAATATGAAAACTATTGAGCAGAAAATCCATCAGAAGATAAATGCAATACAGTCTTGGTTAATGCAGAATGGCCTTAAGTTCTCACAAAGGAAAACCGCTTGCATGGATTTCTGTCAGCTTTGGTCATTACATAATGAGCCAGAATTGTTTATGGATGGAGTTCCAATTAAAGTTATATAAGAGACCAAATTTCTTGGTATCACCTTGGACAGCAAGCTGTTTTTTATTCCGCACATTAAATTACTGTACTTAAAATGTTTTCAAAGGCATATACTGTATATGTTTAAGGTTTTATCCGAAACCAAATAGGTTCAACTCTCATTAATATATCTAGAACTTTGATTAGATCAAAGCTTGATTATGGGAGTATAATTTGTGGTTCAGGCAAGAAATCATATATTGGCCTTCTGGATACTGTACATTATCAAGGCATACGACTGGCACTAGGAGTCTATAGAACATCACCAATCCAAAGTCTATATGTGGACGTTAATTAACCCTCCTTGGAAAATAGATGTTTAAAGTTGGTATTATAATATACAATTAAACTTGGAACAAATAAGGAAACTCCAGCAAGTCAGCATTCAATAATCTATGAAAAGAAACTAAACTATATCAGTCCACTTGGCTTGTGTATTAACACGTATTTAGAGAACCTTCAAGTGGACTTAAACTTCCCCATGGAATCTCCAAAAAAAAAACAAATCTACCGCATCAGGGTTTACCCATGTCAGATCAAATTTAGATTTTTACTGCAGAGGAAAATGCTATGCTAATGGCTTAGAAGTTCATTGAATCCTTGTCACAAAAGAATTTCTTAATAATAACGTACTCAAAATCATGTCCTGAAGCATCAGAAAATATAAAACCACATCAACTAACAGTCCAAATTAAATTATCATTTTTATCATTTAGAATTGAATGTTTCCTTTATACCTTTTACAGATTTGAGACCAATTTTAAATGTACATCAAAAATAAATGGCAATCAAAATGGGATCTTTATTTAAATAACAAATTACATGAAATAAATCATGAGGTTGTAACAAAACGTTTAATTTTAATAATCATTAGGATCAAGTCATTTATACAAGTTGCAGGATAGGACGTTCAAAAGCTACACTCAAATTTTCACTATCTAGAGAAAATTCACCTAAATGTTCATCTCTGAACACAAATCCAAATTTAGTTTTAAAGATCTTAGAAAAAGAAATCTTAAATATCTCATTGCCATGAATATAGCCATTGAAACTGGCAAAGAAACTAAGAAAGTAGAAAAAAAAAAGGTTACTTCCTGTTATCACTTCTGTCATAGGATTTATAAATAGTCTGTCTTTCCTCTCTCTTGAATTTAATTAGAAAAAAAGAAGAAAAAAAAGTCTGAGCAATAGAACAGCTTTGACTCTGATAGATACTGATACAAAACACAAACACTGGAAACTCCTTCCACAAACTATTAATGAAAACGTCATATCAATAAAAATTTAAGATCTTCATATACTGTAGAAATGATAACATATTACAACAAGACCATTAATACCAGTAATAATTGTTGGTTTGTTGTTTATTTTCCTGTGTGTACAGTCTTGCTAAAAGGACTGCAGGATGTCATGGAAGCTCCCTCGTCCACAGTGAATAAAGTGGTGGTGGTGGGTTCGCGCTCCGTTCACGCCTCGTCTAGCCCCGTCACTGCGTTACAGATCCCTGTCCAGATCCCCGTCCAGATCACACACGTCTGTGAGTGTAGTCCTGTAACACGGTGTATTTGACCCTGCAGTTACATCGCTGTAGCTTAGAGCTGTGTGCTGAGTGTGTGTGTCTCTTGTGCGTAGCTTCTTCAGACAGTACGAGTGGGAGCTCTGAGAGCGGGACGATTACGCTGAACTCTGGAGCGCTGCAGACATTTGAGCTCCTGCCAGTGAGTATGAACATTCCTATGGGAGTTTGAGGGTTACACCGAAATCTTTTCTGCAGGTGTAGTTTGTTAAGGAAAGCTGTAATTAATTAGTGAATTAATGGTGCTCATTAGGGTCACAAGAACAGACTTCTAAATATGACCGAAAATAAAAAAAAGACCTTATTACTGAGTTATTAATGATTAAAAATAGTAATAATTGATCATTTACAGTCTATACTGTATTAAGGTTCCCTTAACTAACATTATTCTACTGCATTAGGTGTCACTAATAAACCATAAGTACAATTATGCTACTCTGACTACTGTTTATTTAATTCATGACAAAAGAAATCCACATAAATTTTCAAAACAATTAAATACACAATGTTTCTAAATGTTAATAACTTACAGCACTTCTGTAAATCTTTGTTCAGAATTTTGCTAGTTTAAAAGTCCAAACTTTGCTTATGGTATTGTTCATGGTAAAAACATAATAATAATAATAATAATATTCAATAAATTGTCACACGTACTTTAACCGATTGAGCCACTACTGCCAAAAACATCTTAATGTTACCATCTTTTTAAAATTATTATTAATTCTGATGTTCATGGTTTGCTTATGAGAACTAATGAGAAACTAGAAAAAAAAAACTTGAAATAAACTGTCATGCTGTAACAGGAAAATAATCAGTGATATGATGCAAATCTGAGACGCATGTGGTCTCTCAAAATGTAATATTTTTGATTGCATTTTTAAGTTATTGAATAACAGGTCTTGCATTTTCATTAGATTTTTGTTACATTATACGATGTAATATACTAAATGAGTAAAAAATTATCCGCACTAGGGCTGTAGCTATCAAATATTTTAGTAATCGAGTATTCTAGCAAAAAATTTGTTCGATTAATCGATTAATTCGCTCTGGATAAGAGCATCTGCCAAATGCCTAAAAATTATTATTATTTTTTTTTTAAGTAATCGGATAAAATGTACTTTTTGCTTAATTAAACAGCAATGTAAAATATATAAGAGAAATAAAGATTCATTGGTTTTCTTTTTAGAAAAATCTACTTTTATTTTTTAAATAAAATAAATAATTATACAAAAACACTACGTTGTCCAACTTAACTTTCAGAACTAAAAGTTTCAAAATCTACAGCTCAGACATAACATAAGCCTTTACTGACAATTTCTGTCGTTTTCTCTTGCTGGTTTCTTCTTCTCTTCGCTCGCTGATATTTTTATCGCTCCGTTCCATTTTGCCGCCGCACCAGAACGCTCCATCAAATCAATACACAGCTGACTGTTTGCGTCTCCTTCCACTTTGTGGGTGATGTAGCGCTTCTTCTTCGCCGGTGTTTACTGGCGGCTTGCATCCGGAAGTGCGCTGTGTCAAGCCAAACAAATAATTGCGCAAAAACATACTGTAACACAAGCTTTTAAAATTTATTAAAAGAAGCTTCGAGGCAGAAGATTTTGCTTTATGGGCTCAATTGATTATGGCTGTGGGTTTCTGAGCGGAAGGTCAGGGGTTCAAGCCCCAAGTTGTCACTGTTGAGCCCTTGAGCAAGGCCCTTAACCCTGGTTAATCCTGTGCTCTGAACCCAACTTCCTAACTGGGATATAAGGGAAAAAAATCTTTTTACTGTGCTATAAGGTACATGTGACAAATTATTTGAATTAGTGGTGCTAGCGAAGCGAATCACTACTATTATTATCTCACAGGCTTATTTTTTTTTCTTTTTCTTATTCTTCTTCCGTACAAAAGTTTGGCACGTAA
>JAQMYL010000004.1:6488196-6502430 GCA_030014365.1 Clarias pachynema | reverse complement strand
CCTCTTAACCAATCAGGGTTGACGTCGGAGCAGGACCTGGCCAATGAGGAGGCTGAGGAGGCGTCCGAGTGCTCGAGGGAAGGGGAGGAGCCAAGCGAGCAGAGCACGAACATCGTACAGGATGACTCGACGGATAAGGTACAATTATTCTTCACCTGCATAGAACCTCAGACCGTCTATATGAAGGTCACAACTGAATAAATCTGACATGAGGTTTTATATTCACGCTCTGGTTTCAGTAACTGGATCCCAGTAGAGAGAGAGAGAGAGAGTTTAACATCCCAGTGCTGTTATATTCTATATCAGCATTCGTGTAATGCCTCTTATCCAATCAAATTGCGTAGTCGGATCTAAACTGTTGTATAGTTGGAAATCATTTAACGTGATATCAGTAAAATGTTCGTGTCTCTCTTTGTGAATGTCGTATTTAGATTATGTAATTTCATCCATCTGTTAATCTATAAAATAACTAAAAACTAAATACTAACTAATTTGGATAGTATTTGCAATTTTATTAAAGAACTTATTGTAGTTTACGAAGTGTTCTTTTGTTAATGAATGTGCCTAATATTTAAACAGCTGGAATTTTCTAATTACCTTTTATTTTTTAAATTCCCTTACACTATTAACATGTCATTGCTGTGGATGTGTTTTGTATCAAAACAAAACTTTCCATTATGCTGTTTGACCCAACTTTGAACGTTCGATAAAAGCAATTAAAATCTATAAACTAACTAAAAACTGAATAATAAATAATTGTTGTAGTTTTAGTAAGTGTTCTTTTTTTAACGATTTTATATACCGTTTTATATTAAAACTATATTAATATGTAGATTGTATTAATATTTTCTACTAAAAGCTGTAGCTTTATTAACAGTTTCCATTATTAAGTGATCAATGCTAAACAACAGATAATATTCTGTAAGAATGTTCAGTCGTTACTGATCTCCAGCTCTGTAAATTAATAAATAACCTTTAAAATTTGATCATTTCAGCAAATAATAAAAATGTCTGTTAATACTAATAATATAGTTGCACACAATGATGCGCGGGCCCAAGCACCTGTGCCATAACCTCCCGGGTGCACCGCACAAACTACTTGGTGAACACACCAAGACATCTAAAAAGCCCAGACGCTGATGTCACTGTATATGATGTCACTCAGGACGTCATGATCCATTTTTTAGCATAAGTTTAAGGCATCATCACAGCTGGACGTCTCTGTCTGTCTGGGGTTTTGGGCGGACATCTCTTGCGTGCGTGCGTGCGTGCGTGCGTGCGGAATGGGTAGAACATTATGACATCAGCACTATTAAAATATCAGCATTATCAGAGATGGCAATGATGTCATAGTGCTTGGGCCCTTATAATTATTTAGCATAAACATCTGTAATACTATTATTATTATTATTAAATATAAATAAAATACAAATATAGGACCTCAGCTTTTTCCCCTCATACACATGTACCTTCGTCTCTCTTCTAACAGAGTTCGAACTCAAAGGAGGTAGCGGTGAACAGCGTGATAGGCGAGGGCGCGGTGCTAATCGTCCCATCACCGAGCAGCTTCATCCCAACCAGCGACATCACCACTGACTCCGTCCTTCCCGTCGGGACACTGACCGGTCAGACTTCATAACTGATCCTGAGCGGGATGCATTTCTGTCTCCTTACAGTTCCTACTTTAATCTGGATTTGTGTGTCTCTTAATGATGTATTTCTGTTTCCGTCCCCAGACCCCATCCTGCAGAACCAGGAGGAAGGCTCAGACTGACGAGCGAACGCCATCATGTAACCACGCTGTCAGTTTTGTGCATTTAATGCAAGAGAACATTGGGTGTTTTGGGTGAACGAGCCACCGTTGTCAGTACATCCTGCTGTAGATGGGAAGTATTATTGTGAAGGCCATGTGGTGTACGCTGGGAGAGTCAGAATCGTGTGTGAACGTGTTTTCTACAGTTTGCCAAACCCGTCATTAGATTTAACAGACTAGTTTAAACGCACTGGAGCCAGTCTTACTGAGAAAGAATCATGAGGACGACACACATATACACACACACATAATGTTTACTTCTTTGGATCTGTATAATATCTGAATATTAGTAGAGTTTTGTACACGTACTGCAATTATGGACAAGGTGAACTCATGTTTTTAGACATCCGTTGGGGGAAAACAAAAAGCATTACACTGTAACATGAATATTTTAATATACATCCGAGTACTGCGTTCTCATTCACATTTCATGAAATTTGCACTGTTTCCATGTTGGGTTATCAGAGAGTGTTAGCCAAACACCAAACATCCACTTGTCTGGACTGATGTTAATTTATCAAAGTTGTTACTTTTCTATGTGAGTGTTTTGGTCTTGTGTTTATTTATTGAATAAGCAAAATGTTATTCACTGTGTAACATATATTACTTATGTTTCTAAAATTAAAAAAAAGCCTTCATATACACTGCCTGGCCAAAAAAATGTCATGCTATAAAGATTTCATTTGATCACTGTTAGTTTTGGTTACAGCACACGATGTGGTGGCAGGTTCATGTGAAAACCTGGTCGTTCTGTACATTCAGGTCATCAGCTGACTTCATCTTATTGCCCCATAACATTGCTGAGTGTATCCCAGGAGATTTTGAACATGAGGCGGGGTACACCCTGGATAGGCAGACAGAAACACTGACAAAAATGACAAAACACGAGCACACTGAAGCACGGGAATAAGGATTTATTTCGTACGTAAAACGCACATTAGAAATTAAATTTCGACAATCATTAATCTTGGTCATATGAAATGACACAGTGTGTAGAGATGCAGGAACCTGAGCAGAAACCCGGACAGCGTCTCACCCCGCCAGGCTCCGTCTGCGTCTCCGTTTCGGTAAGTGCTTCAGCTTCGAGATTACATCAGCAACATGAGCAATCTTATTCGGGAATGTTTGTCCTACGTATTGTATAATATACAAATATAAAATGCTTTCTGCAGCATATAACCATGGCTTATAGTCAAGAACAGTCTCACAGTTACATTGGCTTATATAGCAATGCAGGAATATACAGCACTCAGGATGCAAAAAAAAAACATCTGCATACACATCCACCGTGCTACAGAATACCAATATATTAACATCTATAATACTGTTGGTCCACTTGGAAGGCCTCCAGAGGCTTACTGGCCCTGAGGACAAGTGCATGGGGCTGGAGCAAAAGGAAACCGTCACATGTTCACTTCTACCAAAGTTCCTCGTGGTCCTAGGATAAGGCGTTGGCCTTTTTGTCACGTCCCACGTCGTGGAAGTACAAGTTGGCACATATGCATAGCAGGACAACCGAAAACAGCATGTAGTAGATCAGGTTGCGAAATTTTGGCTCCAAGTCACCCTGTCTGTACCATCTGATCTGATAAGACGTGAAGAGACAACAAAGGCGTTTTTATCAGTGCTGAAACATCTTGAACAATTACTTTCTTTATTACATCTGCTTGTTCCTAAAATCAGCGGTGTGACAAAAAAAAAAAATAGTTTTTAAATGATGATTTTATTTGTTAAGGGAAAAAGGTTATCCAAACCTACCTGCCGTATGTGAAAAAGTAATTGCCCCCTAAACCTTATAACTAGTTGTGCCACATTGCAGTCAAGCGCTTCTGATAACCTGCAATGAGTCTTTCGCATCGCTGTGGAGGAATTTTGGCCCAACCTTCTTTGCAGAATGGTTTTAATTCAGCCACATTGGAGGGCATTCAAGCACGAACCGCGATTTCAAGCACTCAATCGGATTTAAGTGTTTTTTGCGAGTCATGGTTCACTTTATCAGACAGGTTCTATTTAACTGATTTCTTGATTCAACGGGTCTGGCAGTAATCACGGAGTGAAATTTAACTTAGTTTGCTAAAAAATTTGGTTAATCGCAGTTCATTAATAATTTAGGAAGGGACGTTTTCACCCTTAATAAACAAATTCATCATTTAAAAACTGAATTCTTTTCTTTACTTGGGTTGTCTTTACATTATATAAAAAATTTGTTCGGTGATCTCAGCTATTTCATTTTGAGAAATATGCAAACAAAAAAATTACAATAAATCAGGAATTTTAATGATGTTTTATGTTTACGTACAGTATGTATTCGTAATATAACGTGTGTTGTTAACTTACCAGAACCAGCACTGAACCACACATCAGCAAAATACAGACAGCAAAGAAAATGTTCAGTGGCTTCGGAGGCAGTGAGGGGAAGACGAAAGCGCTGATAATAGTCACCTGGGTGAAGAAAGGAAACGTCAGGACTCAAAGTTTAATCACTTGTGAATATAAACTATGAGATCATTCTTCAAAGCTTAGCTTACTATCACTAGTAGAGATGCAAGTCCACCAGTTACTAAATTGATTATCCTATCCTGAAAGGAAATCACAGACAGAAATGTGAGCCAGAACATCTCGCATCATGCATCTCCTACAGCGAGGCTGTATCCATTACAAATTAAATGAATTTTAAAAATATTCGACTAATTAAAGCAATGGTTATGAAGAGACTGAAGGTCCTCCTACCCTTGCCGAAGTCTCCCCGAACAGAGGTCTGTTGTCCAGGACACTGGTGCCATAAGTCCGTGTGGAGAAGTCTTCCATGTTCTTCTCTCCCAGCGTCCCTTCTCTCTTTCTCCTCCTGAGTGAAGGCAGGAACTACATGTTCATTCGGTAGCGCATCCCTAGCAGTGAGCTCTCTGAAGAACAATTAACCGTTTGACATCCGTTAAAATGGAAAATCCTCCAGACTTTGCTGCAGAATTGAACGGTTCATTTTACATACAAGACAGCAAAATGACAATAATTACAGTTTTATTTCTTAGAAGAATGACTCTGACATCAAACATGTGGCCAATATTATGATTTAATAGCTTGTAGATCCAACTTTAGCAGCAATAACCTGAAGAAATCATTTCCTGTATGACTTTATAAATCTCGCTTATGTAATTCCCCAAAACCTCATTGAAGGTCTTGCCACAGATTTTAGTTGGGATTGAGGTGGGGAAGTTCTAGCTGTCAAACAGAGTAAGGGGTGGAGCTATGAAGATCTGTGCAGATTAAATTGACTTGAGTCATAAATTTATAGACATTTAAATTAAAATGCTTGAGTTGTGGTTTTAAGGCTTGACCATGTATCTGTAAATGAAACTTGTGAAGGGCATCATCAGGAAGGGTATTCCTCCTGATAAATGATCTGCACCACCATTTATCATTTTGCAAAACGCCAAACTGTTACTATAAGTTCAGAATGTTTTTTTGTCCAGAATTTACAAAAATAATTTAAAAAAAGAATTTTGGAAAAAGTTAAATAATGTACACTGATCGACAACATAAAAATACAAGGGGCGTTCAAGTCAAAGCGGGAATTTTGATTGCACAGAATAACAGAATACAGTTATGAGAGTTAAAAACTGCCTTTATTTCTATATATACAATCCCCTGCTACAATAATGCACTTATCCCAGTGTTTCACTAGCTTGGATACCATCAAGGTAGAAAATTCTTTCAGTATGCAGAGCCATGATCAGACATGATCCAAACATGTGGAAATGTCTCGGAGCGAGGTCAGGACTGTACGAGGAATATGGCAATAACTCCCAGCTGAGTTCCTATAATGTGCAAGTGGTGTTGGTGTACAATTCTCAGACAGATGGATGGCTTCTGCAAATGGCGACAAGTTATCCACTGATTTTCAAGGATCTGACATTCCACTCGCTAAATGATCACGAGAGCGACTGCAGTGGGATCCGAGCCGCCTTAGCTGCAGATCGTCATTCACGTACGTGCTACCTTCTGTAAAACGTTTTCACCATTCAAAACTAAGAGTCTCATCAATGTACTGTGGTTCCGTAAATGTCAATCAGTTTTACTCCTTCTCTAATGAAGAAATTAAATCCCAGTTTGACTTGAACGCCCCTCGTATTTAAAGTAGGTACAAAAATACCAACGATCATATTAAACAGCCTTATGGAAGAATAGATCATAATTCATATTTGTACAAAACTATTCAAAATACATGAAGCTGTGTGACATAAAGCCACACTCATCGTAGTATTTACTACATTACAGTTACTTTTTACTGGATAATAACTCTGTAAGAACTTAAATAATCAGCATGATCAGATCAGGATTAGTAGTTAAACATTTTTCAAGAAAATCTCCACTTGAATACAAACAGGGTTATTAAAGGCTAAAACAAAGAGCACATTCTCAGTGCTGCTCAGCTCCTGCGGCGCGGATCTTAAAACCACAAAAGCATGTCATGTGAGCAGCTTATCTGAGTCAGTAAATGTAAAACCCTGACCGAATACTTTCTCTTTGACTTGTACTGGATGTAGAAGTCAGAGATATTCATGCAGTTTTGAGTGTGAAGAGTAAAGCACACTAAATCACAGCAGACTACGACAAATTATAATCTGTAACATACAAAAAGTTAAACTTACCTCTTTGTCTGAGGCAGAAATGTCTTTCATTTATGACTGAACTGTTTAACGTCAAAGTGGAATAACATTTTACTGAAAGTTGTGACCTGTAGAAAAGTAAAGATCAAGCCAAGTTTTATTTACACAAAATATTATATCATATGTCTATCCTCATATCATATCATATCTCCTCAATGCCACTGCTTTGAGGTGTGGTTTTATTTTTATTTCCTTGAATAAGAGCTTATCTGATCTCAGACAGCAAGTCACACTACTCAAGACTACACTTTCTATCATTCCATTTATTTAGATCTGGTTTTGCAAAGAAAAATTATCCCCCTCCTAAAAAAATCTAAAAAAGGTTGTTTTTCCCCTATCCGTTTTCCGACAAACCCGCCTCCTGTGCTGTGATTGGTCAGGATTCCTCTCTCATCCAAGCCTGCCTTGAAACTGAACTGCGCGTGAGAATGAAGCGCTAACCAATCATAGCACAGAAGGCGGGGCTTCTTGAATGCGGGTAGGGGGGGGAAATGGTCTGCAAACACATCGAAACTCCATAACGTTAATAAGCTAGGTGAATGAGCCAAATATAAAGAAATATAATTTAAACAAAGTGTTTAACGTGTACTTACTCAGATTTAGAGATTCTTTTTAATAACCTATTTTCTGATGAAGTCAGACCACCGCACAGCCTCGGTATCCTCAGGGGGTAAAGTGCAGCATATTACTCCAGACGTATGAAAGAAAAACACCAAGAAACCGGATATGACGTAGTCTTAAAGAAACACGCTCTGTTTTTAAGAGCTAAAATAATGGTCTAAAGAACCAGACAGACAGATAGATAGATAGATAGATAGAAAATGCAGTTTTTAAATTATTTCATTTATTATAGGAAAGAAAGCTGTACAATCCCACTTTGCTCTATGCGGAAAAAGTAATTTCTCGCTCGCTAAATCATGTATGAACTGCAATTTTTGGAAAGCTCAGTTAAATTTCACTTGCCACAACCAGGACTGGTTACTATCAGATCTGTTGAATCAAGAAATTACTTAAAGAGAACTGTCGCAAACATTCCCAGGAGTTATTCTAGATTACTCCAAGAGCACATTGACGACTCATCCAGGAGCTCATAAAAGAACCCAGAACAACTACTAAAGAACTAAAGGCCTCAATAGCCTCAGTTAAGTTCAGCGTTCATGATTCAACAATAAGTGAAACCGGGCAAAAACGTAATCCTGGGGAGTGTTCCAAGGTGAAAGCCATTGCTGACCATCAAGAACAAGGCTCATCTCACAGCTCTCAAAAATATCTTCATTAGCCCCCAAAATGTGGGGCAAATATTCTGTGGACTGATGAGACAAAAGTTTAACTTTTTTGGAAGATGATCGGTCTGGTGCTGCTATAAAGCTTTAGGACCTGGACGACTTGCCATAATTGATGGAATCATGAATTCTGCATTAAGGCAAATTAAGGTTTTGGAGTGGCCTAGTCAAAGTCCAGTCTTAAGTCTGATTGAGATGCTGCGGCATCACCTTAAACAGGTTACACCATTCAATGTGGCTGAATTAAAACAATTCTGCAATTGTGAGCCAAATCAAAAGTGAGCCAAAATGTGTCCACAGCGATGTGAAAGACTCATTGCTAGTTATCGCAAAATCTTGATAGCAGTTGTTGCTGCCAAGGGTGGCACAACAAGTTATTAGATTTAAGGGGAAATTACTTTTTCACACAGGGCCAGGTAGGTTAGGACAGCTTTTTCCCCCTAAATAAATGAAATCAATTAAAAAGCGCATTGTTTTTTACATATATTTACTCGGATTATCTTTGTGTAATATTAAAATTTGTTTGATGACATATGTATACTTTTTTATGGTACTATAAATAAATAGATAAGAAAACCTCTGATAGATAGATAGATAGATAGATAGATTTTGCTTAATGTTAGTTATATACTATAAACCGTGATTATTGTGCTTATCAGAGAACAGTAAGTTTGCTAAAGTTGTATTTAAGTAAAAGTCAGTGTGTTTGAATGAAACATTTCCATCACGAGTGTAAAAAGGGCCCGAGGTCACGAAACAGCTTCATTTCAAGTGACACTAACTGCAGACCACATCTTACATTTATTGAGTTGGTTTGTTTTGGGATAAAAATCATATAACAATATCTTCTGATTGTTTTTCTGATAAAGATGATCATGATAAAATAAAGCTTTTAACACATGAACACACTTTGCTTTAATAATCAAATGTTCACACACAGCAGTTAATAATTTCCTTGTCCTAAAGACAGTATTAAGCAAATGCAAAAGAATGAGATGCCCTAATAATAAGAGCAACAACAGCTATAATAATAATAATAATAATAATAAGAATAAGAATAAGAATAAATATAATAAGAATAAGAATAATAGCAGTTGTTCTGCATTGTTATGTTTAAACTTTTCCATTATCAAGCTGCACAATATTATGATGATCTATCAGCAACACCGTCTTCATTAAAAATCACAAACAGTAAGAGACTGAGACATTAAGACAGTAAGAGAAACATAACAAACAAACAGTAAGCGACATAGATAAAGTGCCAGAGCGGGTCGTTGATGTCAGTACACGTAGACCTTGACTTTGTGTACATCTCTGTCGTCACATTCTCGATTCCTGCTGTAGTAATAAAATGTGTTGTCTCGTCGCTGCAGCTTCTTCACAAACCCTGTCTCTGGCCAGCGGTCAATCTGAAACAGCACACAGCACAGAACGAGCCACCCTTTAACGACAAATTATGAATAGTTAGAAACAATAATTAGAACAGACCATGATGGGTTTCCTCTGGAGTATCCAGTTTTCTCTTGTGTATTAGTAACACTAAATTATTCAGAGGTGTAAACGGTGGGATGTGATGAACTGCCGTCCCATTCAAGATGTGCTCCTGCATCCCACTCAACTGGAGATCCACCCTAACCACCCTAACCAATATAAAGCGCTTACTGGAGAAATTAATGTAAAATGTGTACATGATTTTAAGCAAAGCCCACTGGGGTCTAAAACCACTGGTGGAACAACTTGCATTTTTTTTCCTGATAACAGCAAAAACAACTTAAAGTCATCTGTCATGATTACTTATGTGTAATGCGTATGTGTAATACACAATACACTCACAATATGAAAAAAAAATGTGTTTTTGTAAAATAGAGAAAATAAACAGGTTGTGCTTTTAGCCGTCTCAGTCTCAGCGAAAATCTTTCTGAAACGTGACACTAAAATGAACTGAAACTTGACATTCAGACATGAGACATATACGAGGTGGTTTCAAGATTAGCTCTATTTACAAGCTCTGTACATCCTCCCTCAGACGCCTTAAAACCTGGCAGTAGAGTTGGCTGTTGATGGTCTGGCCCCTGTGGACAAATTCTTGATGCACAATACTGCGAATGTCGAAAAAGATGATGTGCATGCACTTGGTCAAGTTGCAGACCTGCCTCGCCTTTTTCAGTCATGGAGATGATTAGCTCTTCCACTGCGAAGACTCAGGGTCGTACCCATACACGCAAGTTTCATCACAGGCCCTCCATGTTCTTCTGCTGTTGAAGTGGACCGACTCTTTGGCAGATTTGCCCAGATTCATGCAAAATTTAATGTTTGCTCTTTTCTCTAACTTGGTGTCCATGAAGAAATAGCAGACGTTGTAAAACACATAGACAGAATAGCACCAGTTGCAGCTCCTGATAAACACAGGACGATGTCTTTTGGCACACTGACTTATGAAGGTCGGTGCTCCCTGTGACTGTGCGTGCAGCCTCGTGCTTGAAGTGCATACTTTTAAATGAAAAAAAAGAAAAGAAATATTCTCAGTTTATGTAATCTGTATAAAACCCAAGGAGAGGTAAAGTCTTTATTACGTGTCCACACGTTATTCACAGGGTAAACACTTAGGGTAAACCACGTACAAGGCACACACTTCCCCCCAGACAATGCAATCCCATTACCTTGGCTTGTTTAATTTGCCTGTACTCCCGCTCATCCCTGTATCCCGCCTGCTGAAATCTGTAGAGATTCTCCACTTCATCAGTCCACTGCCTCGCTCGGCTCATAGACCTGGGCTGAGCATTTCCATCCAGCAGAGCTGCACACGACATCCCTCTTATCTTATCTAATCTTATCTAATCTTATCTAATCTTATCTTATCTTAATGACACACAGTTTGCTGATGTACATATGAAGTCTTCTTGGTTCTTTCTTTGCAGATTGTTGAAACTACAGAAAAAAATACAGACAGATGATCCATGTTACATCCTGTTATCATTCAGTTTGTTTTTCTACTTCTACTTTAGATAGACAACTAGCTGTTATATAACTAGCCTAATTAGTTTACTTCTCTTACTTTGTTACTAAATCTACTAACTAATCTACGTTACTAAAGTTAATGGATGCTTTATTTTATTGTAGCTTTATAAATGCTAATCAATTCTGTATTATTTTTGTTATTCATTTCTAAAAGAGTGAATCTTGCAAAGGATATTTACCAGTCTTCAAAATGAAGTGCGTGTTGTTTATGGTTTCCCCAGCAACACTGCTGTCACCGGAACTTGGTCCAGGATTATTTGGTTGGCCAACCGTAACTAAACCCAGAGTTTTTTTTTTTTCCTTTTAATCTTTTTTTTTTTTAATTGGACAATAAAAGTTTGGTATTACCACTGTAATAGTTTTAAATAAGAACGTGTTTATATATTTAGAAAATGTTTATATATATTTTGACGGTATGTTCGTCATTTGTAATAGTTAACGTCAGTAAATTGGCTGTTACTGTTTTTTTTTTTCTTCATCACTAGAGGGCGCTGTGCCGTAATGTTGCCAGGTGTCTGAAGACTCCATACACCTTTTAAAACTGTTAGAGTGTTAATAGAATTCTGTCAAAGCTTTTTCTATAAAAGAAACAAATCAAAATAACCCAATAGTCTTGTGATAACAAAATATATGATGTGATTTATATAATAATAATAATAATAATAATAATAAATTTTATTATTATTATAATAATTATTATTATTACTAAGGACCCGTCGTTGACCGGCTAAGAATTTGTAAAAAAAAAAAAAAAAAAAAGTTCAAAGGTTATAGCTGATGTACTATCAGCTGAAGTACTATAATCAGTGATAATATTTCTGCTTGAGGCCCACATGTACGTGTCTGCCTTTCTGTACAGCAAAACTCTCTAACTTATTAATACAAAGAAATTAAATTTTGTTTGATGACATATGTATACTTTTTCATGGCACTGTAAATAGATACGAAAACCTCTGTTAGATAGACAGATAGATAGATACTTTCTTATTATTAATACTTAATAATTTCTTTGTCGTCATCAGCCAAATACAACCTCTGTTCGGTAATCAGACAGAGAATCACAGATGATAAATCAAGAAAGTAGATTGGATAAAAATTACGTTTTAACTTGAAACGACTCCAGGTTATTTAAGTTCACTTAAGAAATCCTAGTAAAATATTCAGTTTAGATTTTCCTAATTAATATCTATTAGTGCAGGTGTTTGTTTACATTGAGTAAGCATCTAGCTTATTTTAAAGTAGGTTATTAAATCTGGCATATAACTGTTCATAACCACTTTTATTCAACATTTTAATTTTACTTATGGTGCAGGTGAAACTTCAGGTAGAAATCAAAGAACTGCAAAGGTTTTATTTAATTCTTTCCAGCAGTTGATTTAAGACGCACCCACAGTTTAACGCATGCGCAGTACGCTTTGATTTCATTTATAGCGCAGGTTTAACCTCAGGCAAATACCTGAGTACTCATTAAATAGACTGGTTTCAGGTTATCCAATGTATGAAACGTAAAGATATCATTGAAAGACCGAGATCTTACCAATATACAGACTTTATTTTATTCATATGGATAATCATAATCATTTTGCAGTAATGGGAATTGGGAACTTTAGAGATAAAAAAGGTGTATGGAGCTATGGAGTTTGGATAATGTGGTGATTTTTGTGCTGCGTATCTGGCAACCCTGGTTTCCTGGTTTCCTGGTATGGCGTGTGTTTGTGTTTCGGGGTTTGAATTTGAAGAGGTCTACGAGTGTGTGAGTGATGTAGAGTCACAGTCTTACTTTTCAGTTTAATGTAGCTCGGGGTTTTTTATATTATCTAAGCTAGCATTGATGTGAGAAAGTCAGAATGAGCTCCTTCCCTGGACGGATGAAGGAATATCCAGCGATTTCCATCGACAGATTCGACAGAGAGAATCTCCACGCCAGGGCTTATTTTCTGTCTCACTGTCATAAAGGTGAGATTTCATTAAAACGCCTCCTTGTGTGTGTTGTGGCTTGTGTTTGTTTGCAGAGTCAAAGTGTAACCTGAGAGTGTGTTTACAGATCATATGAAAGGACTGAAAGGACCTTTACTGAAAAGAAAATTAAAGTTTAGGTAAGGAGCTCCATCACTGCACACATCACATGACTGTTTATTGTTTATTGTTTATTAAATCACATGTTGAAGTTTTGATTCTGATTGATCAGAAGCTGTGTTTAATAAAGAGAAGTGTATGATCAGTGACATGTTTCAGCTTTCTAAAGGGTGTCTCCGAAAAGTCTCGATACTGTACATAAGGGGAATAAACAAGGTATAAATAATAATGATGATATTATTATTATTATTATTATTATTATTAACAACAACAGACATTGCAGTTTCGCCCATAGACTTATATTGTTAAAATCCTGTAAATCAATTGATCAATTGTAAAAGTCCATCGCAACCTTTGCAGCAGAGTCGCAATCATTTCAACACACTCTTTTATATATACAGTGGAACCTCGGATTATGAGCATAATTCATTCCGGAAGCTCGTATTCCAAAACACTCATAAACCAAATTTAATTTCCCTATAAGAAATAATGGAAATACAAATTATTCGTTCCACAACCCAAAAAAATTAATACATAAAATCCCGACAGATAAGTGTTTCCGTTTATTGTTTTTCTTCAGTAGCTTCTTCAGTAGACTTGGTGGTGGTGGTGGTGGTGGTGAAATGACCCTTGGCTTTGAATTCTACTTATTGTTTCAATGTCTTTGCAAATTAAATCTAAAAAAGGATCAGAAAAAGAGAGACGCTAGTGAGAGAACACATGTAATCATAAATGATTAAAAAGCACATGTCATTCTTCAATAAATTCAAATTGTTCCTGTTGTCAAATCTACTTTAGTAAGTCAGCTTTGCGTCGGACGACCTCACACCGCGTAGTTATGGGTTATTTTTGTATAACAGCACACTAAATGTTTTAATCTTTACTGAATTAATATCCCATCTTTTTGTTGTCGTAGTTTAACTGTAAAGTTGTACTGCTCGTTTGTCACGAAGGAGCTTCTCCTCAACAATCCGAAATATGCCTTCTGGGAAGACCGCATTGTAAGTAATAGTTTTATAGATGCTGGGTTTTTTTTATTGAATTAAATATATTTAATTCACCGACATGCCTACGTTTTGAAAATGTCTAATTCCAGGTTGCTCTTGAGTTGGACAGTCCGACACATATCTCCCTCATTGATGAAGTTACAGGAGAGGTACAGCATGCGTCCCTTTTCTACCTGCGTAATACAAACCCGATTCCAAAAAAGTTGGGACACTCTACAAATTGTGAATTAAAAAAAGTTTCAAATTTCAATATTTTATTCAGAAAAGAATATAGATAACATATCAAATGTTGTAAGTGAGACATTTTGAAATGTCATGCCAAATATTGGCTCATTTTGGATTTCATGAGAGCTACACATTCCAAAAAAGT
>JAQMYL010000004.1:6465951-6481475 GCA_030014365.1 Clarias pachynema | reverse complement strand
AAGCACAATGTCATCTGCAAACATCATAGTCCATGGAGACTCCTGTCTTACCTCATCTGTCATCCTGTCCATCACCATAGCAAACAAAAAGGGGCTTAGAGCCGATCCTTGATGCAGACCCAACTCCACCTTGAACTCTTCTGTCACAATCACATTATTATATCATGATTAAAAAAAAAAAAAAAACGTTAAGTAGTTTTCAAACGGCAAAGGGGGGAGGAATCTGTCATTTTAGCCGAGTTTGGAGCTCTATTTCTGATATGGAGCTCATTATGCTTGTCAGGAGAGTTTAATCAAATCGAACTGAAATTGTGAAGCCAGTGTCATGAATCGAATTATGACCCGAGTGTATATTTACACCCCTTCCACTTGGTGAGTTTACGCATTGTGTGTCTTATGTCCTAGGCTCCGACAGTGATGACGAACTGTTTGGGGAAGTTGCTGTGGCCCCGATGAGGAAAAAGCTTGCTGCGAATGAGGAGAAAGAGCAGCACTGTAGTGAAAAAACAGATCTTGTGGTGACAGAGACACAAATTCTACCACAGCTGCAGCCTTCAGTTCAGACGTCCAACTACATGGACTGTACAGAGTCCAATGACGATGAGGATGATGATGGTGAAGATGAAGCGAAGGAGGAACAACTTCCTGCATGTCAGGCATCCGGGGACGCCACGCCCACTCCATCAAAGCCGGCTCCGCCCAGCTGGAGTACGTTTTTCAGAGCAGAGCCAGTTGTGACCGATGACAGCGCTGAGCTGGAGAACAGTCAGAACAGCCAGACTCTGTCTAGCGATCAGATGACGTCGCAGTCCCCCGAGCTCTTCAACCACGACGATGACGAATCCGAGTCAGGTCACATGACTTCCTCCCAGTCGACGTATGTCTCCGAGGCAGCTTTAGAGAGCCTCAGCCAGCTCGACACAATGCCTGTACAGTGCAACACCACACACACAGAGAACGCTTCGCACTGGGCGACGCTTGACAGACAACCAGGTGTGACTGACGTTCCCCGGGACCAGTGCGATGCCACGGACCGCACAGAACCAGCTTCAGATTCTCAGGTGTCCTCAGATTTTGATCTGCCAATGACTCCGGGATCAAAGGCTCCACAGCCTGAGGAGCTGAAAGAGCTGTACAGGAAGTTGGCTGCTGGAGAGGAAGTGACGACCAAACATCATCAGCAGGGTTCAGTTTAATCCAAGCGTCCAATGGCTCGAGTGATTATCGTGCCGAATTACAAAAAATCATTCCAAAAACAGTTTAATACGACCATGTATAATAAGACATGCTTTAAAAGCAGTTATTATTGTACGTCTAATGTTATTCCATCGAGTTCCTGACTCATAAGCCGAACATTCCAAAATACCTTGTTTGATCATGGTAACATTTTATAATTAATAAATAGAAATATAAACTATTTTTTTCTTTATTTTTTTTAAATACCACGTATGTGTTGAATTCTTTATTCTGATTGGTCCAAAGGTGTTGATTAATGTTCTGTACCAGCAGCTTGGGGAGTAGGTTTACATCGATCCAGTCGTTCTAATACCTTGTTGTGTCTAGATTAAAAGTTTACACAAGGACACCGAACATAGGCGGATGATATCACGCAGTACTTGGCGACATTTTCTGTAAGGCGATGTTTATGTAACATTTATGTAAGGAGTCTCTAGTGTCAGCACTGTGTTACAGGCAGCCAGTTTTATAGGTGAATTTGGCCTTTCCAGGTCCTTGGTAACAAAAATCTGTTTTTTGTTTGTTTTTGACAGTGAGAGAGGAAGGCGGCACGGTGGTGTAGTGGTTAACACTGTGGCCTCGCACTTCCAGGGTCCAGGTTCGATTCCCGCCTCGGGTCTGTGTGCACGGAGTTTGCATGTTCTCCCTGTGCATGGTGGGTTTCCTCACACATTCCAAAGACTCCCAGATTCGGTTAACCAAATTTTACGTAGTGTGTGTGTTTGACCTAAGTCTCCTGGGATAAGCTCCAGGCCCCCCATGACCCTGCTTAAAGACCCCTGATAAAGCAGTATAGATGATGAGTGAGTGAGAGAAAGAGAGAGCTGAGATTATTGTAAGCGATATTCTTAGACGTCCTTTTCAAAGTTCTGTGCTTTAAGAATTTGCTGTTTTTATATATATATATATATATATATATATATATATACACACACACATTATCACCAGTGGTAGGTTTCTCATCTGGGTTCGATTCCCAGCCACTGGATGCAGTGCTGGTCCCAAGCCCGTATGAAATGGGAGAGTAATACCCATGCCAAGTTGTTGTGTGGACCAGTTGGAGCAGCCAAAAGACTAAAATCATCATTACACATGCCTCATCTGACGTAGTTAGAGCTCAAATCACTTGTCTTGGATGTCGCATCAACTTTTTTAACTTGCGGAAATAAGCCTTTATATACATCTATGTCAGTCATGAAAACCCTCCGTGTCTAAACACTACTTTTATAAAGTGTACCAAGTTTCTGACCGTCATGTGTTTCGCTGTTCCAATTTATCTGTCAAACGTTCACTATAGTAATCTTGTTTTAAACCTTGTTAATTGCTGTTTTTTTTGTTCAAATAAACTCTGTACAGATATTATCGTATAGTTTCCCTGCATCAGTCTTCACATAAAGCCTGCATAGATATCGTCTTAACCTCATCCTCGACGACGAGGGTTTATCAGTAAACCACACGCATACGTTACTTTCTCTTTAGACCAGAACACTAACAATACATTACATTAAACTGCAGCTGCTACTGGAGACAAACGTATGCAGGGAGGAAAATGGTAAAGGTGTTTCCTGGTGCGCATAACTGAAACAACTGTGATCCCATCCGACCGAAACAACGCTGACTGCGGCTGTCAGGAAGAGCATCTTGTCTGATTCATTGCAAAAAAGTTTATTATAGACAGAGTGCTTGCATTTATTTGTAAATGTTCACAAATGAGGTTGTGATGTATACGGTACATAACACTGTACATGCCATGTGCTTCTCATAGGGAAAATCATTTTACACAATCATCGTATGCCATTTTTATAAAAGGGTGCCATTAATTATGGACTACACTTTACATAGTTTTCCTTTGCCCTTCATCAATCAAATGTCTTGGTGTTTTTACGCTGTGCACATTAGTGGACTGTTTAAACTAGTGCAGCATTTGTTCTGACATTTACAGCTCAAATGGCATCAAATCACATAAAAAGACTTTTAATGCACGGAAAAGAAAAAAAAAGATTAAATGTCAGATTTAAGGAAACGTTCGCTCGGGGGAGCGTGTGATTGTTTCGGAATGCCCAGGGTTTTCTCCAGAAGCACATGCATTACAGGTGCTGCGGTTTAGATGTTAATATAGTACAATACG
Organism: Clarias pachynema; assembly: GCA_030014365.1. NCBI lineage: Eukaryota > Metazoa > Chordata > Actinopteri > Siluriformes > Clariidae > Clarias > Clarias pachynema. Next base: position 6,478,111 of record JAQMYL010000004.1, on the reverse strand, counting down.
AGTGTATAAAAGGTTTCCTATGACGCCGCTGCTGCTGTTTCTATAGTAACAGCCTCCGATCTGCCGCTGTCTTGCTCTGTACAAGTGACGTGGAGTGAACCGTCCCTGAGAAAGAAGCACAGACACACACACACACACGGGGCTTTAGTAAAGAAATAACACCACTGCTGCTGTGCTTCTTATTCATGGCACAAAACCACAACAAGTACCTTTTCATGGTGACCACCGTGACGATGTGATGCAGCTCCTCTTTAGGTTCGAGGTCCCTAAGGACAATCTGTGAGACAAAATGAAAAGAGATAAAAGACATTAAATCATGCATTTACTACTTTGATAGAAATACTAGAACGCGCTAATTTTAAAGTTTGTCGCACCTGCGCTAAGGGTTTCTGCGCCTGGAACAGCTCCAGACACACCGACGCCAGGCTGCCGGGGCCCTGCAGCGTGTGCTGGCGACGGGCAGGGAGGGGCGTGCCGGACGGAAACAAAACCGTGAAGATGTCCGCCCCGGAGTCGTCCACTTCCTGCGAGATAAGAGAACGTTACCGGACAGGTGAGTAACCCTGCAAGTCAATAGCATCCAGGCAAAAATGTGTTCTTCCACGCCTGAGTGTTCTGTACAGCATCATTCAAGGAAAGACTGAACACCGGCGTATACAGTGTGACCAGACAGGACAGGGCTTCCCAAATGCTTTTATTAGACAGACGTGATGAATTTTCTTTCTTCGACCCCCACAAGCCTTTGGCATTTTGGGTTCCTGGTTATTTACAGCCGCGCTTGTTAATTCCTATTCGATTCACGCAACTACTGTTTATCCACTGAGTCAGAGGCACTTGGTGTTGAAGGAATAGCAGAGGTAGAAATCTGTCCTCTTTATTGTTGAACTCCTACACAAGTAGCGCCGTGTTCGGAGAGAGCGAAAAAGATTAAAATAGCACGAGCGCTCTTCATTTAAACGTGCCTTAAACAGTGTCCACCCGGTTGGCCAAATATGACAAAGCTGCTGGGTTTCTCCTTCATGCGTGTGCATGATCAGATAAGAGACACATGGCACTACTGAAATTATTATAGAACAGGTCCATATATGCACTGGGGTCAAACTATCTTGGATTTTAAACATAATTTTTTTTTTTTAATCTTCAAATGTCCTGCACTATTGCTAGATCACTATTATGCAGTAACTTTTTATAACTTTATTTTCTATTTTAGTTCATGAATAAAGCTTGTACTAACGACCAAATACCCAATGGATCGACATGAGTTTACCCTTAATCCTGTATTCAGGGTCACGGGGGGACTGGAGCCTATCCCAGGAGGCTTAGGGCACAAGACGGGGTACATCCTGGATAGGATGGCAATCCATCGCATTACACACACACACTCATTCACACACTACGGGCAATTTGGGAATGACACTTAGTCTAATCTGCATGTCTTTGGACTGTGGGAGGAAACCGGAGAACACGGAGGAAACCCACCAAGCACAGGGAGAACATGCAAACTCCATGCGCACCGAGACGGGAATCGAACCCGGACACTGGAGGTGCAAGTGCTAACCACTAAACCACTACAATAAAAAAAAATTACAATGTTTACAAAAGTTGCCACAAGAAAACTGAATTAAACAATTAAATATAAGAATCGTAGCTTTAACAGAGACCCATTATGCAAAATGCAGTTTTTAAGTAATTTTTCAGACACTCCCGATGGATCTCCTCCTGTGTGCATATACATACAAGAGATGTAATGGAAAAACATTCCCATTTTCATGAACATATACAATTATATCCACCAGTAAACTGGTGACAGGATCATGGGGACTGAAGTCCATCCCGTCCAGACTCATCCCAAAGAAAAGCAGCACAAATTGCTGAAAAACAACAAAAGTCAATGCTGGCTGTGACACACACTCCTTTTTCGCAGTGACACACTCTCTCGTTCTCGCTCACCTTGACCAGGATGTCACTGGCACAGCAGTCCACAGTGATGGAGTCCTCACCCAGGTCCAGGCTGTCCCTGCCCACCAGGATTCCCGCCTGCATGGCCGCACCCACTGGGATCACCTCGTCTGGAGGGATGGAGCACAGCAGCTCCACGTCTGGAAACAAGTCTTTGATCATCTGCTGCAGTTTGGGAATCCGTGCTGATCCTCCACTCAGGACCACCTGCGTTCCAGATAACAGGGTTAGTGCTAAACCAGTTCATCCGCTGGATCGCTGCTTCCACACGGACTGAGGGACGGGATCTCCGAGCCATTTGGTCATTTACAGCGTTTCCTCTTAACGATGCTTTTTTTAGTTTAATTACAAACATTTCATCTTTACTTGACAGTAAACACCCTCCTGGCTCCCCCTAGTGTTCATTACCTTGTTGACGTCTGAGGTGGAGAGGTTGACTTGCTCCAGGAGTTTTCTGATTGGCTGGATGCTCTTACTGAACAGGTTCGAGCAGATCAACTCGAATCGTGCTCTGTGAACACACACACACAAAGCATTAAAACATTTATCATTTTTAGGTGTAGTGCACGGACATGCAGGTGGAACACGTCCTCACCTGGACACGTTACACTCAAAGTCCATGCCGTCGTAAAGCGAGTCTACGAAGCAGTTAGAGCTGCCCAGCGTGGAGAGTGTGTGTTTGGCGACATCAGCGCTGTTCATCAGCTTCATCATCGCCCTTGGGTTCCCACTAACGTCATGCTTATACACCCTGCCGATGTGCACACACACATATATGATGAGCTCCAGTAAAAAGAAATAAAAGATAAAAGACACACTCGATATGAGCAGCATTTACTTTTTGAATTCACCAGCCAGGTATTGAGCGAGGGCCTGGGTGAAACTCTCTCCTCCAGTGCTGTGGTCGGTGTGTGTGGCGAGCACTCGGTACATCCCGCTGTTCACCTCCAGAGCCGTCACGCTCAGGGACGTCCCGCCGAGCTTGTACACCAGCACGTGGCTGAACAAAAAGTAGAGGATTAAACATCAGCTAAGAGAAAAGCTAAACATTTCAAATTCTGACTGTTAATAAGGTGTGATTTGCTCCGAGACGTTACCTCTTCCCTGACGGAGAGTCCTGGCCGATGCCGTAGGCCAGGAGCGCGGCGGAGGGTTCGTGAATCAGGCGGAGGACGTTGAATCCGGCTCCTTCTGCGGCGTTCCTGAAACGAAGCAGCACCAAAACTGTGACACTCGTATAAGTGCTATTGCATCAGCATTCCTTTTATTGACCGATCCTGTACCTCAGTGCGTTTTTCTGCGTCTCGCCAAACTCAAAAGGCACCGTGATGACGGCATCTCTGACATCCGACCCCAACGCTGACTGAGCCGTCTCTGCGTACACACAACACTTCTAGTTTAAATCATTTGTTCAATCATTTCCTGCATCCCAACCACACAGCATGTCCAGGGCTCTCCAGCTCCGTCCTTTGTGCCTCAGTAGAGGATTTAGCAAAAACAGGCTACACAAAACGTCCTGCAGCGAGATCTACACTAATGAGACCGCATCAAGACTCCATTCAACCAAAATTAACACGGTCTGTGCAAAAGCAGCTTCAGAGCTCGTCCGGACTCACCTTTCATTTTGTGGAAAATCAATCTGGCTACATCTTCAGGAGACACGTACTTGGTCGTCTCCCCCGTGTCGAGTTCATACATGGGCAGATCCCCTTTGCTGACGATCTAAAGTTGTGACAAAGAGCACGACCAAACAACTACATTATTCCTTCCAGTAATAAGTGTTCTTGGATCAAAAAAGAAAAGATGATGACTAATCAGAAGCGAGATCAGACAGGTACTCACTGTGCATTTGCTTTCATCTCTGTGCGTCTGAGCCTCTGGGTCATCATAGCTAAAAGAAGGTGTACGAATGATTTTAATCCTCACAGAATGTTCAAAACTTGCATTATGAGCCAGAGTGCAAAGTTTGCATCCGGGTAAAGAATTGTAAAATGCATCTATGAAACCGAACAGTAAATATCATCATAACACATTTCATCGTTGTCCCTAGGGTGTGCAAACTTTTGCACTTTTCAGTAAATAAAATGAGCAGTGGGGTTTAGGGCAGGCCTGGGAGACAGGTCAATATACCAGTTGATTTTACTTGCTTTCTTAATTTAATGTGACTCAAGGTAAATTCATTCCTTGATCCTTATATTTATTTATATTTAAGGGCAAGAATATTCCATTCTTGTTATGCAAAAAATATAATGATTTAATTGAACCTTTTTCCTCCCACCGGTTATGTATAATATATAGCCTCATTAAAAATATTCAATAATTATCAATATTGACTGATAAAAAATAAATCAGGGTATGTTTTTTGACATATTGCACAGGCTTAGATTAGACTAGTTTAAAAACCAAGGCTTTAGAGAAACAGCACAGTTACAGTCTTTCACAAAAGGTCATCCGTCTGGACCAATAAGCTGCATGCAGTGATTTGATTTAGGAAAAGAAAAAGAAAGAAAAAAAAAAGCCAGAGACGTGAGACGTACCGTCTGCCGAGAATCTGCTTCACTTTGACCACAGTGTTGGCAGCGTTCCTTATTCTGCCCTGCTTCGCTGCGATACCAACAATCTGAGGAAAATGCCAAAGGGAATTGGAGACACTAATGATGTGTGTTCAGGATATATAAATATATATATTTTACTGCTGTTAAGTCTAAACAAGAGCTAAAAATGTTATTATTTCAGCATTGCAGGCTGAAAATGAAAGCATAATGCATGTGTCTGTTAGAAAATTTGAGAAACAAATGAGATAGTCAGCTCCAGAAATACTGGCACCCTTTATAAATACAAGTGCCTTAGTTAAAAATGATGGTATTTAAACTAGAAGATGAACACAAGCCTCTTTTCAGAGCTTCTTCATGAATGTACATTGCCAAGACAGAGACATAAGTGACTGGGCTTGTTGACCAACGGTAATGTAAAATGTTATCAAGCGTGAATGCCGGCTTTGCTGATTGTCTGTGTTCATGAAGTTTACGTGTGTTCCCCATGCCTGGAGGGTTTCCTCTGGTTTCCTCCAACAGTCCAAAGACATGCCGATTAGGCTAATTGCCGTTCATGTAGTGTGTACATGCACATGTGAATGTTGACCGGACGTCCTACTAGGGTTGCAAAATAGGAATAAATACAATGGTGATCACCGCGGTCCATAGTTGGACTAAGCATCCAGGAACCTCTGTAGTCAGGTGTGTGGGACTAATGGTAGTGCTGACATTTTCTTCTTAGGACAAGCTTTTTCCCGGATGCCCCAAACAATCAGATAGGGGACTCATCAAAGAAAACGACTTACAGTCCTCACGAGTCTAATCCCTGTACCTTCTGCAAAATATCCATCTGTCTTTCCTGGAGAGAAGTTGATCATTTGCTGCCATTCTTGAAATGTATGAAGGTGAGCGCTACCATCAGCATGTGTCTTGCCAACAGTAAAGACCATTCATGTGTGGCGTTGCCTCTGGGAGACGGCCAAGAAAGTGGGCTCACTCACAATTTTGACTAAGAACACAGCCATGAATAAAGAGTGGTACGAAAACATCCTCCGAGAGTGACTTCTTCCAACTGTCCAAGAACAGTTTGGTGACAAACAATGCCTTTTTTCAGCATGATGGAGCACCTTGCGATAAGGTAAAAGTGATACCCAAGTGGCTTTGGGAACAAAACATCAGAATGTTGTCTGTATGGCCAGGAAAACTCTGCAGACCGTAATCCCATTGAGAAATTGGAGAAAATGGCGAAGTCTTGAAAAATTCTCAATGCTGCGAATATTGATTCTTTGCATAAACTTAATATAATTGTCAATAAAAGCCTTTGACACCTAAGGAAAGGCTTGTAATAATGTTCATTTAATACTAAAGTAAGTAAGAAAATTTATATTTGTGTCATTCTCAAAACTTTTGGCCACGGCTATACAGAGGTGCATGTGTGCATCTTCTTTACCTGCTCAGTTTCTCTGTAAGCCACAACAGCTGGAGTGACTCTGTCCCCTGCGTCATTAGCCACCACATCAGCCCGTCCATCCTGAGACACATCACAATGATCATATAACAAAACTAACCCTACCTACATGTAGTGAGACACAACATCCTGATATGCACTGAAAGCAATGATGGACTATAATAAACTGCAGATGACAATAACCCCACAGTGCAAAAGTAATGGCACTGTACAGGTATTTATTTCACAGGTAATTACACATATCATAACATCCTGATATGAAATAAGACCAATGCTAGACTATAATAAACTGCATGCATTTAACCAGCTACAATAAACCTGCAGAGCAAAAGTAATGGCACTGCCGATTTATCATCATGCGGTTGGTTAGATCTCATTACAACATCCTGATATGCACTGAAAACAATGCTGGACTATGATAAACTGTATGTATGTAACCAGCTAGATGACAATAACCCCTCAGTACAAAAGTAATGGCACTGTACAGGTATGAGACATAACATACATGTATAAGCCTACATGTACTGTAATGAGACATAACATCCTGATATGCACTGAAAGAAATGCTGGACTATAACAGACTGCAAACACTTATTCAGCTAGAGGACAATAACCCTGCAGTGCAAAAGTAATGGCACTGTACAGTATTTATTTTACATGTAATGATACATACCACAACATAACATCCTGACATGTACTGAAAGCAATGCTGGACTATAATAAACCGTGTACTTAACCAGCTAGGCGACAACAAACCCGCAGCGCAAAAGTAATGGCACCGTAGAGGTATATAAATCACGTGATTTTAAACACCGTTTTCAACGTTTACCTTGAATACTGCAACACACGCACACGTGTATCCAAAATGTACGCCGATCGCAGCCATGCTTTCTCATGGAAAAAAAAACCCTTTACAGCTACCGGAAACAAAAAAGTAGGCGGGTCTATTTTTCAACCAATAGCAGAAGAGTTTACGAAACAAGGCGGGTTGATCGCGTTGCTCTTGACCAATAGAAGAGAAGTACTTTTATCTCCGAACAGTGGCACTCGAATATGGCAATGATTGACAGCGCATTCAGCCAATTAAATCAAAGAACCGGTGCGCGAGCTGGAATCCAATGAATGAACAGCGCCAAATTTAGAACGCGCCCATGGAGCGGGTAATCATGGGTAATGTAGTCCTGAGGGAAAAGTGCGCCACGGCTGATATAAAGCTCAGACGAACATGCATTTAAACAGCACCACAGCAGTGATTTGGCTTTTATGCGCTGTTTTTGCGGTAACCGAGTCAGAGCCGTGTGAAGGTGAGGAGGTCTGAGCCTCTCGGGTTGCCGAGCGCATGCTTCTGTGTGTTTCTGCGTGTAAAAATAGAAATGTGGTGCAAAGCATGAAGTGCATGAAGTGTAAAAGGAAAGCATGCATGCATTATTACACAGCTGACATGACTCGAGCATTACTCAAATTGGAATTCAAAATAAATATACATCTTGTATAAATATCATAAGAGTATTATTGTAAGGGTAATTCAGTAGGGTTATAGGTTTAAATCTGCTTTGTGCAACTAAACCTTTCCCTGCACAGTGTGCGTAAGCTCCATAATAAGGTGTGTATATTTATTTTCCCTGCAAACAGTCCCTCAGGCCACTATACACACCGCTCATGATTCAGTTAGTCAGGCCAATAATATTATGACGTCATCTGGTGGTGCCTCCTAGCAACCTTTTTTGAAAATGTATTAGCCCTTTCCGCTGTCTAGACTAGTCAAGTACACTTCACCCTTCATACGGTTCAGTCATGAGGATCAAGTTCAGCTTAACCCCCCGGCTTCTGCAGTGAGAATCTGATTTTTAAAATAAAACTTGCTTTTATTATTTTGCCCAAAAGATAGTTTAAATCAAGAATAAAAGACATGCACTGGTGAGACAAACAATAGTGATCAGTGACTGGTCTTTATGAACAGTGGTGATTAGTTATTGGGAAACATGCTGATCACTGATCGATCATTGGAATTAAAGGTAATCAGTGATCGATCATTGGAATGAAAGGTGATTAGTGATTGATCGGTGGAATTAAAAGTAATCAGTGAATGCAGTGCTGGTCCCAAGCCCAGATAAAATGGCAGGGTTGCGTTAGGAACGGATTGGCGCATTGGGATTGGATTGGATGACCTGCTTTGGTGACCTCTTGATTACAATTTACCCCAGGATTACAATTTACTTTTATTATAATTAAGAACCTCAAACCTGTCCCAGCATCAAGCACTATGATACGTTCCGGACGAACTTGTTTAATCCATGGAGGCCCCACCCCGCAACCCACGGCACCCAAAGTTTTATCTTTAGTAACCACTTTGTCTTCGTCAGGGTTTCTAGGTACTGGATAAGTAGAATGAATACACCAGATGCCATGAACACACACACACACACACACACACAGACACAGACTCATTCAGTGCTGGGAGGCAACCAGAGTTCCCTGAGAAACTTAAGCAGACATGCACAGAAACTCTACACAGACAGCACCACCTGCAGTGCTACTGTGCCACCTTAATGAGGGAAACAGCAAAAAAAAAAAACTTCCTTAATGCACTAAACAGCTAGAATGTTCATGCATGTATCTGTGTGTGACAAACATGTGCAAATTGTGTAAACGTTGTTAAAGTCTATCGAACAGGAAATGAGCTTATACTAGGTACAAAAGAAAAAAGTCTGGACGTTTGTAGTAAAAGTATATAAACGGATCCAATACTATTGGTGTATACAGAAGGACACATAGTTATGCACATACCTCTACACTACACACTCTCTTCCAGTAAAGCTTTTAACTTCACAGTGTTTTTATAAAAGTAGAATTCAAACATAGTATTTATTGCTGTGTGTGGGTGTTGTATAGTGTGTGTGGGATTTTTAGAACGTCTCTACAGGTCTTTGGTGGCGACTCGCAGGGAGCTGTCCTCAGCACTTGTAGAGGAGGAGCTTATTAAAGCATGTGCTGAAGCTGAAGGGAAAGAGAGCCGACTAGTAAGACACACACACATACACACTCACATAATGTACAGACCTACTGAAAGTATTGGAACAGCAAGCCTTGTTCTTTTCTTTGTGTTATACACCAATCAGCCATAACAATAACATTACCATTGGTTATCAAGTGGTGCACAGGATTAAGGATCAAGGCTTGAACATGCCCTGGGGACCAAAGGCTAGCCTGTACGCTCTGATTCCACAGGAAAGCCAGAGCAGTAATGCATTTTAGCAATGCATGGCCTGAAAAAATGTAAATGCTGGCCATCATAAAAGGCCACTAGAACACCCAGTGCACAACAGCCTGCCACGCCCAGGGCTCAGCAGGCAAAGAGCCTAGGGTCACCGACCTGGCCTCAAAACTCCAATTAATTCAAGCACTATGATACATTCCGGACAAACTTGTTTAATTCATGGAGGCCCCACCCCTGCAACCCTCAGCACCCAAAGGACCCGCTGCTAACGTCCAGGTGCCAGAAACCACTAGAGCCCCTAGCCTTGTGGAGCCGTGCCCCGAGGGGCCAGAGCTGCCCAGGTGGTACAATGTGAACATACACAATACTGGACATAATGGTTTGCTTTGTAATGCTGTGGCTGAAGATGTTTGTGTTATATTTGTTTAAAAGTTTTCATCACTTGAAAAATGGACTAACTCAGACAAAAGGTGCCATGTCCTAAGTTGTCAGGGTATAAAAGCTGAAATTCTGATCTATCAATCCTAGTTATCTTTAGTTTTCACACCTCAGTGCAGAGAATGTAAAAAAAAAAAACTGCCCTAGTGGTTCCAATATTTTCTGAGGGGACAATTTATTATTATTATTATTATTTGTTTCCTCCCATGAAATCGAGCTAATGTATTACACCTCGGTGCATCCAAACTGCCTACTAGAATATTCATGTCATTGCTTGAAAGAATGCTGGAACTCAGTTATATTTCTGAGAAGCTTTCAAAAGCATTTAAATGGTACTTTGCTATAAATGAGAGTTGTAAGTTTTTTTGGGTGTGTTTAGGGAGATGGGGTAGGTGAAATGTTTTTTCAAATAAATATAATATTTTTGATACCATGGAAGAGTAGATTTAATATTAGAAATTCTTTAGACTGAATGTTGTAAACGGTAGTACTTACAGTAGATTAAGGTCTCTCTCTCTCTCTGTCTGTATGTGACTCTCTCAGTGTTATTACCTCGGAGCCTCCAGTGACGCAGCTGCGAAAGTGACCGGAGAGGTGAGCCGCCCTCTCAGCGCCCATGTCCCGGTGCAAAAGATCTGCCAGAGACTCCAGCAAAGAGACCAACAGATCTGTGAACTGCGATATGGTACGAGCCCAGGAGCAGTACTGTTTTCTTATCTCTAATTATTCCCTGTTTAAAGCTGTGTTAGGTTTAATCAGTGTAGTCCAGCTTGCTAAAAATTGAGTATAAACTTTCGTTAAAATTTCCACTGATATGATTTTCCGCTTGATGCGATAAGTGGAACTTTTATGTTTAGCAGTGTGTAAAACTCCATGATCTAAATCATTACATGCTCGCCTCAGACAACTCAGACATAATTCCTTCAGATCAGACCTACTCCCACAGTAACACCATCGTGCTATAAAATTATTTCATAAACAGGAGAATATACTATATATACACACCAGAATTTAATCATCTGAATAATTTCTAACGCCCACTATCTATCTGAGTTTGAGTCACACCAAGCTATATGTTAAAATGGTGATGTTCTGTTTCTGTCATGGTCTTTCGCACATTTTATGTCAGACGCTGGATTATCAACTTTATGATACTGTACAACTCACTTTGAAGTGAGTGTGTCTAATGATTTATGCATGTGATGCATCTGTAAGCTTCCTTGAGTTTATACCCAGATTTTTAGATATTTGGAAATTGCTTCACATGAAGCATAGATTCATATTTTTGAACTAAATACGAGGGGCGTTCAGTTCAAACCGGGAAAATGAAGGCGTAAAACCAGTTGACATTTACAGAAGACTGCAAGCACAGTACAGTAATGAGAGTCTTATGTGATGGGAACTGTACACACAATCATTCACCAACAGCACATGCACATTACAGGAGCTCAGCTGAGAGTTATTGCCACATCCTCTGTACAGTCCTGACCTCACTCCAAGACATTTCCACGTATTTGGGCCATCGAAGGAGTTCCTGGAAGGCCAACGTTTCAGACTAGAACCAGAAATACTATACAAAAACTTTCTCCCTTGATGGTATCCAAGCACTAGTGAAACTCTGTTATAAGTGCATTAGTGGAGTAAGGGATTATATAGAGGAATAAAGTGTGCTTTTACCCTCATAACTGTTCTGTTATTCAACACAATCAAAAGTCCCGGTTTGACTTGATCACCCCTCGTACAATTTTATTTGAATACTATTTAGCAAGCCATAGGTGACCCCAAAGAAAACCTTGAATCCAAAGGGAACCCTCCCACTCATGTGTGAAACCTGGTTTTCAACATTACAGGATACAGATTTCGAAGTGTAAAGACAAACAGTAATAAGAGTGATACAGGATGTTCAGTGTAGCAGATTATGAATAAGTGCCCTGGGATAAGCACAGGACAGTCTCAGCAAATCCACAGTATCCAGGTGAGAATATCCACAGAGATTATACAATGATGAATCGTGGGTATAAACTGCTTTTGGGAAGTGCATGTTTAGCGTTTCCATGTGGGACCGTCCATAAAAGCAGAAAATGAGTCAGAAGTGCTGAAGCTTCAAGCACAAGTAGAGCATCATGGTGAATCAGCCGGGTCCAGAAGGCGAGATTTTCTTCCTAAATTAAATTTTGGGCCAGTAAGCATGAGTCAGGGTGTATACAATCTTTTGTCTTTGTTTTTTTTAACCTGACATAGGACATGTTCTAATAGTGTGTGTTGGTCAAAGACTGAAAGCTGAATGAATCCTTTGACATCAACAGGACAAATCGAGAGAAAGGAAATATGCACTGGAAGTGCAGTCTACCACCACTACTACCACAGTACCACCACTACTACCACCACTACTACCACAGTACCACCACTACTACCACCACTACTACCACCACTACTACCACAGTACCACCACTACTACCACAGTACCACCACTACTACCACCACTACTACCACAGTACCACCACTACTACCACCACTACTACCACAGTACCACCACTACTACCA
>JAQMYL010000004.1:6444805-6461750 GCA_030014365.1 Clarias pachynema | reverse complement strand
CAATGTAGAAAGAAATAAAAATCAGGAACCATCATGGAGTTAGAAAGTGACCCCAAACTTTTGAACGGTAGTGTACACTCTGCAAGATTTCATTATTGTAGCCTGGTGTCTTTATGTTCTATCGCGGAAAAAAAAAAACTCCATTGATGTGATTGCATTCAGGTCATCGGCTAACTTCATTTTATTGCCAAATAATATTGCTGAGTCTTGACCTGACCATCTGAAGCAACCCAAGATCATAACACTGCCTCCAGAGGCTTGTACAGTGGCCACTATATGTATGATGGGTGCATCGCTTCATGTGCTTTCCTTCTTACACTGACAATAGGAATAGGATCAATCTGAACTCATCATGACCTTTTTCCATTAATCCAAAGTTCAATCTTTATGCTCCCTAGCAAGTTGAAGACTTTTTTCTCTGAATAGTCTCACTAACAAGTGGATTTCTCATGGACACACAACTGTTTAGTTCCAATCCTGTGAGTTCTCATCACATTGTGTGTGTGTGTGTGCGTGTGTATGGAAATGCTCTTACTGTCAATATGAAACATAGCGCTGATTTCTACTGTCACCTTTTTAAACATGCATCTTTACTAAGTGTTTAAATGATCTCCATTCATGATTTTTTTTTTTTCTGGGCCATATTTCTTCCTCAAAGTTGAAGGTTCAGGACTATCCTTACAGGTTTTAATAATGTGTTAAACAGCTCTTATCGCAGTTCCAGTTGTTTTAAATCTCCTTAATTGATTTTGATGATTGATACAGGCCCATAATTCGACCCTTCTGAAACAGTGACTTTTTTTGATTAGTCAGTGTATGATGCATTTGAAGGCGAAACATGAAGTAACTTTTTGCATGTTCGCATGAAATATGTTGATCACACAACCTCTAACTGCAGTGATTTGCCGCTTCCTGCTTAATAAAAAGCATGGTCTAGAATGCGACCAGCAGGTTCACATCCAGCGTCCGCGCATCCCGAGCGTCTGTCAGAAGCCGGAGTGCGAGTGCGCAAGTATGAATTGCATAATTGCTTGTGTCACACTTGTGACCTTCAGCGGGAATCACATTGTTGTGATCAGAACATCAGACACACACTGAAAGCAGCACGCCCACACGCCGCAAGATTGCTGATGTTTACATTTAGCTGGTTGCCATGGTGACGATTAGCATTCGCTCGCCTATTTCAGATGAGCTACATGGTGGTGTTTTTTTTTTCTTTTCCTTTTTTTTTGTAAATTATTTTTTTGCTGACAAAGTTTCCATATCGTTGAGGCACGTTATCATCCAGGAGGGATCCATCTCTCACTCCCTCTCTCCTTTTTTTTTCCTTCTCTCTCATCTTCTCCCTCATTCACATTCCCCCACTTGTTCTGACCAGAGCCTCTTCTCGTCTATTATAGCAGTTCAGAGAATGAGAAGGAAGGAGAGATGGAGAGTGAGTGATACAGAGAGTGAGAGAAATAGAGAAGCAGGCCTTGCCCACGCAATGGAGTGGGAGACTGAGCCTCTCTCTCTCTCTCTCTCTCTCTCTCTGAACATGCACACACACACACACCACACACACACTCACTCACACAGCTAGTCAGTGTATCATGCTTGCACTGTGTGGGCTGAGCTGAGCATTCCTGTCATACAGTAACAGTCTTTCTGCCTCCGCACTCTCTCTCTCTCTCTCTCTCTCTCTCTCTCTCTTCCTCCCTGTCTCCATCTTTCTCTTTTCTCTTTTCCCTCTCCATTTTTCCCCTCCCTTCCTCTCCCCACATACACTTACAATTACACACATGCACACATACACACACACATGTACATGCGTACACTCCCACAGAGCAGAGACGGATTGCTGGGGAGGAAGTCAAGATGGTATGGAATGAGAGTCCTGGTTGTATAGGGTAAGTTTATCTGTGCACTTTTCTTTTCAGAAAATCGATTTCACATTGGTTAGACGGTGTGTGTGTGTGTGTGTGTGTGTGTGTGTGTGAATGAAGACTTGGGTGAGAGCTTGTGAATGTGCGCTTTCTCGAACCCGAGTCTCACTTTGAGCACGCATACATGGATGGATGTGTGATTTAACATCATTTTCATGGATGAGAAGACACTTCACAGGGCAGACCAGCACTGTCAGCTTGTGTGTGTGTGTGTGTGTGTGTGTGTGGCTTCTAAGTAGGTTGTGGACCTCCTGTGCCAATCTTGTCAAAGGTTTATTACATGAATGAATTTAGGATGATGTCAGTGCGCATTTCCAGGATATTCAGGGTTCAGGATTAATCTCACACATGCGCACACGCACGCACACGCGTTCCTAGCCTTGCTCCACTCCATCCGCGTCCCCGTTACCTGTCTCTGGCGCGCGTCTCCCTGATTTCCGTCGTGACTGAGGCCGATCCTCAGAGCCCCAACGCCCACGCGCTCTCGTCTACTCTCCCCTTTTTCTCTCTCTCTCTCTCTCTCTCTCTCTCTCTCTCTCTCTCTCACCCACTCCCTCTCATCCTCCTTCATCACTCTCAGCCCCTCTCTTCCTCCCCACCCACCACTCCAAGCGAGTGATCCGCGTGTCCGTGGCACGCGTGGTGCGTCTGCGTCTTCTCCACGTCCCTATCTCATCTCCAGCTCTGGCCCTTTTAGTGGTAGCAGAGGAAGAAGAAGAAGAAGAGAGAGAGAGAGAGAAAAAAAGGGCAGCAGGCAAAGTTTCCCGCCGATCCATTTTTTCTGGTTGCCATAGCGATGCGCGGGGACTTGGAGAGGTGCGGCGGTATTGGGATGCAGCGACAGCACTTTGCTCGCAATGTGAATTCACACACCGCCAGTGATGGAGCTTCTCCGAGACTGCGTTCGGAGCGAGCGACGAGGTGAGACGTGTGTGCCCAAACACACACACACACACACACACACACACATACATACACACACATACAGTTTCAGATGCACACACAGGTGCAGACGCACCAACGTCGTCTCTGGTAGATGCGCGCATGTGAGTGTGTGTGTGTGTGTGTGTGATTGTGTGTGAGAGAGAGAGAGAGAGAGGGCATGGAAATTAACCTCAAGCTTTATCTTGGATGAAGTCTGTGGAAGAGGGCACGCGTGATTTCTCAGTGTGTGTGTGAGTGTGTGTGTGTGTGTGAGAATGTCAGTCCTACTTGTAGCAACTTGAAGCATGCAGTGTGTGTGTGTTTGTGTGTGAGAGAGTAAGTGAGAGAGAGAGCTTTCTTTTTCCAGCATTTAGTCTCATCATGACTGTGCTTTCATGAAAATCAAAAAGAAATCATGATGATCTATTAACTAGATTAGAAAGGACACCAAACTGTCACTGATACACCTTTTGTACCTTTAGTGTGTGTGTGTTTTGTTTTTTCTTTTTTTTTTTCTTTAGGAAGGTGCATAGTCTACCTTTAACGCCGCACGCTAAAACTAATACCTGAAATCATCTTTAAAGCTGCACCTTATATCCAGGTCTCCAGGTGAAACCTACATAATAAACCTGCATAGACACGATGAAAGTACCAGATTCAGGCAAAGCTACAGTTTAGTTCCTTTTTTTAATATTATCGTATAATTAAACATCACATGCATTGTAAATGCACTTGAGTGATTTGTGGCCTGCCTTTTTTTAGCGCATTGCATTGCATTACTGTGCGTTCTCAGCTCGGGAATTTGGGAGATAAAGAGAGGCGCAGTTTGCCTCAGGGCCTGGAAGTAGGCCTGCGCTCGGTTTCGAAAAGAAAAAAATAACTCTATTGCAACATTGCTGTAAGCTAGAGATGCATCAATTCTACTTTTTTTTAAACATATTGTTCATTCTAATACAATCATATGTCTATATATGTGGTATTGTCTCGTACAAGGGTTGGGCGATAACATAATATGATAATATCTGTATCAGGATAAAAGATGTCCTGGTACACTTTTCTGAGATTTTTGAATGCCTAAAAGTGTTTGAGATTAAGATCATAAGTTTGTAAGTTGCACACACACACAAAGTTGTTAAGCATAACAACAAAAAGATGAACATTAAAGGTGGCGTCTGTGAGATTATGTATGTTGAAGAGGGTGGATAGCGCTGCAGCGAGACGCAGTGTAAAAAGTTCGTAGGAAAGAGAGTAGGAAACATGTTAGCGTTCAGATGAACCTGCAGGTGCACATATTATAGAGAAAATGAGGGAGTTTAATATCTCTAAAAAATCTATAAAAAACTTTTGAAGTAGACTCAGTTATATTTTTCTCAAAATCAATTCAGTTCCATTTTACCAATCTTTTGTCTTTTTTTTTTTTTCAGTACAGTATATGTTTGATTTTGAGGTGGTAAAATGTTGCAGTTCCTCTATAATCCTACAGGTGGATACTCTCTAAACCTATGTGGAGCAAAAGTATTTGCTAAGTTTGCTTAGAACTGTACCAAAATATAAAACAAATCTAAAATCAAATACAGAGGATATTTATAAAATCGTGATACTAATCGAATAAAAAAAAAAAAATGGCACCGTGGTATCGTGATAATATCGTATCGGCTGGTCCCTGAAGATTCCATCTCTATTTTCTACTGTCTGAAACTTTAAAATAGCGAAATTAAAAAAAAGTTTTCCCACATTTCATCTCATTTTCATCTCAAACATTAAGTGTTTTGATATTTTTATATGCAATATTTTATATATATGATAAAAATCATCCAATTATTTATTCTGACTAAAATAAACGTTATTTTTAAATGCAACACTACTACTGCATTTAAACCTCTGCTTACATCACCATCATCGTAATGTCTTAAAATATCTTGATATGATATTTTTGTCCTATCGCCCAGCCCTTGTCCATGGTGTAAAAGACATCAAGGTTCCTCTCAAGGTTTTTTTTCATTGTGTCAGATCAAGGAGTTTTTCCTCTCCACCCTCAACACTCGATTGATTTAATCTGGATTTCTGTAAAGCCTGTCAGTGTCGGTTGTTAAAAGTGCTCTAACAAATCAAATGGATTTTTACTGCATCAGAGTTGAAGATGGAGTCTGATCCAGTGTCTCAAGCTCTTGGGTGCCGTATAATAATAATAATAATAATTATTATTATTATTAATATTTAATAGTAACTCATAGCATCTGTGTTGTATGAGACTCACCGGAGCGTTTTTCTTTCTTACTTTCGTTCTCTCGTCAGGAGGCTTTCACAGACTTCAAGGCTACTCTTATGTAACCACAAGAGTACATGTGTAGCTGTGACTTTTCTCTAATGGTCCTCTAGTATCCTGGGAATTGGCTTGATGTGAGGACTTGGTAACACCTTACGCCTTGTCTGCTTTGAAGTGATAATGAAGATTTACCTGCACTGCAAATATACCAACCCATGCATAATTATGAGCACACTTGGCAATAATTATGTGCATCCTTGGCAGTGGATACTGGCACTATAAGTGTGCTATTATGTATGTTCTGTTTCAGGCGTTTTCATGAATGTGCTACAGCGTACTCATGTGCTGCCCTTCAGCAGAGGAGATATTTTTAATTCTGTCACTCTCTATGCATTTAGGATTGATCAGGGGTGTATGTGGGTGGGAGGCAGCCGCTTTTATTTCTGGCCTGCTTTCAGCATGAGTGTGTGTGTGTGTTTGTGCTGGTGGAGGAAAAAGCTAAGCTATCAGTGGTGCGCAGGCTTTCCTTCACTTCCTGACCAAACATCCCGAGGAGCCTTGGCCCGATCCATTCGGGAAGAGGCGCAG
Organism: Clarias pachynema; assembly: GCA_030014365.1. NCBI lineage: Eukaryota > Metazoa > Chordata > Actinopteri > Siluriformes > Clariidae > Clarias > Clarias pachynema. Next base: position 6,456,047 of record JAQMYL010000004.1, on the reverse strand, counting down.
GAAGTGAGGCTGAAATCACAGGAAGTGGTTTGCCTGCCCAGAAGGGCTGAGCTTGAAAACAAGGCAAGTAGAAGTTTCTAGATTAGAGCTTGCAGAGGTATGGGTTAAGGTCTGCTGATGATGAGCGCTCGGGACATGTTCCAATTAGCCGTGGTGCGTGTGCGTGTGTCTGAACGTGTGAGAGACTGCGCGTGAATGTGTGGGTGTGCATTTGATGCTTTTGATGTATGTGGAAAATGGAGGATCGCTGAGAAGTATATTCATACCTCCAGCTGATCCACTCTACCTCTGTCTCTTTATCTGTTTATCCGTTTATCTCATTTTTATTTATTTATCTTTTTGTGGCCTGTGTCTGATGTATAAAATATATGTATTGAATAAGACACGGAGGCCATTACCAACTCAAAGTTGCTCATTTCCAATAACAGCATGTATTTTATACCTCATAGCACAGCAGTTTTCCAACGATACATGTTTTATAGATTAAAGAACAAGAAACTGTACTTTTTTTTTACCCATTTATGATTACATTTAATATTGCAAACTGGAATTGAAACAGGTTACTGTACTTTCAACGACTTCCACTCATATACTGTATATCTGTGATATTTTTGTTACTGAATAACCACAAAGCCATCTGTTTTTATAGACTCTCCCATTGCAGAATATACTAGACTGACACTGGAGACTCCTTCCATAAATGTTTAAAAGAAAAAAACAGTGCTCACAGAAAACCTCAACATGTCACTAATTTCACGCATTTAGAAATTTATGTGGAACGTCCTCTGCAAACTCTCCTTGATCTAGATCTGATTAATGGAAAGCAAGAACTCATTGGAATTCAAGACAGTATGGTGTATATAGAGTATATAGATACGTACATATACAACCAGTACATACAATGCAGTTTATTATTAGTTATTTACTGTAGACGTTCAGCAGTCACTGTATAAAGTTATTTCTAACAAGCGACTCTAGGACTGATTTAGGGATTAGTGACTTCTTTAAAGGCGCAATGGATATACTCAATAAGCTTCAAAATCATTAGATCGTTGTCACAGACATAGTAAAATACGTCTCTAACCGTACTAATGCCTAGCAACAGACATTGACTCTTGTTGGAAATATTAAAAACGCCTATTTTATTGGTCAAGATGTTTTAAAGGGCTCGCTGATTGGCTGACGTCCACAGCTCTGGGATGTAAACCCTTCCTGTTGGACTTTCCTTTTTCCTACTAGCTTTCCTGCTCTCAGGCATTCAGCATCAGGGCTGGGCTTAAAGTTTCCTGAAATCTGTGAACTCGCAGCCACGGCTAAGAAAATTCTGTCCTGTTTCTCGTAAAAACGTAGTCGGAATACTATTTAAAGGAGACTGCTGGAAAATTGGAGGGGAATTTTCCAACTGTTCTGAAGATTCCAGGGTAATAGAGGTATTCTTGGATTTTTCATTGCCTACAGTGAGCTTTACATGGGACACCCAGGCCAAAGGTGAATAATATGACAGAGTATTTTGTGATTTTGGATTTTTGTTCTTATAATTATTAAATGTTGGTTATCGGGATGTTTTGGATATGTTTCGTTTGGATTCGGATGTATATAGTGTATATATAGTGACAGAACAAGGAAACAGTCCATTTTGCGTTCAGCTCAAAATACAGTAATATCTGCTCTAGATACATTTTGCTCAGTTCCTCATTCATGATCTGAAATCGTACAACTAGCAGGAGCCTAACATTAAATTTTAACTCAGTTATGGAAAGTAGATAAGCTTTAAAGCTCATATTGCAGTCATACTGGAGCTTGATATTGTGAATGCTGCAACTGTTAAAGAAATATGGAACAAAAAAATGAGACAGTGAAAAGGGAAAAGAGATAGAGAGATTAAAACTCTTAACATGTAGATTTCCCAAAAGTAAAACCATTTTACTGTTGTTATACCACATTATACCGTGTCAATTTGCCAAAGGAAACACTTCTTAAAAATAATATTTAAGATCAATGTGATAGACATGTTATTAGGTCCTTAGTCTAGAGTGGCATTTAATGTTATAGAACCTTTATGAAACAAGTTTCCTTACACCCACTAGAATCATTGGTCAGCCAACAGGACCAAAAATGGCATGTTATGGACAAACCTCTGACCAAAGACTTCTTTCATAAACGCTAAATAAACATCTACTTACAGGAAGCTTCACCATTTCAACAATTAACTCACCTTTACCCCATCACACTGAGTCACATGTATAACTTGGCAGGAATGCAGTCGAAACCGGTAAGGACTTAGTGTATTGTCTGCCTTGACATCGAGCTGCCATGCTTTTTTTAGACAGATTTAAAAAAAAAAAAGCCTGGTGAGGATGTGGAAGAAGCAAGACGCAGGAAGAACTTAATAAGGACGTACTGTATTAACGATGGCATTGACCAGCTAACACCTCTTAGGGACATCCTTGATGCACTACAAGCATGGCGCAAACGGGAAAGCCTGGATGGGATCTGATTGAATGGTCATTGGGATGTCACTGCACTGTTGCTACATCAATGGAGTTCTCACAATGGCTTCTTCAGGCTTGTGCAATGACCTTGGTAGGGCCAATGCCACATTGTTAAATACCCAATTAAGTTCATATTACATTCTTCTAGTGTTTACCATGCTTGGTAGCTTATCAGATAATTTAGTATAAATACTAGATCCAATTCCTTACACTGTCACCTCATGATTAAAAGCAGTGCACATATTGTGGTATTTATACCAATCTGCCGGGCGCAATGACAAAGTAGTAAATGCATGATAAGCTCCTAGTAAGAACCTGGTCTGGTCTGATCGGACATACAGTAGTAGTAACTTACTTCGATCTTATTGGACCTGATGAACACGCGGTCATGTGTGATAGGAAATTAGTGACAACATGATAGATGCATTGAGGACGTGGCTAGGAAGTAGTATGAACTTAATAATAGTGGCATATTTTTCCATTCTGACCCCTTTCTTGTTTATTTTTAGGGCACCGTGGGAACTTCATGGTCTTAGTCGGGGTGTGATGGGGCCCAAGCCTGTTTATGTGGAAGTCCCTTTGTTAATTGTTACTATAGAAACAATTGAATACGTCTTTTGAGCTATCATTATTGTCAAAGCTGCTGTTATAGAAAATCAATCACCACTCACTGATCAGATTCAGGACCAAGAGTTCATTACTATATGTGTACGGTACATACCCATACTGAATATACTTACTGTCCTCTTTAATAAAAACACTTGCAATTAGCTAATCATGCAGATATATGATCACAGGAGTGGTAGGAGTGGACTTTAATGGCATTGTCTGTTGGTGTTGTCAATCCACCTCAAGGTTTAGTGTGTTTGATGTTTTGAGATGCCTTTCTGCTCACCACGGTTGTAAAGAGTGATTGCAATCATAGCTTACTCAAACATTCTGCTCCAAACTCTCTCGATATCTATGCACTTCTACCTGCTGCTCATTGGTTGTTTTATATATTCTTGTTGTTTAAAATTAGTCAGCCAATCTGGCATCAACAGTCATGCCATGACCATACATAGACATGCAAGAAATAAAAAGACACCCATAGTTTTATTATAAAATGTGTGAACCAAAATTCGTTGATTTTTTTAAACGATTAAGGTTTAGCTATTAATACTTTATTAATTTTCTATTAACGGCTTTAAAAGCAACAACTCACACCGCGACAGAGTGAGAAGGTTGCTGTCGACAGATCTTTGATCAGCAATCACATCAGCAATCACAGTTGTATTTTAGGAGGCCCAGTTCGACACAGCAGTGATTCCATTGATGTTTTTCTGTTTTTTTTTCTTCTTTTTCTTAACTGTAATTCAGTTCACAGTAGAAAGTGGGATTTCAAGATTTGTCTCCGGCACAGTTCAGCCTCAACAACACGGTCTCTTTGAAAATCAGAAAGCTCTGTGTAGGTTTCCATTCTAGGCAGCATAAAGATGGGTATATAACAATCTGAAACAAACAGTAGTCATAATAATAGAAACCAATTTCAGCACTTACGGCCATCTGGTTACTTCTTGCATGTCTGTGCGGTTACACTGATCTTTCATATGAACATCACTCAAGCTCTTAACCTGTATCTGCAAGAATTTATGCATTGCACTGTTGCCACCTGATCTACCATTGATTGGATATTTACATAAATAAACAGGGGTGCAGGTGCTCCTATGAAGGTGACTCGAGAGTATACACCAAACAGCCATAACAACAAAACCACTGATGGGTGACATGAATAACGTTGACTATCTCATTACCATGAGTGGAATGTCAAGGGGTGGAATGTATTAAGCAGCCAATGAATAGGCAGTTCTCAATGTTGATGTGTTGGAAGCAGAAGAAATGGGCAAGTGAACATGACAAGGGGCAAATTGTGATGTGACTGGGTCTGAGCAACTACAAAACATCAGGTCTTGTGGGCTGTTCCTGGTGTACAGTGGTTAGTACCAAAAGTGGACCAGTGACTGGGTCATGAGCGGTCCAGGCTCACTGATGCGTGGGGAGCGAAGGCTGGCCCATCTGGTCTGATCTCACAGAAGAGCTACTGTAACACAAATTTCTGCAAAGGTTAATGCTGGCTCTGATAGAAAGGTGTAAGAACACACAGTGTATCACAGTTTGCTGTGTATGAGGCTGCATAGATGCAGACCAGTCAGAGCTGAATTAGAGCTGGACCACGAAGCAATGGAAGAAGGTGGCCTGGTCTGAGGAATCATAATTTCTTTTTTTACATCATGTGAGTGACAAAGTGTGTACGTGTGCATCACTTACCTGGGGAAGAGGTGGCACCAGGATTCACAAGCTGATTCTCTGTGCAATGTTCTGCTGGCAAACCCTGAGTCCTGCAAATTCTCATATGGATGTTACTGTATTTTGACATGTACCCCCTACAGTACCTAAACCGCAGACTAAGTGCAAACCTTCATGGCAACATCATTTCCCAATGACATCGCCCTCTTTCAGCAGGATAATGCTCCATGCCATTGTTGTTTAGGAGTGGTATGAGGAACATGACAGAGTTCAAGATGTTGACTTGGCCTCCACGTTCTCCAGATCTCAATCTGACCAAGCATCTGTGCCATGTGCTGGACAAACAAGTCCGATCCACGGAGACCACACCTCAGGACTTAGAGGATTTAAAGGATCTGCTGCTAATGTCTTGGTGTCAGATGGCACAGCACACCGTCAGACGTCTTGTGGAGTCAGAGCTGTTTTAGTGGCACAAGGAGAACCAACACGATATTATGCAGGTGCTTTTAATATTATGGCTGATTGGTGTATATGCATCCAGTAGTATATTGTTACGAATGAGCACATTTTATGTTTACAGATATTAACTATAAGGAAAAAAGATGTATTATTATATTATTAACGAATGGGACATAGTTAGTAATAAACCACTTTTTAGGCAAGGTCTGCTGAGGAACTTATTAAACTGTGAGACGGTATACCTGATCAAATTGATTTCATTTAAAATGCAATCACACCAAATATTAATTTAATGAAGTTCTTCACTCTGCACACTGCTCTCTATAGTGTTTTTATAAAGACCTTTGCAGGGAGCTGTATATATGTACTGTATATACACAGACAGTATGCATGCCATACAGTGCATGTAGGTTTATATTTGCATCGATGCGTATTAAGTATTTGCAAATGCTCAGATGCATTTTTATGATGAAAGCAGTCATCAGTTATCAGAAATGGTTATGATGATTTCTGTTGATTATAAATGACACTTGACCTCTTGGCCCTTTTTTAATTTTTTTCATTTTATTGCATGTTCTCCCATTGCTCTGTTACATAACTGAGGGCTTCCGCACTGCCTTCCAGGACAATAGCGAGGGACTTTCTTGTACGCTGCCACCGGGTGTGTGATTGCACATGTGAGTGTCTGTGTGGGAGGTGGGAGACGTGCCTATATGAGTTACTAGTGGCAGAACAGGTGTGTGTGTGTGTGTGTGTGTGTACAAATTGAAGTTTTGTGTGGATGCTACTGGATTGAGTGGTACATGATGGCAGCGCTTGCTGAATGTGTGTGGTAGTGTGATATGTGAGTGTGTGTGTGTGTGTCCTCTCGAAAAAGGAAGTGGAGGTGCCATAGCTTAGCAGAACAAGCAGAGTGCAGCGTTGCCATGGTGACATGTAATACAGGGTTCCCTGAAATTTCCTTTTTTCCCCCCAAATGGATCTGTTTCGCAGTGTCCATGGCAACCACTCACAACCGGCAGACGTCAGGTCTTATTTCTACCTGTCTCAATCTCTCTTTCTCACACATACGCATACAGTAAATACAAACACACACACACACACACACACACATTAAAATAATACGCTATACACCATGAGCACATACTGCAGTGTAGAAATATGATTTGAAGTTGATTATGAAACCATGTGTGCATGTCTGTGTGTGTGTGTGTGTATGTGTGTGTGCTCGTGCGTTGTGTTGGTAGGGTTGTGAGGCCAGCGTATTGAGCAGCGCACACCCACCCACCCCCCACACCCTCCCACACATTCCCAGAGCATGCCTATGAGTCCACCTGCCGACGGCAAACATGAGGCTCCCGACAGGCCGCGGCAACAGCACGCCCCTACCAACGGAAACCACGGAGACGACAGCATTCGTGGCTCTCCAGGGTCTAAGGGCGGCTCCAATGATTCCATGGAAGATCTCCACGGAACCGCCGTCATTATCCGCATCGGAATCCCTGACCTTCAGCAAACAGTAAGTCTGTGCAGGTCTTCATCTCCTCTGATCAAAGTTCTGAGACGAATGGTGTGAGAGCTATCACGGCATCGATGTACTACGTGACATTCTCAGTTCTTTTTTCCCCTCTCTCATACACACTTAAGCAACCTTGTCCAATCTTCCTGTCATGTCCATGTACTTATTATGCATGTCATTCCTTTCTTGTGCTTTTAAGGTCTCTCATTTTGAGTGCTTTTGCCATAAAAATGAGGAATAACACACTTGAAGGGCGCTTTTAAAGGAAAGCAAGTGTGTTTCTGTTCCAAAGTGTTTAATGCCTCTTATATGACAGTTCTTTTCCTCACCCATTATTTCTTTTTAATGAATGACACTTTGTTCTTTTGTGCTTCCTAAAGTTGCATTTAATGTTGTGCATTGTCCACAAGACAGTGATCAGCAGCTACACATAGTTGTTCCCTCGTCAATCTTTCTTGTATTTAATGAGACATGGAGACACCGGAAAGTACAGTTCTGACTGTCACTAATGTCACTAATATTCCTTCATTAAATTTTCAATAAATATCAACGATTATGTTTTATTAGTTCAATAATAATAATAATAATAATAATAATAATAAGATGGAGACAGAGTCTTTATAGACTACAAGAAAACATTTGGCTCTGTGCCACATGACTGGATACTAAAATGCCTTGAGATCTCCTAATTATCACCAACCATCATCCAGTTCCAAACAGCAAATATGTACAATCGGAAAACAACCCTCATGCTAAACCACACAGATGGAATGCCACACTCTAGGCAGATCAACATCACTCATCACTGGCATATTTCAATGCAACTCTCTCTCCTTTCCTCTTCTGCATAGTTCTTACTCATCTATCCTCTCTTCTAAACAATACCAGCTACAGGCTCATCCACTATTAATCATCTGATCTACATGGACGACCTGAAAATGTACATTATAAAGAATGTTGAAGAATAAACTGACTTACTAACAATCATAAAAGGCTTCATCAATAAACCAAAGTGTGCCAAAGCAACATCATCGTCAATTCAGCAACCAACCGAATGAAAGCCATCAACAACCTGGCGATTCCAGTCACACAGTAACTTACAGCTTCAACATCATCGACTGGAAACTAGAAGATATTGCATCAGGAAACTTCTCAGCTTAGAAAGGATGCACCACCCAAAAGCAGATATAGATAGATTGTACCTTCCCAGAAGCGAAGATGGCGGAGCCTAATTCATTGGGAAACCACCTACAAAAACTACAATAACAGGCCTACATACAGTACTTACCATATTACCAGAAATGACCCCCTTCTAATGATTCTAGAAAGCATGAAAAACAAAAGCAAAAGTACTCTGTAGCTATTCATGCTGCAATGTTAAGACGAGCGCTTAACCGCCCTGAAACCTGAAAACGAAGTTCCAACTATGCACGCCTGAAAAGTCAAAAAAAAAAAAAAAAAGAGGAAAGCATAACACCCAACAACAAATGAAATAAAAATGGGAGGAGAAACGAATGCATAGGTAAAAATATTTTACTCGAAAAATATCCTGAGAAAGATATACTGTAGACCAACAAATGACTAACATATGGCTTAAAACTGCTGGGCTGAAATCTGAAACAGACTCATAGATACATGTCCATCCCGACTGAAAGGAACACCTCAGCAAAAGGAACTACAGTAAAAAACTTTGTATCAAAGTACAAAGACATTGAAATCGAGATCGAATGAATGTGCGGAATGAAAGCCATGAAAATACCAGTGGTGACACATCAATCACATCAAAATTCTTCAGATTAGTAGATTCTTCACTTGAAACATCTCATATTCTAAGAAAGACACTTTCCATCAATTAGACTTCTTCGTTAAAAGAAATGTATAATAATAATGTTAATGATAATAATAATAATGCATTTTTGCTTATCATTATTAGGCTTAAAATATGTGTAACATTCACCATACAAGTCCCTGTGAATCAACTGTTACTATAGCAACTCTAGCATATTATGAGGAGCATTCAAGTCAAACCAGAACTTTTGATTGTGCGGAATAACAGAACAGTTTTAAGAGTAAAACTTCCCCTTATTTCTCTATATACACTACACTAATGCACTTATCAGAGTGTTTCAATAGCGCTTGAATTCCATCAAGGTAGAAAGCTCTCTCAGTACTCTGGAGCCATGATCAGACTGCCTGCTTCACCATGGAAACCCTGGCCTCCCAGGAACACCTTTAATGGCCCAAACATGTGGAAATGGCTTGGAGCGAGGTCAGGACTGTATGGGGGATGTGGCAATAACTCCCAGCTGAGTTCTTATAATGTACATGTGGTGTTGGCGAATGATTGTGTGTACAGTTCCCACAGACAGATGCATCTCTTCCACAAGTTGGCGACAAGTTACCCGCCGATTTTGAAGGATCAGACATTACACTTGCTGAATGTTCATGGGAATGACTGCTGTAGGCTCCAAGACACTTCAGGCTTTTCTTAAAACGTTTGCATCATTCAAATGTTTAAATGTCGCAAAGATTCTCATCAAATCTTCTGTAAATCCTAATGGGTTTTACTCCTTCATTCATGATAAATTTCATCACAAGTCCTGGTTTAACTTGAGCACCACTCATATAATAAAGGCATTAATTTAAACCTATTATTTGTATTAAAGCTGGAACAACTTTCCAAGCTGCTCATATGGAAAATTAATCAACACCTTCAGAACGGATTCAACAGTGCTTTACCACAATGCAGGGTCATGTGGGGCGTCATTTCCATTACCACAGTCTTAAAATATACTGTATGTGTGTGTGTCATAGAAGAGAGATGAGCTGGTAGTTGGCAGGAAAAGAAAATTCCAGAAGGATTGCCGAACTCAAATGCATGGTGTAAAGTAGAGGTTCTTGGCCTCACAGATTTATCTTTATGATTTCTTTTTTTATTCCTGAACTTTTTTTTCTCATACAACACCTCAGGTCCACATTGATATTATCTAGACCTAATTGTAATTCTAATTCTAACTAGAGATGGGGAAAAATTGATTCAGTTATGAATCATGATTCTTTTGTGTGTCGGTTCACGTATCACCACATTGACTCCAAAATCTTTTTTTACATTTTTTTTTTTTTACAATTTTTATGTTTACAATAGAGATGAACTAGTCAATCAGTCAATGAGCAGAATTAGCTGGTTTTCAGTTTGATTAGCCATGACCGGCTATTCTGTACTTAGCACAGAAGCTTCCGAGTGGCACAACTCATTATTAAAAATTGTGCATGTTAAAAGCCTCCACCTCCTTTTTCTTTTTAAATTCTGTGAGCGAATTAGTCTCAAACTCAGTACACACGCTAACACCAGTCTCAAAACACCGCAAGTGCAAATTAGTCGAAAATCGCGTGCATTAGAAACCCCGCGTGCCCACATTTTAGGTGGAAAAATGTTGCAGTTTCTTTATATTCCTACAGGTGGTGCACTCTGAACTATTTACACATTTTTTTTTATTACGAGTGGTAGGAGTGAATTATTTGCTAAGTTTGTATATAAATAATAATTATGGTGGATGACAGAGATACTTCTGTGCTGCTCAGTTGAATGTTAAACTCTTGTATTCTAAGTTATTTTGTATTGTTTAATTGGTGACTTTGATCTTTAACCCTGTAAGACCCAAATATAGAAAACAAATTACCAAAAAATTGTTTGACCTTTCAGATATTGTTTTAGGAGGCCTCTGATGTAGGAATTAAACATTTTTCACTTTTTTTTCCCATTTTAGTAAGTTTTTAGGGAAATGTTGTAATATTGCAACGTTGGGCCTAGTTGTGAGCAGAATTTCTGTATTTGTTCTCACTTTGTCTGAACAGGTATACAGAACATTTAAGCGAGAAAACTAAGGTTATAAGGAATGGGCTAATTTAATTAACCTTTTTAAAAAAAGTTTAAAATTGTAACAAAATCGGGGGAAGATGTAATATATTGAATTTATAATTGAATATTGATAAAATCTTGATACTTATAGGATTGCAATTTTAATCAAATTGGCACCTAGGCATTGTGATGATATCGTATCGGGAGATGACTAATGCTAATGGCTAATTCTTTTCAAATATTAAGGTCTGGATTAGACTCAGTAGATTCATGTTAACAAACAAACAACCTTGATGCTATAAGTACTCTCAGTGATAAATGTAATACTTTAATAATGATGGCTATAATTTTCAGTAAAAAAGTACAAAAAAAACATCTAAATTTGAGAGCTGATTGGTAGAAAAGGAAACAACTTTGGATGCTGAGATGCATTGTGTATCAGTGGCTTTAGCATAAAAGCACGCTAGCTCAGTGATAGTGATGGGGATACCAGAGGGATATTTTGAGAAATCAGTTGAATAATGATAAAGCCTACTTACCACCAAATATAAAATATATACTACAAATATACACTCAAATCCTACATAGACTGCTATCTATAGATAGAAATCACTGAAAAACCAAGGT
>JAQMYL010000004.1:6415917-6435778 GCA_030014365.1 Clarias pachynema | reverse complement strand
TTTCCTTTTATGCTTTCAGGTTAGCGACCGTCTTACTTCCGGTTCCCTGTGTCGGCCGTAACTGAGTGCGCATGACACTAACTCCCAAAAACATACCAGATGGTAGTATAGTGACTCTGCCCCTACAGTAGGTCTATGAATGTGTGTGTGTGTGCATGGTGTATTATGTCCCACCAGGGTGTATCCTCACCTCATGCTCAGTGTTCCTTGGGTAGACGGATTCCCCATGACTCTGACCAGGATAAAATGATAATATCTATTATCTTTGAAAGTTAAGAGATCTTTAGGTGTAATATGTCCCATGCAGATGTGTTAAAAAAATATAGTGTACATTTAGACATTTCTAAATCCTCCTACACTGTTTTCATTTCAGCAGAATTTTTATTTACAGCAATGTTAACAATCATTATACAGCCAGGCCCAGGTAGAACCTGATGAATAATTAATAGTGGACATTATAATAAGAGTTTCTGTTCACTATCAGGTAAAAATGTGTCAACAAGAAAGTTCATAACCTATAGATCCACGCGAGGATAAGGAATAAAATGTTTAGTAGTACTGTAGGGTGATGCAGCCTTCAAATGTGGTTTCCTCCGACAATTGGTTTCCTCCCACAGTCCAAAGACATGCAGATTATGCTAATTGGCGGTGTACCCACCCTCATGCTCTAAGTTATATAAGATATATTAATAAATTGCAGCCTGTCCAGGTTGGATTCCTGCCTCGGGTCTGTGTGCATGGAGTTTTCCTTGTGGTTGGTGGGTCTCCAGTCCAAAGATTAGGCTTATTGGCGTCCCAAATTGCCCATAGTGTGTGAGTGTGCACTATGCGATGGACTGGCAGCCTGTCCAGGGTGTACCTACTGTACAGTAAGTGCCCTAAGTCTCCTGGGATACGATCCAGACCCCTAGTGACCCTGTATACAGGATAAAACGGTATAGATGATGAGCGAGTGAGTGAAATTGCAGCCTTTTACAATTAAATAATTGCACAGGTCCAGATTGTGATTTTTATTTTTATGTGATTAATTGTGCAGCGCTGCATTACATTTACTTAATTTTTCACAAAAAGGTTTTTATTGGGCTATGTACTGTAAGTACTGAAATATTCTTCTTATTGACTAGGTAGTACAAGAGGTTAAAAAAAAGTTGTTGTTTTTTTACAAAAAAATTGAAGGTTCGATTGGAGTTTGTCTAATAAAATTAAATGATTGAATTTGTGGGTGGCATGATGAAGTAGTGGTTAGCACTGTGGCCTTCCACCTCCAGGGTCCGCGTCTGATTCCTGCCTCGGGTCTGTTTGCATAGGGTTTCTCGCTAAGTGGGTTTCCTCCGAGTACTCCGGTTTCCACCCTACGGTCCAAAGACATGCAGATTAGGCTAACTGGTGTTCCCAGATTGCCTGTAGTGTGTGAGTGTGTTTATGATAGTGTGCACTTGTGCCCTCCAATGGATTGGCGCCCTTTCCCGGAATCCCCTTGGAATGCCTCCAGGCTTCCCGCAACCCTGTACAGGATAAGCGATATAGAAAATGATTGAGAGAGAGAGAGAGAGAGAGCGCGAGTGAATAAATTCGTGCTTATTCAAAGCCAGTGTGATGAAGGGCTTTAAAAATTTTTACCTGGCAAAAAGAGATAATAAATAACAACAAAGACAAAAAACGTCGGCCTTCGTTATCAGGCAATTAATTAAACATCAGTATCGACCTTGAATTTCACAACCAGTGCATCAATACTTACTAAAGAAATGATAAGGTTTAAATATTTGCAGTGATATACAGTAGACCTGTGTTTTGCGTTACAGCTGGCACTACACTGAGCTGTTGTTATATAAAATGAATCATCATCTTCTGATGATGGACAGATTCGAAAAATTAAGCATGAACAAAAACTAAGCATTGCTCATCCAGCTTTTTGTAAGTCTATGACTGTTTTTTTTGTGTGACTGTTAATAAAGTATTAAAAGTGGATTATCCAAAGGAAAATTGAATAATCTAATGTACATACAGTGTTTCATTTCTGTCTCAATGATGTACCGAACATTATGTCATCGTTCTACAGCGTGTGTGCTCTCATTGTAACTCTCACTGCTCCTCTCCTCCATGTGATCTTACTGTAATCTGTGTGTCATCTGTATGTAATCTCTATATGTTCTGTGTGTGTGTGTGTGTGTGTGTGTGTGTGTGTGCGTGTGTGTGCGCATGTGTGTGTGTGTGATATGTCTTTTCTGTGTATTCTCTGTATCCTGAAGATTTCTCAGCTCAATCTCTGGGTTGTCCATGAATCTTTTCTGTAACACCTGTTCAATCCCTTTTATGCAAATTTTCTGATTTTTTTTCTCTCTACAGAATCTCTCGACTGCTAAAAAGGGCATCATTCTTAATGTCTTGAGACGTTTTTGCGTAACATTTTTTTTTAAAGTGAATATAATTTGCTGACTGAAGAGTGGAATCATGAACCGATCGAGGCATGTTGAATAATGCCCAGATGTGTCATTAACTTGTCATCTTAGTTGTCGTTGTGTGTGCGTGCGTGTTGTAAGTGTATGTTACCTGCATGTTTGCCATCTCCGCTATATGTGTCTGCCGGAAAACTGCAGAGAATACACAGACGCTCGACTCTGTGTATGCGTACGTGACCGTGAGTCGATGGTGTGTATGTGTGTGAGACTGTCTCTCTGTTACAGTGCCTTTCAGGGAGAGCCCCTCATACTCGTCTCGGCGCCGTGGCGTGTGTGTGTCACCGCGCCGCTCCCTGATGCGTTCGGCCAGCGATAACGCGCTGGACGAGAGTCTGCCCGCGCCCTCGCCAGCCCCTTCACTGCACAGCCTGCCCCCTTTGGAGCCTGATAACACCGTACAGAGCCCACACAGCCCACAGGGGGGACACACACGCAGCCTCAGGAGACACACGCGTGGCCATCTCAGGTATTCTTATATATAATCATGGCTTGTTAGGGGGGAAAATTAAAAATGACAAGATCACTTCAGTATACAGTAGGTGTACGTACAATATATGAGTATTTTTAAGTATTTATTAAAGCTTTTTTCAGAAGATTCCACCAATAGAACATTGGCATCAGATTCAAATGGACATTAGCAAAAAAAAGGTTTAGGCCTGATTGTTTCTGGAGTTAATACGTTTGGGAGTAAACCCTTACCAAGCCTGATGGTGGCGCCCCTGATTCAGGGATCCTGGTTCAATCCTGACCCTGGGTTCATGTTTCACATACAGTACATGTATTCTCACAATGTAATTAATAATAAGATTTCCACTGCACACATCAGTAATACATACAGTACAGTAAGCCATTAGACAGCCATCTTTGACATACTTAATAAGGGCATGTTGAAATATTTAAAAGTGTCTAGACTCACAATAATCATATAAGACCAGTAATTCTACAGTATGATTCACAATATCACCATATTATGGATCTCGGTAGTTTAGTCTTTTTTATTTCTGCCCCCCGAAATAGACTTCTCTCCCCGATAAGTCTGAGTGTGTACAGTAGTTTTAACAGAGAGGACGGAGTTGATTCAGTGGACTCAGGCTTTTGTGCACCATTTAATCAGGTGCAGATTTGTTTCTTTCAAATGTGCCAACATGCAGAAAAACAACCCACATAACTACTTTAACAGCATGTATTATATAATCACATTTATTCCCACTTCACCATCATTTCATTGTTCCAAGCCTGGATTTAAGGATATTCATGGTTTCACACTTCATCCCTTAAAAATCTATTCCTGCAATGCAGTTCCTGACTTCACTCACACATCTGTCGGGGTGTTTGTGTAACCTAAAACGTTACGGTTCTGATGTGCTGATGTGCTGTGTGTATATTTGCATATATGTTCTAGCCCTGGCAGTCCTGTGCAGAGGGATCCCAGTCCTCCTGCTGTATCACGAGGGTCAAAGCGGAGGCTCTACAGCGCAGTGCCTGGTCGTACCTTCATCGCTGTCAGCTCACACACTCCGCAGGGTGAGGGTGAGATCACCCTCAACCGCGGGGAGAGGGTCAAAGGTCAGTCTGTTTCACAATATGCTAGGGGCATCTGTACCTACGTACAGAATTTTAAAGAAGGTTGTAACAGTAATACTAAAATGTACTGCTGCATAAAAACAGTTAGGATTATATATATTTTTATTTATTATATATATTATTTATATATAATTAATTGACTTTAGTGTGGCAATATCTGAGCCTTAATGAGGTGAATATGTGTGAAGCTGTAATTAATGACCAAATTTCTCTCCCAGTGCTGAGCATAGGTGAAGGAGGATTCTGGGAAGGCTCAGTCAAAGGACGAACCGGTTGGTTTCCTGCGCACTGTGTAGAGGAGGTTCAGCTGAGACAGTACGACCCACGACTAGGTGAGAACTATAATATACTATAGCAAATTATAGTAAAAGATATAGATTAAATAAAGTAAATTGGAACAAACGTTTTATTGAGACAGGCTTCAAAATGCCTAAAGATACAATTTTTAAATTGGTTATTTATGTAATAACCTCCGCAGCAACCTCATTTCCCCTCTCGTCTGTTCCAACCACTCAACCTTCAGCAGTTTATTTTAAGAAAATTCTAAGTGAAATTGGACGAATTATGATTACCAAAGAGTCAAAACCTTTTTTAACACTAGTTAAACATTTAGATTTAAATGTCGTCTGGTTTTAAGCATTTGAAATGTACATTAAGAAATATACGGATTTAAAAATGTGGAAAATCCCTTCACATGGTAAAATGTTGCATGTTTCTCAACAAGACGTTCTAGCATTTTGAAATCCAGTTACTTTTAAAAGTGACTACAGAGACAGTTTGATCTAAAGATTTGACTGCAAGTCTTCTGATAGACCCCAACACACTGTTTTACATCAACTACTATATATTGATTAAATATATATACATAATATAAACATTTGAATATAACATTAATGAAAAAAACATAAATATGACAGTAATAATATGTCTACCTTTATGACATCTTAAGATGAACTTTGAAAAAATATAATAATAAAAATAATAATTTTCGGCTGTTGGCCAGAATTTAAGAAACGTGACACCTGATGAATTTTCCCAGATAATTGTATTTATGGGTAAAAATATTTATGGGTAAATTCTTACCGGGACTATACTGTATATAGACAAAAAACAAGGAGAATTAACAGTGGAGGAAGTGGACAGTTGTGTAAACCTAGAAAGTTGATCTTAATATTTCCACTTCCTCCAGTTTAGAATAGCCTCAGCTAACTAACTGCATCTGGGGTTGAATCCCAAATAGTGTAAAATGCAAAGCTTGTGTGCAATGTAGCGTGTAGAATCCCTTGTTCCACACAACACGTAGTGCCCTTGATCAGGGGTTAGAGAGGGATTTGGGATTCAGGATTCAGCCTTGTGTTAGATGCCAGTTAGCTTTAAGGCTCGCGTTAGCCTTGAACAAGGTGGTGAAGTGAGCCATGAACCTGGTAGCATGCTTACGCTAACCAACGGTACTGAAACACAACACAATGCAAACGGTTCAACAGGCAATTTGAAAGCAATGACTTATCATGTAATTATAATGAATGTGCGGACAATATAATTATTTATAATGTAAATACAATTAATTATAAATTTACAGTATGCTTACAATTGCTTATATTTATAATTGAATACAATTAATTGACAATATAATTAGTTATAATGTAATTATAAATAATGTGCTACTTTCTTGCTAAAAGCGTTTCCGTGAATCGTTTGGAATGTGGGTTTTGGCAGGCAGCTGCTCTCCGTTCTTTCCGGTACTAAGTACCGACACTGAATATTTAGGTGGTGCGCAGTACCGAATCGTACTGGCCTACTTTCACTGTTGCATATCCAGTAGTACATGTGGTTAAATCCAAGCATTAATTGTTTAACATATTCACATATCATATTTAAATATTCTCTATGTTGTCATACCTAAAATGGATTTGTTTTGCAGAAACAAGAGAAGATCGCACCAAAAGGCTTTTTAGGCATTACACAGTTGGCTCCTATGATAATTATACCTCCTACAGGTACACACTCTTTCATTCCACTTCTCTTCCCTCTTCTGTCTCTATATATTCTGGTCTGGAACATGTACCACAGTACCGCCTGCAAACACTTATTACATTGGAAATATCATCTGTAACGCTTGATCACTCCTGTTCCCTGTACACATGCTTGTCGGATCAGTTACACAAAGGTTGTTACACACAGAACACAAATACAGTATTTTCATTAAAGATACGAGAATGTTAGACTCGTGATTGATTTCAGGGATCTCTACTCACTAAGTAAGCACATCTTAATGTAGAAAAGAAGCACAACGGGTGATTCATTTTTTTTCATGAAATGTAAGCTGTAAAATTTATGCATTCCCACTTATGTGTGTCTCCTCAGTGATTATGTAATTGAAGAGAAAACTGCTACGCTGCAAAAGAGAGACAGTGAGGGATTTGGCTTTGTTCTTCGAGGGGCTAAAGGTAATATAAATGTAAATGTATGCTACTCCCACAGGGAACACATACTTCCATATAAACACACATGCCCGTTATATGTTTTGCGTGCGTGTGGGTTCTCTACTACCAGCTGAAACTCCTATTGAAGAATTTACACCGACTCCCGCGTTTCCTGCGCTGCAATATCTGGAGTCAGTGGATCTGGATGGGGTGGCATGGAGGGCGGGGCTACGAACTGGAGACTTCCTGATCGAGGTGAGGCGCTGTTTACTGAACCCGGAGAATACGTTTGTAAAATGTGTGAATAAACTCACCCCTTTCTGCGAATCAGGTGAATGGGGTCAGCGTGGTAAAAGTGGGGCATCGACAAGTAGTCTCTCTGATTCGGCAAGGTGGGAGTCGTCTTCTTATGAAAGTCGTCTCAGTGACACGGAAACCTGACACCGGAGAGGTTGTTCGGAAAAAGGGTGTGTATCCAGATACCACCATACACCACATACATATGCAGGAAAAATGCCATAAGACCATTAGAATTCCAATGTGGTGTGTTAAACTCTGTCTCTATATGTTCGCTTGTTTGAATGCCCATCAGCTCCCCCACCACCCAAGAGAGACCCGAGCACGAGCCTAACCCTGCGCTCCAAAAGCATGACCGCAGAGCTGGAAGAGATGGGTAAAACACACACACACAAACACACACACACACACACACACAGGCCTAAGGAATGCGTCTTGAACTTTTAATCATAACCATTAGCATCATTACTAAACCTCCAAGCACTTAAAGGAGCCAATTTGAACTAATTAGCCTACATAAAGAGGAGACAAGCTTGGCATAATGATGGCTTATATATATATACATCCATCATATAGAAAATTATATATATGTATATGATTCATGGCAAATTCTCATTATATTGCCTGAACACCTCCTAAATGTGGGATTTTAATAGGAGTTTATGGTACATTATTGTTATCTCTCAATATAATTACATTTTAATGCATTCCTGGGTAGCTTAGTGTTTATCACAGCCGCTTCCAGGGTTGTGGGTTTGAATATCTTGTACATATGGCTGTTGCATGTCCTCCCTGTGTTTGGTGGGTTTCCTCTTGGTACTCTGGTTTCCTCCCACAAATCAAAGACATGTGGTCTAGGTTGATTGGCGTTTCCAAATGGCCTATAACGTGACCCCATCCAGCATGTACCTCATCTTGAGCTCTATGATTGCTGTGATATGCTCCAGACATGACCCTACACAGGATAAGCGGTACAGTATAGGTAATGATTTGATGACTGGGTTTCCTGTTGGAATAGTTAGATTTTAATATACTACTATACCATTTTTGTGGGTTAGACAATGATGTATAATAGGCAATAAGTTCTTACTAGAATCTGCCCATATTTCCCAAACATGCTTTGAGGTTTATGTGCTTTACATGTGAATCTCACAGACAGTCTGGGCTTTAGCCCCTTTATCTTAATTACAGCTACTAAACCTACTACTATTTTTATATTAAAGATTCAGGATAGGGCGGGGTTCGATTCCCGTCTCCGTGTGCATGGAGTTTGCATGTTCTCCCCATGCTTAGTGGGTTTCCTCCAGGTACTCCGGTTTTCTCCAAAGGCATGTAGGTTAGGTTAATTGCCGTTCCCAAATTGCCCATAGTGTGTGAGTGAGTATGTGTGTGTGCCCTGCGATGGATTGGCACCCAGTCCAGGGTGTATCCCGCCTCATATCATCCCTGCGATAGGCTCTGGGCGCCACGCAACCCTGAATACAGGATTAAGCGGTATAGACAATGTGTGAGTAAGTAAGTGAGATTCAGGATATCTGTAGCTCATTCTAGTTATGATAAAATGCAAAATTCGGCTATGGTGTAGTTTCACAGGGGCAAGGCCAGGACCAAAAATATCAAATTAATTTCAACTAACTGGCTTCATTCAAGTAATATAATACTGATGGTGAAATAACACTGATGTTTTTTAGAAGGATAAATTACCACTTGTCAAACTTTGACAAGAGTATAATAAATATATGATGCAAGAAGTAAACCAAGTATTATTACCAAGTTTCAATGTTCAGTTAATTAGTTTCAATTGATTCATGTTGATTCATCCCTGCATGTTGATTCTTACCTACAAGCATCAAGGAGAAGAAGGGGAGGTAAGGCAAAACATTATGAGACCGATTTAGTGTGGAGGGGTGTGGTTACTGTGATGGAGTATTTACTGTGGTGTACTATGTGATGTAAAATTGTTTGTGTACAGTATACATTGTGAAAAAGCAAGTGTATATTTGCATACATGTGTATGGCATTGTATTCCTTATTTTGGATTGCATATGTGGCTTGCAGTGGCAATTTCCATTTGTGCTTAAATGTGTGTTGTGTGAATAAAGCTTTGTGAAGTGCTTGTTGTGTCTGTTATGTGAAGTGTCTTGATTTTTTTTTGAGTATATGTTTGTGTGATCCTCACAGAGAAGTTGGATGAGATGTTGAGTTCTCCAAAAGAGACCGTCGTGGTGATGAGGCAACGGCCTCCAGATGCCGACTCCAGAGCAGCCACTGTGAAACAGAGACCGTCCAGCCGACGCATCACACAGGCTGAGATTAGTGTAAAATACACACAAATGCATAACATTGTTCATATTTATTTAAAACATTTAAAACATTATTAAGCTGTTTTCTATGTGTGCCTGTGTGTGTAGTCTCTGTTGGAGAGGCAGGGAATGCAAATATCACCTGGAGTGTCTCTTGGTGTGGATAAAAGTCACATACAACTGCATGGGATGACCAGAACCAAATCATTTGGTAAAAATATGAAAATGATCATATAATCAGCCTTCTTGCAGATGTCCTATAGGCTAAATTTTTTTTACTTATCTAGCACATTAAATTTATTCATGCTTCATCTAACAAACATGATTCATTTTGTTCAGGTGCGCCAGAAGATGAAAGAATATCTGCATTAATTGGTGAGCACCGCTTTCCAAGAAGCTCCTCAATGACTGACAGCTTCCGACAAGACAGTATCCCACCCCCTCCACAAACTGCACCTCCTCCTCCTCCTACACCATACTTCCTGGAATCAGGTCCTCCCCCATCTTTCTTGCCTCCTCCGCCCCCAGCACGTGCCGCAAATCAATCCCGTTCAAGCTTCCGGCCAGGTGCAGAACCCAAGCTTCATGGTCCCGTCACGACAGACCGCCAGAGGAAGGCGCGTTCTATGATTATTCTTCAGGACACCGCCCACCTTCCAGTAGAGCCCGCCCCCATTCCCAGGCCAGCAACACCTACCTCTGGGGCAGCTCCTCCTGAGCGTGGTCGTAGGCGTGGCCAGGCTGTGGAGAACCCATATGCCAACGTGGGCCGCTTGAGTGCAGTCTATACCCCTACTAAGCCCCAGCGCAGGAAGAGTCCATTGGTCAAACAAGGCCAAGTAGAAGACGGCACAGCTGCCCAGGCGGGTACTGGTAGGGATCTCTCTCCCCTAGGAGGAGCTCGGATCCCTCACAGCAGCCGAGCAGAGCAGTTCCAACAGCAGGTGCTTTCTGAGAGGGCTAGGATTACACCTCCAGGAGCTCGTCGCAGGACCAGTGTGTTCCTTTCTGTAGAGGGGAGCACCACTGAGCACCAAACCACCCCCCTACTATCCCAGTCACACTCAGTGGATGAGCTGGCTGAGTTGCCACCCCCTGCACCCATGCTCTCTCCTGGTCTGCCACCAGGGGGTTCCACATTTATACATCCTCTCACTGGCCGTCCTTTGGACCCCTCCTCTCCGTTAGCACTTGCTTTGGCTGCAAGAGAACGTGCACTCAGTGGTCGTACTACACCCACTCCCACACCCACTCCCTCACCATCACCCACTCAGGGCAGAGCAGTGGAGAGACCAGAGACAGAGGGTGGAGTTACACCACCTGCTGCTCTTGAGGCTTCGCCTTCTGATTCCTGGAGGGAGGAGCCTGTAAGCATCACGACAGAAACTGCTAGTCAGGTGACAAATGGCAGCCCTGTGTCTGGACGAAGTTTGGAGGAGTCCATGGTGTCACAAACCATGCAGATTGTCCAACCAGCACTGATTGACACAGATCACAGCCAGCCAGTAGTTCCACCTTCCATGCCTTCACCTGCCCCAACCCTCTCAAACCTGGCAGGGCGGAGTATGACAATGAGCTCAGAGGAGGAAGCAGAGCCCTACACAGTCACCCTACCCCCTGCACTACTCTCATCTAGCGATGAGGAAACCAGGGAGGAGCTCCGCAAGATTGGCATAGTCCCACCCCCTCAACCTTTTGCCAATGGCCTTTTATTAAAGGAAACGCCCAAAGTCACTATCAGCATTTCTCCAGGGGCGTCCACAAGGCCCTCTATAGCAAAGATCTCTTCTGGCAAAGCAAGTGACTCCACAGCGGACTCTGGTGTTGAAGACCCACACATGGAGACCACTAGTACTGTCTCCACAGTCTCCAGTATGTCCACTTTGTCATCTGAGAGCACAGACTCTGCCCATGCCAGCAAGCCACGTTGCGGGGTGGGCCGCGGCCGCCCCGCCCATCTCAGGGACCCACTGCTAAAACAGTCGTCAGACAGTGAGCTGCTTCCACACCCACCCAGCACAGGCCCAGTCCGCCCACGCTACCTGTTCCAAAGACGCTCTAAACTCTGGGGGGAGGAGCCCAGGGCTCAAGTGGGCATATCTGATGATAGCAGGCCTGCTGCAATGGGGGCAGAGTTACTAAGTAAAGATTCTCATTCTCTAGGGGAGGAACCACCCATGGGAGTACTTGATCCTGGCAGAAGGTCACCAGTGGGTGGTGCCAGGTAAGAAGCTCATGTGAGTCTCAACTACTTGCAGACACTTGGCCTAAATGGTTCACACACCTGCATGTACCACAGCAAAGTCTTCTCAACGTTTGAGTAACACACACCATCACCACTGCACACAGCTGTTAGTGTTATAAAGGTTTCGTTTACACACCTCACCCAAGCACATAACATACCCTTATATGTTTCTATATGTCCTTGCAGATGTGAAGGGAATGGAGAAGAGAGTAAATCGTAGGTTTTTAGCTCTGTGGGTAAAAGACACCTCTTTGTCCAACTAACTTTCACTAAAATTCATCATTGCATCATTACTTATAGCTGCAATTATCATGCATGGCATCTGTAAGATGATATTAAAGCCATATATTGATGAATTCTAAGCTTTCTTAGATGTATATATTGAATATAAGGTATACTGTTTGTTTGCAGCCAAGTAGACCTTTCGGTAAAACCCTGAGGAAGGTTTGAGCTTCAATCTAATTTCAGAATTTGTTTGTAAATGGGAATCCATAAATAGAACTGCACACTAACTATTCAGCTTTATCTATTCAGCACTAACGGTATACTGTCTACATAAAAGAAATAATGCTGTCAAAAATAATGTTTTGTCCTGCACTGTGACTTGAGGATTTTATTTTCATTATTTAACTTGCCCTCCAAAACCCCTGTTTCTACCTGTCAGACTCTTCAGCAGCCTTGGTGAGCTCCACACCATCTCACAAAGGAACTATGGCACCACTTTCACCATCCGCCCTGGCAGCCGCTACCCAGTAACCCGCAGGACACCCAGCCCAGGGGCTACTCCAGAACGAAGTGACCCTAT
This sequence comes from Clarias pachynema, assembly GCA_030014365.1. Classification (NCBI taxonomy): domain Eukaryota; kingdom Metazoa; phylum Chordata; class Actinopteri; order Siluriformes; family Clariidae; genus Clarias; species Clarias pachynema. The sequence goes on along the minus strand of JAQMYL010000004.1, from coordinate 6,423,662 downwards.
GGGGCCAATGCGAGCATTTGGTCCCCACCACCACCACCATCACCACCATACCATCCTCAAGTCCTCTAGCCTGAGCCTCCCACAGGAGCCTAAGGAGGTGCGCTTTGTCATGCGGAGTGCCAGTGCTCGTGCCCGCAGCCGATCCCCTTCCCCCTCACCCTGTGCCTCCCCATGCCCCTCACCGGTTCTGGGCGCCCCACTCCTGGCCCTGCGGCCCTTCAGACAACGCCCTCTTGCACTGTGGAGCAAGTATGACGTAGGCGAGTGGTTAGAGAGTGTGGGACTAGGGGAGCATCGTGCCCGCTTTTTAGAGCATGAAATTGAAGGTGCACATCTACCTGCGCTCACCAAGGATGACTTAGCTGAACTTGGGGTGACACGGGTAGGGCATCGGATGAACATCGAGCGTGCACTCAAACAGCTATTGGAGAGCTCAGGAGCTTAATACATTCTAGAGAATAGAGTTAAATAAAATCCTTGCCAAATTACTTACAGGCCAGTGGCTAAACTGGCTAAATGATTCCTTAGCCTCACACAGTCCCTCCCTCATGACTAATCCACTTGATTAAACACATCGAAGCACAATCCCAAAGCGTAAGACCTTTACGCTATTTAGTCACAATTGGTGTGTAGTCTGTAGACCTGGTGTTTTGTGCTTGAAAATGAGTTCATTAATGGGCTATGTGCCCCAGAATGGATCCATCTAGTCAGTAGACTGGACTGGCATGGCTGCTATATTACAATGAGCAGAAGTAACGATCTCAGTAATTCACTGTTGGCAGCAGCAGCAGCAACAACAAAACACTTCGAACTTTTAAAGCCAATGCTTCCAAGTGCCCAGGGTTTACAATTTCTGATATTTATTCACAGTCTTTTGGTCAAAAATGCCTTGCAGGAAATGTAGAATTTCATACAACAACATACTGGATGAGGCTTGTAAGTGTACAAGTGACAATCTCCCCTTAAAGGTGCACTATGTGGATACAAATTCCAAAAAAGCAAACTTTAGTTTTTTTTTTCTTTTTTTTTCAAAAAGGCCATACTCAATTATATGAGCAAATTTTTGTATGGATGTTTAGACTATTATCTATCATTTAATGTCTGTGGTTTTTGTAACAACGTGCTCATGTGTTTGTAGCATACAGTAAATAAACTCATCTGATAGGGAAATGAAGAAATGAAGGCACAGAACAGCAAAATGTTAGGCAGCACCAATTTTCAATGATTTATAGTGATAGTTCTGTGTAACAATCCATCATAGTGCACCTTTAAACCCTGAAATAACCTTTCATAATACAAGCGTGGCCTTGAGATAGTACTGCCGCCATCTAAATTTGATAAAGAAGAGTATTTTCAGGAATACAGTCAGTTTTATATGTATATGATATATATGGGCGTATATATTCAAACAAAAGAATGTATGAGTGTCAAATGAAATTTGCGTCTCATGCCCTGTGTGTGTTTCTTTTAGCATATTTTATCTTTGTTACGTTAAATATTAATTAATAGCATAAGCCCAATCATAGTTACTATCTCCCCCATAGTATTCCTTGTGATTTCTTAGATCGAAAATATTTGCAGAAAAGAAAACCTTTCGTAAATCTTAGAAAATGAGTTGAAATACCACTTATTGGTTTTTGTCATTTATGAATAAATGTGAGGTGAGATTGTATATTGAGTATTTATTTTCAATTAGAGAGGCACTTAAATACTATGGGGAGTAGACAGCAGTTTTGTTACCTTTTTGTGTTTTGGATGGATTAACAAGGTGTCATGACTTAATGCCGATTTGTAAAATTATTTGATTAATAGATTGTTTTTTGTGTAATTGGAAATTTCGTTATAAAACAGGCTTTGGTTGAGTGAAAAGTTTATGCTACTTAAGGGCTTACAATCATGCTAATCGTGTTTATGATGCACATGTGGACTGACACGACTGTACACTTTTGAAAAGAAAGATGCTTGGAAAAGTGACAATAACATCAAGGAGCCTAAATGACGTTTTTGTAAATTATTATTATTATTACAAGAGCCATGAAAATACCAACAAGCCAATATACAAGCTTTCAAGTTCAAATATGATAACAGAGAGTAAAAAGGCTTTTCTTATAATTCTGTAAAAACATCCGGGGACTAAGTCTGCCCTGAAGACTGCCTTTGATAAGATCCAAACCTAGCACGGTAATGCGCTTTAAATGAAATCCAATATTTTTTATAATAACCAAAGTACAAGGGGCGTTCAAGTCAAACTGGGACTCGTGATGAAATATCTGGTGAATGAAGGTGTACAACTGATTGACATTTACAGGAGACTTCAAGCACAGTACGGTGATGAGACTCTTAGCTGCAGCAAAACATTTGAATGGTGCAAAAGACCGTACGTCCGGGAATGACGATCCCAGCCGAGATGACTCAGAGCAAACTGCAATCTTTCTCATGAACATTCAGCGGGTACAATGCCTGATCCTTGAAAATCAATGGATAACTTGCCATAACTTGTGGAAGAGACGCATCTGTCTGTGGGAACTGTACACACAATCATTCACCAACACCACTTGCACATTGCAGGAACTTGTCTGGAAGGTATTGCTACATCCCTATACAGTCCTAATCTCACTCCAAGCAGGCAGTCCGATCAAACTTTCTACCTTGATGGTATCCAAGCACTAGTGAAACGCTGGGATAAGTGCATTAGTGTAGCAGAGGATTATATAGAGAAATAAAGGGAGTTTTTTCTCTCATAACTGTGTTTTGTTATTTTGCACAATCAAAAGTCTGAGTTTGACTTGAACGCCCCTCGTAATTGAACATTTCAAAAGAGGATCTATAACAAGGTCCATTTAATCATAATGTTAAACACAAGATAAATTTCAACCTCTATTTGTCGCCAGAATCCTACCACGTAACTCAAGAGACTCACACTTGCCTCTCATCCAGATGATACATTTGCACAAAGTGGAGGGTGCTACTTTTTTATAAGCCATTTGCATAGAACACTGCTGTTCTCTCTCTCTCTCTCTCTCTCTCTCTGTCCTGTCCTCTCCTTTCCTATCAGATGCACAAACACATCCCACTCAAGCACAGAATGATACACAGCTTCATCGATGGCTGACAGTACCCAGTATGCAGCTGGCAGTCTCAGTATGGATGTAATATCTATCAGGGTATAACAGATCTTGAGCATGTAAGAGCTGTTGAGTTGTTAAAGCAATGAACTACTATGATGACTGGACAGTGTGTGGCACCTATATACTTTATTTAGGAACTAAAAAGACCTCTTCATTTGGATTTTTGATTTTTTTTTTTTTTTTTTAATGTATTCATTAATTCGAAGTTCAAAGTCTGATCTTGTATGCTTTCAAGAAAATATTGTACCCAAATAATAAGTTGGCATATTTATAAATCTCTTGCTCATGGCTATGAGGGTGAATCTGGCACATTGTCATGGATGAAATGAAATGAAATGAAATGAAATGAAACGTAACGAAAGAGCCTGGCCATGTCTGTGTTGTGTTCATCCTATGATTCGAGTTCTGGACTGCCACAAAACTGCACACAGCATCACTTGATGTTTCAGTAAACTGAATCTCAATAACTGAATGAACACAAATACGGTGCAGTGCTATGCACATGTAAAAGATTCTCTAAAGCAATTACAAAACAAAAAGCAAACAGTGTTGATTATTATTATTATTATTATTATTATTATTATTATATCTGTGTAGTTGATCATGTGAATTTGAAAGGTGTTAAAAGACCAGGAACTTCTCAATGAAAAGATGTAAGCAAGCATAAGAAAAACAACACCTTTTAAAAATAGTCTTTTTCTATCCTTTGTTTAAACACCTAAGGACATGCCTTGTATGACAGTGTTTTTGATAAAGGAAACCATGTTGAAACCTCGCTGACAAGTCTGAATGCATTACCCCCTCATTTGAAAGAGTACAAAACACTAATTCAAGCAAAAGGATGTCTGTGATGATGCAGGATGAGTCACTGCTTGTGCTGTTCTGGTCACATATTTAAGCATTTTAGCTTGATGAGTGATGAGTGGGTCAGCACTCCGAGAAATCAACAGTATAAGAAATCAGCGGTTCTCAGATCTATATTAGTCTGCACAGTTGGGTTTATAATGCTCTCAGATATGGATTATTTTTTATCTGATTCCTTTAATTATTATAGATTTATTGAGTAATGTAGGGTGTAACAGTAAACTGTAAGTGATCTCATAAAGGTTGGGAAAACCCTTTGACGTAAAAACCCTGTGCAAATAGTCTTGAGTCATCCCTCATTTCTTCATCTTTTTTTTCTTCTTCTAACGAGTCAGATTTTCTTGTATTTTTAGTGTAGTCTTGAGGAATAATTCTCCAGGCTTTCTAGAGGACTCTTTTTTTTTTTTTTGCTCTCATTTTTGCCAAGTTTTTGTCTTTCATTTTCAGTCCAGTTCATGTACCTGAGCAGTTTCAAAGGAATGTTTTTTGTTTGCCACACAGTGACCCATGAATTATTCAAGTATGAAAAAAATCTTACTGGTGATTCTAAATTCTGAGTGGTTGGAACAGACGAGAGGGGAAATAAGGTTGCTACATACATTTATGGCATTTGTCCTTAAATCCAGAATGACTTACATTTGATCTCATGTTACATCTTTTTGAGGGTTAAGGGCATTGCTCTGATCTGGTTGTGCTGGGGTTTGAACCTGGGACCTTACGATCAGTAGTCTAATGCCTACCCCTGTCCGATAAACATACAACCAATTTTTAGATTCTGTCTTTGTAGCCTGTTGCAGTAAAACATTTGTTTTGTAAATTTCTTTTATTTATTCCACATCATTTCATTTTATTAAAGATTATGGATTTATGAAGGAATGAATGTTGGCTCAAAACATTTGCACAGTACTGCATCTTACCCACAGATAAACTTAAAATGGGAGAGAACTATATTTAAAGGTCAGACTAAAAGGCATCAACTCACTGATTGTCTAAAGTAAACGCTATGTGTAAAAGACAAATCATTCCTGGCTGTGCTTTACAGAAAATAATCCATGATGCAGTAGATGGGAATAATAGCCAATAATGGGAATAATAGCTCAATCAGAAGATAAATGCATCATATAAACACCTCAGTGGGAAGTCTGATTCAGTCTGGCCCAATCAGAATGAGAGGTGTGGTTTAACCCTTTCATTATCCGTTCAATGGGTAAATATAAGCCATGTAAACACGTGATCCACATATATTCTTTCTCTGCATTTTTGCCCCACATGGGGGTAACAATAGGTGACATGATGAGTTTCCAGGAAAAAATAAACTTTTGCTTCCGTTCCCGATCGGTAAACTCAGTGAAAAACAACTCTACCTGTTCACTTCAGACGTTTCCCTTTTCACTAAATCTCAGGCTGAGGAAGGTGCACTGATTGGCCTCTCCATTTCACACATCTGACCAATCATAGATGAGACTGAATTCTTATAACTATTCAAAATGCAGAAGGTGAGATTTATCAGAAAAGATGGTAAGCTTAACCTAACCTCAAAGTTGGATCTTTTTCCACATCTTCTGTTAAATTTCCAGCAGATTGAACACTTCACAGTGGACAGGACCACTTTGCACATGTCAAAAAAGATGCATTCTGATTAAATGCTTTGTGCATTTTGTGTGTAAACGCATATCTTATGGACTCAGCGTCCATGAGAACAGTGTCAGCCCAGCGGCATCAAAGCTCGAACTGGGGAACGTCTAGTCAGCAGTCCAACACCTTATCCACTGAGCTACCCCTACGGAGATCTTAGTTCCTATATTTCTCTGTCAAAAATACATTCAGCTTAAACACATCATATATTCTTGTTTTCAGCCTAATCATAGATTCCTGGCAGGGGCACTGGGAAGGTTTTTTTTTAAATGGGGGAACACATTGTGACAAAAAAGGTCTCACAATTGTAAGATTATACAACTATCCTTGAGTATGTAGTTTCCAATCACCACCTAAACAACAGCAAACCTCTTGAATTTTCTAATCAGAATGATTTCAGTTGGATTAGTGAGTGATGTGATGCAGCCCAAAGTTTAATTATTTTATATCAGTCTTTTATTCTTTTTATACCACAGGAATTTTTCACCAATCACAATTTTTAATTTAGTGATAAATAACATTAGAAATGTTAGAAAACATTTATGTCGACAATCCACCAGTATAGTTTAAAGACAAAATGAGGAACTGAGTGGACACAGAAGAAACATACTAAACTCTTAAGGGCCAAAAGCTGAGCTCAGGATCAAACCAGGAACCTACAGTAGAGCTGTGATGCAGCAATGCAATCTGAATACAGTGTTATTTTATTGCTTGGATGGATTGTGTCATGCTCAACCAGAACCAGGCTCAGAATCCAGATCAATGGCATGGCTAAAATGTTGTAATTCATCTGGAAAATGTATTTACACATTGTATAGTGATAATATTCAGGGAGACCATCATGAAGCAACACTTAGAGTTCAGCTCCTGTGATTCTCGAGGATCCAGATCAGGACAAAGTGCTCACTCCAAATGAATGAATATATATAATAATAATACGTTTTCCTCAGAATAAACCAATGCCACCTCTACATGTAAGGTCGTTCCATATGTCCTTCTAGGGAGCACTTAAAAATCATCAAGTGTCACTGGAGGTGGTGACCTTTTAACCTGAGCTTGAAAGATATTTGCTATCCGGCACACCAGGTGATGGATACACCCTGCCCTGGAGATATATCTGTTGTTTTTTGGCAGTTAAAATATAGATCTTAGTTCCGCTATTTCTCTGTCAAAAATACATTCCAGCTTTAACACATCACATATTCAGCCTCATCATCGGGGCGCAGGAAAAAAATTAAAGCAGGGAAACAAATTTTGCCATTTTTTGGTCTCAAAATTATAAGATTATACAGCTATCCTTAAGGCATTTCTTCTAAGCGGTTTAACACTCTTATGGTCATGATGCCATACTGACTTTTTATGAAGCCATGGACACACAAGAGGCAGCACTGTTCAAAACAGGTCTACATCCACAGCAATCATCATCATACATGATCTAACTCAAAAATCTATTCATCACATACACAACCATACACAGTATGATATGCAGTGAAATGCTTTGTGACCTAAAAAAAAAAAAAGACAATAAAAGCACCAAATACCAATAAAAAAAATTTAAAATATAAAATCTACAGTATGTGGTACTTTTGTTACAATCAAATAAACTAAAGTAGAAATATGTAAAAATGTAAAAAGTACTCTTAATCTGTTGTCTGGTATATAGTTGCTAATCACCACCTGAACAACAGCAAACTTTTCCTACAATATGTTTACATTTACATTTACAGATTCCTCGTATACAGTAATGTTACCCATTATGTGAATAGACACTGATAGATCTGTTGCTTTATTCTAACAGTATAACAGTGGTCTCTGTCTCTTACAACCTGACTCAGGCCTGTCTCATTGTCATCAGAAATAGAATCAGGAAATAAAATAACAGGCCATTGTCTTTATCCAGAACAATGTAAACATTCATTTTGCAATGAAAATACGTACTTATGAATAAGTCCTTTGACTGAATCACTTGACTAGGCTTCTCCTCACTTCCAGCAAGTCCAGCTATTGTTTTGTTTTTTTGTTGTTTTTCCCCCCGATTTTTTCCCTAATTTAGTCGTGTCCAATTCCTCCCCGTCACTAGAGGGCTCCCACATTAAGGCTACTACTACCACTCAGTCG
>JAQMYL010000004.1:6391622-6405933 GCA_030014365.1 Clarias pachynema | reverse complement strand
GGGTGTTTCAACAAGACAACGACCCCAAACACACCAGTAAGCGAGCAGCATCTTGGTTCCAGACCAACAAGATTAACATTATGGAGTGGCCAGCCCAATCCCCAGACCTTAATCCAATAGAAAACTTGTGGCCTGACATTAACAATGCTGTTTCTGAGGCAAAACTAAGAAATGCAGAGGAATTGTGGCGTGTAGTACAATTGTCTTGGGCTGGAATACCTGTTCAAAGGTGCCAGAAGTTGGTTGTTGTAAAAGTATGCAGCTATCAAAGCTAATATTTCATTTTACTATACACCAACTTTGACCAAAGGATCACATCAGAAGTGGGTTTGGGAGAAAGTTAAAAAGAAAGACAATCTTAGACATCTTAGAAGAACAATTTGGAGAAAAATGTGTTTATGAATTATGCTTTAACCCTAATGTATTCTCTACTGTAGGTGCAATGCTTATGGCTATATGGCAGAAGAGCATGGTTCCAGAGGAAACCATGATGCTGACAAATGAGATGATGATGTCTGGTGACGTTTTGCACTGGCCTGAGGAATGGGCGGGGCTTGTGGTGGATAAACACTCCACAGGAGGGGTCGGGGACAAGGTCAGCCTTCCACTGGCTCCTGCTTTGGCTGCTTGTGGTTGCAAGGTAAATAAATTAGATTCTTATTAATTCCATATTCTTGGACCAGTACTGAATTGAGAACTGTTGTCTAATCGGTTTCTGATCCACACAGGTCCCTATGATAAGCGGACGCGGACTGGCTCACACTGGAGGCACACTGGACAAACTGGAGTCCATCCCAGGTTTCAATGTCCACATGTCTGTAGAACAGGTACACAAGGACGGAGAGATCCTCAAATCTGATTGGTCAGAGAGTGTTTATTACTGGGAATATTGATAACGTGAACTGCAAGGAAAATCACAGGTTTATATTAATGTGCTTGTTCGAATATGTTATGATGTCTAACACAAGGACTTTTATTGTGTAATAAAAAATGGATTGTTTTTAAATTTGGTGAAAATCTACAACTTATACATGTTTAAATGCTGAAGTTTTCATATTAGGAATAGTCTATTTAGCCTTTGTGGAAGGAGTCTTCACTGTCAGGGCTTGGTAACAGTCAAATGTAAATCCGTTACTTAGAGTCTTTAGTCCTTTTTTCTGATGATGACAAGCTTTCTGTCTTCAAGAGAGATGGAGGCAGGGTAGTTGTAAGGACATGAGACCAAACCAACCAGCTGAAGGTCTAAGTGCACTCGTGTTAGATGTGAAGTTTGGTAACACTACAAAACTTATCTCAAATTCATTTAAGTAGATATGGAGAATTTGCAGTTGATTTACATTTATCAGACTACCACACACTGGCTATCCTTTAGCATTACTAGATATGAAATGACCTTGTACAGTGCTGTACCTGGAACCTGTTCAGAATTAGCATGTGTTTGTGGGCAGGTGGAGCAGATACTCCAGGATGTAGGCTGTTGCATTGTGGGTCAGACAGAGACTCTGGTACCTGCAGATCGTGTCCTCTATGCTCTCAGGGACATCACCGCTACAGTGGACAGTATCCCGCTTATCACAGGTGAGATCACCTGAAGAATTTCAATCCAAAAAATCAACCCATGGCTTTTGCGTCATGCTTGTCTTCATGTTGTGTCTATATTAGTTCTTGTTCTTTTTTTTTGTTACAGCTTCAATAATGTCAAAGAAGGCAGCTGAAGGTCTAAGTGCACTCGTGTTAGATGTGAAGTTTGGTAAAGCTGCTCTCTGCAAAGACCTGGACAGCGCTCGGGAGCTTGCCCAGTCACTGGTGAGATTTAGCCATGTGTGCGAGGAACACAAAGAGAGAGAGAGACACTTTGCTCTCAATAACCTTGGCTCTGTATCCGTAGGTTACAGTGGGAAACTGTTTGGATATAAAAACAGGGGCGGTGTTGAGCCGGATGGACTCTCCTATTGGCCGATGTGTGGGAAATACATTAGAGGTATATGAAGCCTTGGAATGCCTCAAAGGGCGTGGGCCTGATGACCTGAAGAACCTCGTAACGTCACTGGGTAAGATAGATTTGTCAAATGAAGTCAGAGAGATTTCGAAGTTACAGTAGATGATTTTAAAGGGATTCTCCAGTGTATTTCAGCATAATCAATATAGCATTTTCCTACTGTTTCTGTAGTATATATCTGACATGAATCATGCCTAAATGCCCGTACTGAACAATGAACTGAAAAAGTTTTTTTTTTTCACAAACGTATTAATTGTTGAAGTCATGGCAACAGAGCTGAATGGAAGTTCTTGCAGAAGCTTTTCAAATCCTGACGATACTACCGCGATCTGAGACATGGAGACCAGAGAGCAGAATTAGCAGTGGTGTCTGGGACGCCATACCCGCCCTCTCCTGTCAATCACAGGGGCACTAGAGAATCATGTGTCTATGAGCTCATATACGTGTAAGAGGGCAGATATGAGGTACACAGGGCTCGGAGAAGCAGGGTTAGATGACAAGTGGAAAGGAATAGACAGATGACTAAATCGAGGAGAAAATAGAAAACAAAGACATACTTTTACACAACTACAAATTCTTCCATTTGATAAAGATGAAGTATATCAATTTACAGAAAGTTAAGATGTTGATAATTGACACGAATATGTGTTTGTGCAATCAACTCCCTTTAGTCAATGAACTGAAAAAGTTTTTTATATTTTTTTGTACGAACTTATTTATTATTGAAGTCAGGGCAACAGTGAAAAAATGAATGAATGTTCTTGCAAAAGCGAGCAAAATTAGCTCCAATATAAATGTATTTTGAGTAAAGCATTTAAAGTTTCTTTTGCCTTTGTTAATCATACATACACTACTAAAGAAACAGTAGTAATGATGGATAGACATTATGTTGAAAAACGTGCAATATTTCCTAGAAAAATCGTTTCAGTTACCCATCACATATTTTTTTTGTGTGACAATTCTCCAAAATCATATATTTTTAAAATGATTATTATTTTTAATTTATATGTTTGCATTTGATGTAGTAAAATGCTGCTGTTCCTCTATGAGCCTAAAGGTGGTGCACTCTGAACTATTCCCGCATTGGCAGGCAGCACTTTGTCCTGTGTGGTTGGAGCAAATTATTTGCTAAGTTTGTTTAAAATTCTAACCAAAAAAATTTATATCTAGTCAGGATATTAATAAAATTGTGATACAGAATCGCAATACAAATCAGCACCTAGATATCGTGAAAATATTGTACCATCTGGTCCCTGGTGATTCCTGTCCCTAGTATTTCATTTAAGGACTGATTTTTACAGCTGCCCAGAGAGGTTTTGTCCGTCAGGTAACAACAAGTTGGTACTGAATTGACCCAGTGGTTCTACCTCCTGTACAAGTCAATGGCAAACGCTTACATTGTGTTATTACGTGTAGGTGGCTACCTGCTGCAGATGAGCGGCCGATCAGCTACTTTAGAGGCTGGACAGAAAGCAATCAGTGATGTCCTGATGAATGGAAAGGCTTTGCAAAAGTTTCAGGCCATGCTGGAGGCCCAAGGTGTGACTGCACATATAAGCCAATCCCTCTGCTCAGAAAGGGCTGAATACTTTACGCATCTAAAGTGCGCACAGTACCAGACAGAGCTTGAGGCATTGGATGAAGGTAAGAAGGTGGTGGTTGACATGAAACATTTAACTGCGGTATAAAAATGCAAGATATTGTTATTTCAGAAAGAATATTGTCACTATTTTATGTTCTTTTGTGATTTTCAGGCACAGTTTTGGGGATAGATGGTATGGCTATAGCCATGGTGCTGCACAAGTTAGGATCAGGCCGTATTAAAGCTGGCCAGCCAATCAACCACAGTGTAGGAGCAGAGCTACTGGTAGACCTGGGGCAACAGATAAAGAAAGGTGGGTAGTAAATTTTGTATGTGTGTGTACATTTGCTGAAGGATTTAAATTTTAACCAAATGTTAACTTGTCTGGCAGGTCAGGCCTGGATCAGGATCCATCATGATTGCACAACATTGAGCTCAAAGCAGCACGCTCTCCTGCAGGAGGCTTTGGCCCTTGGCAGTGGATACGATTACCAGGACAGTGCTCGAGTGGCAGAGTTCATCATAGCAGGCTGATGTCTCGTCTGGCACAGCTGTCTGAACCTGGTGCAAGCACCGTGCACTTTTTCAGATGAACTTATAATTAATTTATATAGTGGAATACATTGCATAAGAATTCACCTCCCTTCAACGTTTCTACATTTTTACTGGAACATAAGTCGGCCTAATTGGGATTACACTTTATTAATCTACAAAACAAAAAGCATTATAAATAATATCGAAATGTGAGAAATACAAGTTCTACAAACAGCATTAACCAACAAGGCCAGGACAAAGTTAAGGAAAAATATAATTTGGTTGGAATTGGCTATAGGCTAAAAAAAATCCTAAACTAAAGAACACCATTAAATGCATTATAAATAAGATTCTACCTGGGGGATTCTCTCCGCCAGGGCTTTAGTCAGAGATTTAATCAAGAGGCCGATGTTAATGTTCAGTTCATGATGCTACAACCACCATGCTTTGCCGTGGGATGATGATAATCCGTACTTGAGTTCTGGGTTGTAGCACTACAAAAGACCTAGATGGGTGAGGTCAATATGAACACACGCCACTGTACATAATTGTACACCATCATTCATAACATTAAAAGCACCTAGGCACTTTTTGTTCTATATGACCTTTACTTGGGGTATACAGTATTTGGTGTTTTTACGTCCAATAATGGGACCGGCTTCAAACATAATCAAAGAAAAGTGCAAAAATTAAGATACGAGTATGGATACGTTCTTCAGGACGGCACAGTGGCTTAGAGGTTAGGACTGTCGCCTTGCACCTCCAGGGTCCAGGTTCGATTCCCGCCTCTGTGTGCACGTTCTTGCCGTGTTTGGTGGGTTTCCTCCGGTTTTCTCTCACAGTCCAAAGACATGCAGATTAGGTTGCCATTCCTAAATTGCTCGTAGTGTGTGTGTTCTGCGATGGCTTGGCACCCTGTCCAGGGAGTAACCCGCCTCGTGCCCTAAGTCTCCTGGGATAGGCTCCAGGCCCCCAGTGACACTGTATTCAGGATTAAGTGGTATAGATGACAAAAAACACCTCCTCATCAGTTTGACTGATGGTACTTCTACCTAGTAAACCAGTGTGAAATGTAAAAACCAGAATAGTCCTGAAAAGTCTAAAAACAATGTATTTAAATTAGGAATATAAAAAAAGTTTATAGGAAGAAGTATGATTACAATTTTATAATTATTTTTTTAATAAATTTGGTTAATTTAATTAACTGACCTCTCAGACTTTAAAAACGAAGGTGTGGATTCTGTATAATTTTTTACCCAATGATTGTCAGAGCCCGATGAGTGTTTTTCTTCCTCACATGAACAGTAGACGGACTTATTACAGCAACAGATTAATTTAGTCCTATTCATATTTTACCGTTATTTTACTGTCTGAACATGTTAATATGACTTATGATGAATAGACTTGAGAGATGATGAAATCTGTGATTGTCTACACAGTGATGTCTCCTTTAGTGTCAGACACATGAGGTGTGTGTGCTTACTGATTGACTGGTGCTAGATAGGCTTTGTAACTCAAAAATAAACTTCTTTAATGTAAATAATCATTTTCATCACTAAGGAGATCTAAGGAAATAAGCATTTAACTAAAAATGTGTTTCATCTAAGGCAACAATTCCTTCCTTCCAATATCTTTCTAGTTGTATTTTGCTTTTCAACAAGTAACAAGACTAAGTATTGTAATAGGATCGTGTGTGTTTTTCAGCACAGTATTAGCAATCAGAAGATATGATTAACATTTTTCATTTAGCAACCATTGTAACAGCACAAGTCCTCATTAAGGATGTTCTAATGATTTAATTGTTAATATATCCTATAAATTCTTGTAGTCTGTCACAGGGTTGTCATTTTAAATTGACCTTAGTATTCAACACCACAATCACTGAAATGAAAGAAAAAAAAAGACTTTTCTTGAGAGTGATCTTCAGGGAATTCAGATGATTCAGCTTCCTTTTAAACTTCTGACATGTTGAATAAGTTTTTAGGCAACAGGGTTAAGTGAAGGTTACTGATGTGATACATTGGTCATAACCTATAATGACTGATGGACAGGGGTGTTTAAAGGAGCAGCTGTTAAATGGATTCACACATTATTGCAAACGCAACACTTACAAAGTATTTTAATTGTTATATGTCAAGAGTTATTCAGGACCGGGACAGGCGAAATTGCCATTTTAGGGGTTGTGGAGATGTTATTGATTTACAGTGGGGCAAAAAAGTATTGTCAGCCACCAATTGTGCAAGTTCTCCCACTTAAAAAGATGAGAGAGGCCTGTAATTTTCATCATAGGTATACCTTAACTGAGAGAGACCAAAAAAAAAAAAAAAACAGAAAATCACATTGTAGGATTTTTAAGAATTTATTTACAAATTATGGTGGAAAATAAGTACTTGGTCAATAACTAATTTTCATCTCAGTACTTTATTATATAACCTTTGTTGGCAATGACAGACGTCAAACTGTCTGTACGTCTGTACGTCTTCACAAGGTTTTTACAATCCTACAATGTGCTTTTCTGATTTTTTTTTCTTATTTTGTCTCTCGTAGTTGATGAATACCTATGATGAAAATTACAGGCCTCTCTCATCTTTTTGGCTTGCACAATTGGTGGTTGACTGAATACTTTTTTGCCCCACTGTAAATTATTTATCTGAAACATGCAAATAGTTTGTTGTGAAGGACATTTCGAATATTTGCCTTCTGGTAAGCTTTTCCTTATACTTGTTGGAATCACATTTTTATCTTTTGTTATCTATTTCGCCTTGAGATGGCAGCAGAGGATCTGTCTTGTGGAATGAAATCTTTCTTAAGAGAACAGGAAAATCCTGAATTATGATTTTTTTTAGTGATTAATTTTTTTAATTCAAACTACTAATATGATATTAAAATTAATAGATAATAAAGAACGAATCCTTTAGGACCAGCTTTATCATGAAAAAGAATTAAATAAGATTAGAGTACCTAAGATTAGATTAATTATTAATAAATGGAAAAATAAGGGATTAGATAGAAATGGTACTACCACCACCATGCTTCAGAGTCAGGATAGTATTCTTAGTGTGATGAGAAGTGTTTCTGCAAAGCATATCACTATGTGCCAAGATGGGGGGGGGGGGATCCAGTTTTGGTATCCTCAGACTAGAGAACCATGTCCCACATATTTGTGCCAAATGAGATTTCATAAAGGCCAGGTTTGTCGGGTGTCCAGGATATGGATAGGCTGTGAACAGCTTCTCCCGTCTGAGCTGTGGATTTCGCCAGATCCTTCAGAGTTACCCTTGAGCTTTTGGATGTTACTCAGAATGATCCCATGTTTAACCAAAGTCTTAGTGGAAGGCCTCCTCTAGGCAAAGCTGCAATTGAGCCATATTCTTTCCACAGTAATGGATCTGGAGGATGTTCAAACTTTTGGGCGTTTTATAACCAAGCCCAGAACTCCAGAACTTTATCCTGGATTTGTTTTTCCTTCTTTATGATAATGTTTGTTTGGATATGTTCTCTAACAAACCCAGGGGCCTTCCAGGTATAGCTATATTGACTCTGATAGTAACGCGAGACAAACTCTTAACAGGATATTTACACAGCTGCTTTGTACTGTATGTTAGATATAATGCAGAACTAAACGTCTAAAGGTTCTCTTTCTCAAAAAATTAGCATGTTTACACCAAAAACTTTTACAATTTATTTTCTCACATTTTCACACACGTAAAAAAGTCAGGCATTAAAAAAAAAAGCATCATGAAGAATTTCTATTTCATTTCTGCAGACAATGAGGTGGAGGAGGAACCAGTGAAAGGGGGATCCAGTGAAAAATCATGTGAATGTGGTTTGAATCAGTCTGTACTTTTACACACTGGGGAAACTTAGTGCACTACAGAGTTAAGGGGTTCTGCCCTTATATTGCCGAGATCCAATGCAGAGTCTGTTTCCTCATCGATTTCACCGATAACAGCCCTGTAACACACACACGCACACACACAGATGAAGCTTTATCCACTAAACATGAGGAGGAGCTAAACATAGCTAGACAAAGAATATTGTATTACACACCTGTCTGAAAACTATTCCTGAACCGAAATATTTCTCTTCTTTATGTATCCCAAACAGAATTTTGGCATTTTAACATATTTTAACAAAGAATTTGACCATCATACTCTAAGCATTAATAATGCTCCATGCAATTCATCAGTCAATCATGTGTCCAGAAACATAAAATCTGCAGTACAATTGTGCAGATCCAGGTAAAGAGCTTCAGTTAATGCTCAGATCAAACATCAGAACAAGGGAATGATTAAGAAACCTCAAAATCAAACATGAGTCAAAGCTTGAGGTGGATGAGCTACAACAGCAGAGGACAACATCAGTCCACTGACTGAACAGGAATCTGAGGCTGGAGGTCACGATACCTCACAGAAACAGGACAGAGCTTAAGCTGGTCTTGTTTGTCCAGTGACTGACTGCATACACACTCTTCTAGTGCCAGCCCTCTTCAGCCAGACTTGTATTTTAATGTAGTCCTGAGGAATAATTCTCTAGGCTTTTAAAGGATTTTTTGTTCTCCGATTATTAGTCCAGTCCCTGTACCTGACCGGTTTCAGAGGAATGTTTTTTGTTTAAGCCACACAGTGACCTATGAACCATTCAAGCTTAAAAATACATCTAACTTAAGGCATGAACCAGTGAGAAACAGGTGCAGATGATGACAGATGATCAGGCCGGTGATTAGTGTACTGCTGATTCTGAATACTGAGTGGTTGAAACAGTCGAGAGGGGAAATGAGGTTGCTGCTGAGGTTGTTTTTTAAACTGTATCTTTAGGCACTTTGAAGCCCGTCACAGTAAAACATTTGTTGCCATTTCTTTAATTTAATCTACATCATTTATTGTAATCAAATATTTAAAAAAATAAGTGGAGGATCAATACTTTTGCACAGTACTGTATATTTGCAATTAAATTGTGAAAAATGTCAAATTATTTTACAACAGCTCTGCTTGGACAGCTCCAACATGCACAGTACTTCATATTAACACACTCATTCTAATAAGTTATAGTTACTATAGTATCAGCTAATAAATACATGGGGGCTTGTACACATTCATTAATGTTCAACTAATAATAAACAGGGTTATAAAAAATGCGGTGGTGCTTAAAAAAGTACAACTTATAATCATTGAGATGCAGTAACTTTTTTAGGAGACATTTAATAACGGCTTTTATTTTATTAAATGGGGCAGCGGTGGATCAAAAAGTTAAGGCTCTGGGTTACTGATTGGAAGGGGTTCAAGTCCCAGCACTGTCAAGCTGCCACTGTTGAGCCTTTAAGCAAAGCCCTTAACATTATCTGCTCCACTGTATCCTGGCTCACCCTGCATCCCGACTCTACAGATACTGGCATATGCGGAAAAAATACCTTCACTGTACATGTGATAAATAATTGCATCTTAATCTTAAGGTAATCAAGGTAACAACCTTGGATTTAAACCGGCCTCAAGGGGGCGCCATATATCACATGAGGGCACAAGATTTTTCTGCAGCCACTGTTAGAATTAGATTTGCGCGTGTTAAATAAGATCATAATTATGCAGTTATGGTATAATTAAAACTCTCCACACAAAACTATTTAAAAAATGTAAGTTATTCTTTTTGTTCTGTGTATATGGTTGGTGTGTGTGTGTGTGTTGGGGGGTTAGCTTTTCTTAGATAAAAGCAGGGGTGGCGCCAAGGGAAAATGTCGGGAACTGCTAAATTAATGATTTATGGAAGCACCCTAGGCACTCTTGTTAAGGGTCATGGTGCTTTGCAAAGGTCATCAGTACAGAAAACTTTTCAAGGCAGACCAGTTTAGACTTTATGGTGTCTAGGTTAAATGACAAGCTGTGTTTTTTTTTTTCATAAAATGAAAGTCAGAGAGCTATCTGATCGAGCATATTGAGAGACGAGTGAGGGAATGACATGACCGTAGCAAAAATTTAAGTGAGAACAGGAACTAACTTGTCTCTCACACACACATTCCACAACATCGATGCTAAGTATAAAATGTATAATGTGTGGCTTACTAATAAATTAAACACTGTAATCATTGACAAATTGCTGTGGTATAAGATGAAAAACACTCAACAGGCTGTTAAAAAAAAAAAGTGCGTCAGTCAAACACCCAGCATGTATTATATTTATATAAGAGCGTGGTATGTTGTGTGCTTTTCTTTCTTCACTCTACGCACATATTATATATTATTATAATTTTTAGGTCACACATAATTGGGCGTGCTGTCGTTTCAGTTTCTGATAGATACAACTGTTCAGGTTTCTGTCTTTCTTGTGATGCTCCTCTGACACGGCATCACTTTCTTTTAAAACTAGCTTTTCCATAATTCATCCGATGGGTTTTTGCAAACCGCAGTGCAATTGATCCTGACAGCGTTGTATTGAACTGACGGCTATTACACTGCGCAACCCTTATTCCTTAGAGCTGTTTTTGTATCCTAGTGATGGAGGCGATTTTCTTCCGAGACTTACACATTATCTCCTCGGACGATGTACAACCCCAGCACCACCTGCTCCACTCCCTGGGAGGAGCTGAACACACGCTCATGGCTTTCATCTAGGATGAGGTTGATCGTCTGGTCGAAGCCTTTCAGTGTTCCCTGAAAAAGTCCAAGAGATGAACATATCGTTCTTAAGCTGATGTGAATAAACCAGGGTGTAACAGAATGACTGGAATGATAATGCGCTCTAATCCACATTAGAAAGGAAGCTATTAAGAGTCATCATAGAACAGAGTTAAGTTTCACCAAACCCTTAAATGTCACACAGGGGACGACTATTTCTAGCTCCAGTATATATTATTATGCACTACAAGCTCTTCAGAATAGTTGGCCTACTTTTTAAGAAACAAATACAGAAGATTGAAATCAGAGTCTCTCTACGTGAGAATCTGTATCTATTTCATGAAATTATTGAAGAGCATGAACCCGTATTAGAATCCTGTTTATTTCGACTCCTCAATGTTTTTACACTGGTCAAATTATTGGCCTTCACCAAACAACGAAACAATTTAGGAGATTTGAAATGACTGGAATTGGGTTAAGAACTGTCCATCACACTATTAAAACCTTTAAGAATATTGCTGAACCCACAACTTCAGAAGAAATGTAGTCAGGAAAAATAAAATCATGAACAGAGATGAAGGTGTATCACGAAAATCTGAAAGTTGAAATCAGGGCTATGTTTAATAGTGAAAGTAAAAGCATTTCTACATGCACAAGATGATAAAAACTCACAGGACTGGGACTAAACAGGTGTGTGTCCATAAGAAAACCACTAATCAGAAAAAAAAAAAGGCTTTAGTTTGTTAGGGAGCATAAAGATTGGGCTTTGGAGCTATGGGAAAAGGTCATGTGGTCCAATGAGTCCAGACTGACCCTATTCCTGAGTGATGTGTGTGTCAGGGTAAGAGGGAAAGCGCATGAAGCAATGCACCCATCATGCCTAGTGGCCACTGTACAAGCCCCTGAAGGTAGTGTTATAATCTGGGGTTGCTTCAGATGATCAGATCTCGGCTCAGCAACGTTATCTGGCAATAAAATGAAGTCAGCTGACGACCTGAATGTACTGAGGTTATCACATCTGTGGAGTTTTTTTTTTTTTTTTTTTAACCCTGATGGCACAGACATATTCCAGTACTCAAATTGTGAAAAAGTGGTTCTGGGAGAATGAGCAATAATTTTAACACATCATGACCACATTGTGACTATAATCAAAGCTAAAGGCGGTCAATGAAATCTTGGAGTGTGTGACTTTTTAAATACATGGGATTTAAATAATGATAGATTATTAATGCACATTGTCAGTGATGAATGTAAAGTGTGTAAATAAACAATACTCACCACAATCATTCGTCCATCTGATGTAATAATGGCGACAGTCCCTTCAGAGGCCAGTCAAGGACATTTAAACAACAACTGCACGCATCAATTCTCTACTCTTCACAGACAGCATATTATGGAGTGCAAAGAACAAGTACACACACTCTGAAAGCTACAAGATATATACTGTATACGTTTTTATTTGTGTTTTCCCCCCCATTATTCTCTTTTATTTGCCCATTTATATGTATAAATGTTGTTCCCCTGATGGTAACATGTTCCCTCTAACTCTAAAATCAGTGTCAATGTTTAAAATAATTAGACACCTTAAACGCGAAAAATTAGTCTTCACACCGAGTCTGAACAACTTGCTGAGCAATCTTATTTCCCCTGATCTTTCTTCCTAATTTAGTCATGGAGTTTTTTTTTTTTTGACATTCCCGAAAACAGGAGCGCATAACAGGACCTGTATTTTGTGCATTTTACCACTGTACCATTGAGAGCATCCTCATAACCAGCATCTCTGTGTGGTATGGCAACTACACTGCAACAGACAGTAAAGCGCTTCAGCGGTGGTGACAACCGCGTACTGGCATCTGGAATCACTCGTACTCAACTACACGCTATTTACAAAAAAAATAAAAAAACAATAACAACAATGCTGTCTACAAAGGGTGCGAGGGATTATCAAAAATACCCCTCACCGAATTCATGAACTATTCATCTTTCTCCCATCGAGCAAGTGCTACAGAGCCCGCACAAACATATACTGAAATATAGTTGTTTCCTGTGGCTGTTACTGTACTTGAACAGCTAATCATATATTAATCACTTATTAACCAGCATATTAACCACTACACTACTGCATGATCTCTTTCTTTTTTAAATTGCACTGCTTTATTCACTATGCATCGTTGCACCATCCATAATTTGTATTATCACCAGATGTCACCCACGGATCCACACATCCGCCCAGACAAACAAACATTTCGACCCCTTGTGGGAAGCAGCCGAAAGACCAACAACAACATATAGATACATAGATTGCACTACTGTATATTCCACCCACATTTACTCCACACATACAGTACATATGTATTTTATGATTTTGCATGCTCTTGATATTTCTTCACCACTGCACAATCAATGTTTGCACAGTTATAGTGTATATTACCACATATACAATATCCTTCTGTACATTAATCACTCTCACCCCTGTGCATATGAACCCATAATCTTATTTCACCACATTTATTATTCATTGTAAATAAGTCATTTATGCACTTCTGGTTAGATGAGAACTGCATTTCATTGGCTTTGTGCGTGTTATTTCCATAATGACAATAAAGTTGAATCTAATCTAATCTACAGTTCACCCAGAGTTGTAGGATTTATTCCTGCATGGTGTGTTAGCAGTGTAGCTAATGCTGCTGTTCCTCACACTGACGTGAAAACAGGAAAGCACGGACAATTAAATAAATTAAACAGCCAGGGTTAAGTATATACCTAAACAAATATCAGACACAAGCACGCTAGCTAGAAACGCAAAAATTAAAAAGCTAATTATCTTAGCTTCCATGTTAGCAAAACAGAGAGCATTGTCAGCTAATTGCTAACAGCTAACGCGCTAACCTGATACATCAGTTACAGCTGGTTTCTAAGTAGATTATAACTGCGTGAAATAAAGGATACGGTTGATGTAACTCTCAAGAGCGGTCGACATCTTCACTGGTGGATTTTTTACCCACAATTTACACGTACTATAAATTCACTCCTGCAGTGTACATAAGCTAAACTGCTAAACGGTGTTGCTAATGTAGCCGGGAATGAGAAGGGAAAAGGCGAGATTAGGCAATTACCGATGTCCTCCATCCGCAGACAAGATTAATCGAGTGAAGAGCGATCGTCCTGTTCACACTCATTCGAATCAGAATCAGAGTACACACACATAATGACACTGTACATTTTGTTTGTGGACAATTTCAATTCAGTTCAATTTTATTTTTATATAACAATCAAAATGAATTATGGACGTTTGTATGAAATGTGAATGTGTATGAATCAAAATGATCAGATTGACAAGATGGACAAGACACTTAGGGTTTCCAACCATCTAGTAAAATATGTAATGTCTCATTAAGTGGAAACTAAACCGATATGAGACACCCAATAATAAGTAAAAAAGAAAAGTAAAAAAAGAAAAGTCGGTCTGCTGTAAATGGTAATTAACCTCGTTATTGCACTTACTATAGTGGGGCACTGGTGGCTCAGTGGTAGGTGTTTCGCCTGCCATGCGGAAGGCCTGGGTTCGATTCCCAGCCAGTGCCCAAA
>JAQMYL010000004.1:6358045-6375533 GCA_030014365.1 Clarias pachynema | reverse complement strand
CTCCAGTATAATCGGTCCGCCGAAACTCATCCAGTGAGAAACGTTCCGCGGTGCAAAAATAAGTGCGATTAAAATGCATTAAAAAAATTTAACACGTTATTTTTGTGTAATTAATTAATCTAAATTAACGCGTTAAAGTCCCGGCTCTAGTAAATATATATATATATATATATATATATATATATATATTAGTAATATATATTATACAGCGAGTGCCCTACATATGAACATACATACAACACAAACAAAGTGCAAAGCGCGCATGTTCACTCATGGACGTTAGATCACATGTCAGGCGTTCATGATGAAAAGATGAAAAGTGAAAAGAGACAGACAATGCTCGTTTTTTAAACATGAATCTTTCAACCATCAGCATGATTCTAAATAACAAGGACAAGATCATGGAACATGTTTGTTTTATACTGTGTATATCCAATTGTCTTAGTATTCTAGTGCCTAGACAATGTTTGTTAGACTTATGAACATATTGGACTTACGAACCAGCTTTCAGAACGGAACTCGTTTGTTTGTGTCGTTCGGGGACTTAATGTATATTCCATTCAAAAATTGGATTTGCCGAGCCTAATTCAAAGCCCTTGATATTTGTTCCCTTTGTCCGCAGAAGGCCAGAATAAAGAACAAAGTAAACCAATTGAATACAGACCATAGAACCACAATTTTGTGCCTGTTCTGTTGCTTAGCAACCAATGCTTAATGGTAACAGATAGTGGTGTAGTACAAAAACTCAATGTAATTTCCCATTAATATTAATTGCAGTTTTATAGAAGACTAAGCATGGTGTGCTTTTTTCAAAGAAATCTGTGTTAATGAACCAAAAGCACAAAAGAAGAATACAAAAGCAAAAACAAAGAAAAAATAAAATAAAAATTACGCTTTACTCAAAACAGAAAGGGGCGGGTCTTTACATAGCATCACTTGCTTGTCGCTGATTGGCTACAGTGTGCGTCAGTCTGAGAGTCTGCAGAAAAAACAGACAGCTGGAGGATGTTTACAGGATGAAGGCTTTTGAGAGAATTTTAGATACACTGAATAGTTTGGCCAAATTAATATCCTCAAGGACAGGAGACTATTAAAAAAAGAAGATTTACTTACATTTACATTTAGGCATTTGGCAGACGCTCTTATCTAGAGTGACCTCCAAAAATGCAAAAACTGTTTATTTCCGAATAAAATAATAAAAGTGAATGTGAAGTAAATAATTTTTGCTAGCTCGCACATCATATCCAATCAGGAAGCAGCATCTGACGTTAGAGAAGCAGGTAAAGCTGTGATTTTAGTTTAGTCGTTGCTTTATCAGGTTTTCCGTTCCTGTTTTTTTAGTTAGTTATAGTTTTGCACTTACAGGCTACAATAAAATTAAACTATTAAAACATAAAGCCGTCCATGTGGCAAAATGCATGAAATACCCACCTCTATTCTGTCTTCTACTTAAACAAAGAGAATGAAAGAAACTTAACTGTTCTGAGAACAAGCACAAGTGCCACAAGACAGGGAATGACGAGTAACGCTAGAACACCAGGGATCGCTTTGTTCATCACACGCCGTTCTGTAAAGACAACAGCATATCATACAACCAGGATCATACAACGTCCTGTATGGGTGTAATATCTCTTATCAGTGGCATCTTATTACTTTCACATGAGCTACTGTTTATGACTGGGCATGTTTCCCCTGAGGCATGCTTGTGTGTGTGTGTGTGTGTGTGTGTGTGTGTGTGTGTGTGTGTGTGTGTGTGTGCGAGGCTCACCTGACGTAACTGGAGGTGTAGTAGGGGAGGGACATGCAGGAGGAGTACAGTAAAACTGCTGGGGTGTGGAGGCAAATGTTACAAGAACTTCTTTGACGTGGTCAAAGTAACGTCTGGTGGACCAGCGTGCACTCCGATAATGACACTTAAAGGCCTGCATCGTCGACTCCTGGGACAAACACAACATCATATCATTTGTCTTAAGCCAGTTATACACTGTGTAGTCTTTTAAAGCTGTCACAAAACAAGAATAAAGACAGATAACATGTGACAACTCCATGTGAGATTATTTAATGATGATCCTCTAATAATAGACCTGTCTTTAAAGGACAGCTATTATGCAAATTCAATTGTTTGTAAAAGAAATTCAAATGGCTGTCCAGTTTACAATTACAAACATAATGTGTTACAACAAAAAAAAAAAAAATCATTAGTTTTTTGGTTTGGCTAGGATGTGAACAAGTTAATTAGATTTACTTCCTAATGTGACCTCATAAAACCATCCCTCTGATTGTTGATCAGCTCTGCCGTTCTCTGGAAAGTGTACCTCGGCCATAGCTCATGTATAGTGAAATAGTGCATTTAATGCAATGCATTAACTGAGGGGTGTTTCAGTTGGAGCATTAACACACACACACACACACTTTGAGGATCTCTGAAAGCTGTGTTAGCTTGTTTAATAAATGGGCCAATATGAGACCTTTAAGAGAAAATGACTAGGTTCTGCTTGTGTTACTGGATATTAGGATATAATAATGTGTTTCTGTTTCATATTTGCATTTGTCATTTATGCCTCACCATTGATGCTATAATATTTGTATCTGTTCTGTGAGCTTTGTTTAAACCGGGGGTGGATTTTAAATGTCACTGTAGCTCATAAGAACCCATGGTGACACAGGTATCATAAACCCTTTAAATGTTCTGGAAAGTTCCGGCTGTTTCTCTGGGAATTTGTGCCCATTCATTCTGTCGAGCATTTATGAGGTCAGGCACTGATGTTGGACGAGAAGGCCTGGCTCGCATTCTCTGTTCCAGTTCATCCCAAAGGTGCTCGATGGGGGTTGAGGTCAGGGCTCTGTGTTAGGGCCAGTCAAGTTCTTCTACATTAAACTCATCAAACCATGTCTTTATAGTCCTTGCTTTGTGCACTGAGGCTAACATCATGTTGGAGTAGAAAAGGGTCTTCCTCAAACTGTTGCCACAACGTTGGGAGCGTAGCAATGTCCAAGATGTCTCGGTATGCTGAAAGCATTAAGATCGCCCTTCACTGGGTACAAGGGGCCTGATTGATTGAAACACCTGAATTCAATAATTAACAGCTTTGGCCAAATACATTTGTCCATATAATAAGTGTGTGTGTGTATTTTTTCCACTTTTAAAATATTGTCATCTACATCTTCGGACATAATTGCATCACACTGGCAACTACAAGCTCTTTAAAATGCGAAATTTCCCTCCAGCAGCAGAATATGAAAAAATAATCCTACAGTGTCAATCGGATTTCAGGTATAATTCATAAACAGCGGCGTAATTTACCAGCTCATCGTTATCGATGGTGAAGCGGAGTCCTTGCAGCATGGTGATGAAGATTGTAATATTTTCTCTGTTGGCTGAAAGGTTGCCAAACTTCAGGGCTAAATTTTTCAAACTGATCTCTGCTGGATACAGGTTCAGGTGAACCCAGCACTTCCCTCCCTGAAACAGCAGAAACGGAGAGACCTTAACATGCACAGAAAGGTGAATAACATGCAAAAAAATAAACTTCTATAATTATTGCCACTGTTTAATATAAGGGGCAAAAATAATATAAACATATGAAATGTACAGTACATTACGTTACCGCAATTACATTTTTCCAGAATCTTTATTTTAATTTCCTCCTAACTAAACTTATACTTTTATGTAGATGAAACAATATTATTTTCTCGCCTACAAAAAAGCTGTCAAATAATCTGCACCCTTAAAGAATATTTAATATGTGAAAAAAAAAACAGAGACTCTAGCCATATCCTGTCTCCCTGGGGTATAACGCTGCATTCAAGTCATGCGAGAATGATGATAATTACAAGCTTCCGACATATAACAAGCGTAATTATCAGTTATTCTAAGAATTTTCTGAAAGCCAACAGACGTGATGTCACGTCAGGATTCATACTTTTAAATGTATAAAGGTTCACAATTATGGTCTATTATAGACCACACAATAAAGGCAAGTTGGACTTTCTATCTGCAAACTAGTGAAAGAAGTTGAGAGGCTGTGGGTAATGACATGGAAACGACTCATTCCTGAATCACGACGGCTGTAAATATTCCATGCTGAATCCTTTTGTCATCCATTTCCATGGGAAAATCCCAAGACATTTAAACTCAAAGCAGATGGATGTGGACGCGTGCATGGGTGTAGTAATGTACATAAGGAATTCATCAATACTGTACCACAAAATTTAATCAGAGTCATAATAAAAGTGAAATGTAAATATAAAAAGGATTTTTACAGTTTGCTTCAGTTTAGACTTGTTTACAGACTCAGTCAAGGTGATTGGGGAATTAAAACATGAAAACAGGCACTATTGTTCATCTAGTCAATGATCTTGATTGCTGGGATGCTTATAATTTTTTTTACAGTTAGAGTTTGTAAAATTTACCATTTACTGTATTTATGCAAATGATGCAAAACCTGCTTGCTTAATAAAACTTTGGAGTATGAAATAAAATAAAATGATACATTTTAATATTAGTTTTTACTAATATAATAAAGTCCCCCAAATGTTCCCAATTTAAGGGTCAAAATTATACATTTACATCGAAGACACTATTCACTATATATGTTTTATGAAAAGGTTGACTAATAATTATTGTTTTCTTTTCTAGAAAATTAAGATAATTCCTTGCAGTGTTAATAAAAACATATTATGTTTTTTTTTTTTTTTTAATAAAATCTGACATCTGACAAATATAGCGATGATCAAAACTTTGTGAAAATCCTCTGTCATAATCTAGAAATTTAAATGTAGGTCATACAGAAACTCAGAGACTCCAGTGCAATTTTACCCATTAATTACGCAAATAACCACAACTGGTTTATGTACAATTTTTTAACCACGTTTAGTTGTTATATGGCTTTTTCTGTGTTTTTATATACAGTATACACTAACAATCAAAAGTTTGAACACCCCCGTCTAACTCAATGGTCGTTCCAGATTATTATTTCTTTCCACAGTGTTAAAATAATGGCGAAGGCATTTATCCAAAATATGCCCCAATTTTTTCTGAACAGTTGATATTGAGATGTATCTGCTACTTATCCTTTGTAAATCCTTCATAACGCTCTTATCTGAGGTGCTGTTTGTATATTGGTGATATATACAGTATATATATATATATATATATATATATATATATATATATGAAGAAATAAAAAAATATATATGAAGTAATAAAAAAAGACTATTATTTTAGAGTTAAATCTACAGTGTGAGTTCATAAGTTCATTGGTTTCCACTGAATTTCCACCGTAAGTCTGAATTTTTATATATTTTTTAAACCGATGTGTAGGTCATAATGACACAATCATGGCAGTACGCAGCAGGGAGCAAGCTTTTTCAGTGATTTATGACATAATGTTATCATTGTGCAACAATCATGAGTGGACAAAAACACTGAAATAAACCGATTGCTTTGAAGTTGTTTACTTTTTTAAACTACAGTGCAAGAGAAGCCAAGTCCTACTGTAGATATCCAGAAATAAGGGAAATGATTGATGGGAGCAAAATAACAATTTCTACCTGTAGTGTCTTGCCTTGAAATGATTAGACAGTAGCTTCATAAAAGAAGCTTTTTGTTAGCGTTAGAAGGAACAAAGAGCTTCTGAAAGAAACCCACAAAACGTAGCACCTGGACTTTACAAAGACCTACAGAAATACAGTCAGGATCACATGCTATAGTGAGAGAGGGACAAAATTATGTTTGGGGGAAAAGCAGATTATATTTATTGTGGGTGTGTCATGTGTAAGGGAACTTTTTGTTTGGAGAAAAATATCCTCTGCTTGTCGTTATATGTTTACAGTCAAAATAGCCCTCTCCGCTTGTGGTCTCATTTCTGCTCATTTTTTGCTCATTGAAGACTGCAATGAGTTGACTATAAACTGTGAGTGTCATAAATATCTGATGTCATTCATTTGGAATCAGTTTGAGTCAGTGTGTGTGTGTGTGTGTGTGTGTGTGTGTGTGTGTGTGTGTGTGTGTGTGTGTGTGTGTGTCAGTCACACTTACCACTTCTTTGGAAATGTAACGAACACGAATCTTGTAATCCTTGGGAATGTTTTCTCTCTGTAAGAAGAGGTCATTCATTAGAGAACAAAACTATGCAAAAGCTCAGTTGCAAAGCAAACTATAGATAAACTGATGAGGTGAAGTAAATACAGGACAACAGGTCAACAGGTAGGTCAGTGAAGGTCAAAACTAACAAAACTGAACCTTTGCATTGGAACTGCTTGATTGAAATAATGTGACTTCAAACAGGAAGTGTTCAAACTGGGAAAAATGACATATATGATTTATAGATATTTATTTTGTGAGATAATAATTTTGTCATGAATAGTTTACATGTTCATATTTAGGATGCAAATAACATATACAGTATACATATATATATATACAGCTGACTGTATGTATATAGGAAATACTACTGCTATATATATTTATATAAATCAGCCAAAAAATGTACACACTTCAGGAAAACAATGTACAAAATAATTAAAAACTTAAATATTACATTAATACATTTAATACTTTATGTATTTCTTTAAGTTATATATTGATATATATACATCATATCATGATATTAATAAGATAATATTAATAATATTATATTAATATAATATACATCACACTATTTTTACTATTCATACTATTATACTATACATCATTACTATATTTTTCCTGAAGTGTGTATACATTTTTTGATTGCCTCTGTATATAAGAAATATACTGCTATAAAATAAGCAAAAAGATTATGCTTATGTTGGCATACATTGGCACAAGGGGTTTTATAAAGTAAAACACATCAGCATTCATATAATATACTCGCTCACTCTTGTAACCAAATCCTACCTTGGATAGAAACCCTATCAGCCATAACATTACGACTACTGAGAACGATTTTCACCAGGAATCTGGTGGCAGGATCATGGGCACCCAAGGCTCACTGATGCCTGCAGGGATCAAATCTCCTTTGATCCCACAGAATTAGATGCTGATTATGATAGAACAGCACCAGAATACATCACATCACAGCCCACAAAGAGCTCAAAGTTGTTGATCTGGCCTCCAAATTCCCCAGATCTTAATCTGATCGAGTGTCCATGGACAAACAAGTCTGATCGACCGAAGCCCCGCCCCTCAACCCACAGCACCCAAAGGATCCACCACAAGCCAACGGCAGATACCACAGCACACCCCCAGAGGTCGTGTGAGGTCATGCCCTGAAGGGACAGAGCCACCTCAATGTCACAAGGACAACCTACACAAAACTCTGCTTAATGATTTGTGTTGTAATGTTATGGCGGTTCAGTGTTTTTAACTGTGAAGGAGAATGCAAAGTGTGTGAGAGAAAGAAAGAAAAAGACAAAAACTCATGCAAGATTTGTCCCCAACAGGCTGAGCTTATATAATTTCAGATAACGATGTCAATTTCTATTCTATATAATCCTTCATGCTGCTACTGTGAAAGATTAATTATTAAAAAAAAACATTTTCATTGTGACTTTCTTCTGTTATTATTATTTAATATGCTAATATTGTATTTTTCCATTAGAAAAAATAGATTGAGTATGTTTTTGGAAAATACTGGAGATTTCCTAAGCCATGTTATTGTGGTTCTTAAGGTTGAAAATTCATTACAGAATAGCAACATTTGAATATATGATCAGATTTAGTAATCAGCAGTGTTCATACAATATTAAAATAGTCCTGCATTCAAATATTATCGATGGTGAATGTGAAGCTCTTCTTGTTATTAGAATTTGATTTATTGACGCCATGAGTAAACATTGCTTTAAGAAGTAACATGTTTAAACAAGAAGATGAAAGTCAAGGTCTAAAATAATAAAAGCATGTTGTAGCAAAACACCAAACATTTTAGCCACGCTTGATAAAAGGTTATGTTATGATTCTCACTCATTTATTATCTATACTGCACTATCCTGTATCCAGGGTCACGGCGGGGCATGGTGCCTATCCCAGGTGACTTACGGCACGAGGTGGGGTACACCCTAGACGGGGTGCCAATCCATGCTATGATTCTTTGGAATGCAATTAGTTGATTTGTTTTATTAGGACATGTAGATAGTCAACACCTTCAGGCAGGTTCAACATGTTAGGGATGTGATTTATTAATTTGTAAAAAAAACTTACATAATACAGTAGAAACTCAAGAACTGTCACAATATATCCTATCTGTCAGACTCTGCATGAGCTCTCAGGAAAAATTAATTTAACATGTTATATTTCACCAGGAAAGGTGCATGTACCATATATTTAAAGTTATTCACGATACATAAATTGAGTTTAAAAAATATAGTATACTGTATACTATACTATAAATAAAGGAAGGTATCACCCGAGCACTAAGCAGATGTACAGTTTAGTGTCTATAAAGGTACTGAGCAAAGAAATGCAATTTAGCATCTACCAGAAGTGCATACAGAAGTGTATATACAGTACATCAGTGCAAATACTGTAATGTGTAAATTGCATATTGCAAATTACAAAGTGCATGTTAAGTAATATAACAAACATGTTTAAAAAGACTCTGCATGAGCTCTCATAAAAAAAAAAAGTACTTAACATGTTATATTTCACCTGGAGATGTGCATGTACTATACATTTTAAGTCACTGAAGGTACTGTACATGAATTGAGTTATAAAATATATTATACTGTATATAATATTATAAATAAAAGAAGGTACCCCAGCACTAAGCAGATGTACAGGTCAGTACGGTAGCGTCCATAACTTTTTTGTCATTGCACAGTAAAGGTATTGAGCAACAAAATGCATACAAAATGCATACCAGAAGTGCATACAGAAGTAAATCAGTGCAAATATTGTATTGTGAAAATTGCATTGTGCGCATTATGGCATGTGAAATAATATAACAAGGCATGTTTGTTTGTTTGATGGCTTGTTTGTTTTTGGTACATGTAGATAATCAGCACCCTTCAGGTATGTTAAATATGTCAGGAATGTGGTTTATTAATTTGAAGGAAAGCTTGGATAATAAGGCAGAAACTCAAAAACTGTCTCCATACTGTATATTGTATCTTTCAGACTCTGCATGAGCTCTCTGAAAAAAAGAAAAGATGTATACTGTCTCTAACATGTGATATTTCAACTAGAAATGTGCAAATAAATTGTGTTTAAACATATTATACTGTATACTATAAATAAAGTAGATGTACAGTTTAGTGTCTATAACTTTATTCTCATTGCACAGTAAAGGTACTGAGGAACAAAATGCAATTTGGCATCTACGAGTATATATACAGTACATAAGTGCAAATACTGTATTGAGTAAATTGCATTGTGCGAATTACAAGGTGCATGTGAAATAATATTGCAAGGTATGTTTGTTTGTTTTTGTTATTGCTTTTGTGCATGTAGACAGTCAACACTATCAGGTATGTTCAACATGTTAAAGATTATTTATTATTATCATGTTAGAGTTTATTAATTTGCAAGAAAGCTTATTTGTAAGAGTTGAGAAACTCAAAAACTGTCCCCATATATCCTACCGGTCAGACTCCTGCATGAGCTTTCAGCAAAAAGGAAAAGCGATCATACTGTCTGTAACATGTTATATTTCAACTGTAAATGTGCATGGCCAAGGTATTTACAGCACATAAATTGAATTTAAAAATACATTAAAGTGTACTATAAATTAAGTACAAAGTACCACCCCAGCACAATGCAGATGTCCAGTTCAGTACAGTAATGTCTATAAGTTTACTGTCATTGCACAGTGAAGGTATTGTGCAACAAAATGCATGAAAATTTATAGTCGACCAGATGTGCATGCAGAAGAGCATTTGCCCTCCTGAGACCTGGAATCTACTGCGCTGTACTGACTGTCATAGCTGATATCTATACATTATACAGGATTTATACCTGAAAGTTTTCATATGAGGATGGTACAAGGATATAGACAATGAAGTTGGGAGAAAATGCCATGCTCTTATATGAGGACATTCTGGTCTCTAGAGGATGCAGTAAATATTGTATTGTGTAAATTATAAGATGCATGTGAAATAACACAGTATGACCAGGCTATGTGTAGTGGATATGTGCACTAGAATAAATACACAGTAAAAGACACTAAGATCAAAGGAAGATGTGAGCTGTAACGAGTCTCACCAGTGTGTCCAGTGTGGCCACATCGTCAGTCAAAGGGCTTCCAAACACACCGGAGCAGGCGACGAGCCCGGAAAATAGCAACACCAAGACACATGCGCACCCTCCGAGCTGTGAGGAAGTGAGAAGAAAAGTGATCAGACCCCTGAGGAATAGTGAGGAGCACTCCTGTGCGCGTGGAGCCGGCTTCATCTTGAACGTGCGCGCTGTTTTTTTTTTTATTTTTTATTTTTTTACCTTAGCCTCCTTCATGTGGACCACGAGACTCCGGACAAAACACTGCTTTGGATCTTCTACTTTCTCCGTTTTCTCCGACAGCGAGGCGCAGACATGATTCCGAAGGCGCGGGGACACGCGGATGACCCGGAATCGGGCCGGACAAGAAGCGCGCGCGCCCGCGTGTGCGTGTGTGAGAAAGAGAGAGTTTGTGTGTGTGTGTATATATATATCATGTGTCAGTCGGTGTGTCAGTCAGTCAGTCACTTCTAAGTGCGTGCAGCGTGCGTCCTGAAGTTTGGAGAGGTTTCTGCCCCCAACACACACACACACACTTAAAAAAAAAAAAAAAAAAGCCTGAGGGCACGAGGGTGCTTGGGTTGCATCCAAAACCACATTCCACGCACTCCGTGTTAACAAACCCGACACACCGCCGTAGTTTACAGCACGAGCGCGGGTTCGAGGGCGCGCGCGTCATCACCACGGTGCCCCGCCCACTTGGTCTGATTCTGCAATATTCAAGTGCGTGTGTCGGAATGCGGCCCGATTATAAAACACGACGTGAGGCGGATCAGGACGAAGCCTCGGCACGCTCTCGGATCCGCAGCTTGGCCCTGAGCGAAACTTCACGTGAGCGCGCGTTCAGGTGACTCACTGAAATGTCAGGCTGCAGGTGATGGAAATGTACAACCGGCAATTAACCACATGAAACTGGTTGTAACCGGACACACGATGGACTGCAGTCTCATCCAGGCGTGTATTCCTACCTCACTCCCAGTGTTCGAGGGATAAACTCATAAACTCTCAGACTTCCTTAGATAAACTCATGCCTCGTGCAAACTCGTGACGTGAAGGAGGTAAATATGGAATATATTCCAGGGGCCCCTGAATGACAATATTACATTTATCAAGGGGCCCAGAAGCTCTACCAGCGACCCTGAAATCTTAATCCACCGCCACTCCACTTCCAGTGTTCCTAGGATGAATTGTGAATTATCCAACCCCAAATCATGATCCACTCCCACTTCATTCCCAGTAATTCCAGTATAAACTCTGCATTCACTCCCACCTCATTCCCAGTGTTCTGGAGATAAATTCTGAATCCCTCCCTCACCATTCCCAGGACAAACTCTAGATCCATTGCCACCTCACTTCCAGTGTTCCCAAGATAAACTGTGGATCCATTGCCACCTCAGTCCAAGTGGTCCCATGATAAACTTGGGCTACACCCTGCCTTCACTCCCAGTGTTCCCAGGATAAACTCTGGATATACTGCCACATCACTCCCAGCAGTCCTGAGATAAAGTCATAATCCAGTTTCACTTCACTCCCAGTGTTCCTGGAATAAACTGCATCCCTGCCACCTCACTGCCAGTGTTCACAGAATAAACTCTGACTCCACTGCCACATCACTCCAAGTGATCCTGGAATAAACTCTGAATCCCCCACAACGTCACTCCTAGTGTTTCCGGGATAAACTCTGAATCCACTGTTACCTCATGTCTAGTGTTCCAGGGCTGAACTCTGAATCCACTGCTGAACCTCTCCCTGTGCTCCCAGGATAAACCCTGAACCCACTTCCACCTCACTCCCAGTGTTTCCAGAATAAACTTTGTATCCACTGTCCCCACACTCCCAGTCTTCCCCGAATAAACTCTGACTCCACTGCCACATCACTCCGAGTGGTCCTGAGATAAAGTCATAATCCAGTTTCACTTTACTCCCAGTGTTCCTGGAATAAACTGCACCTCACTGCCAGTGTTCCCAGAATAAACTCTGGATCCACTGCCACATTACTCTCAGTGTTCCAGGGACAAACTCTGAATTTACTGTCACATCACCCCCAGTGTTCCTCAGTTAAACTCTGGATCCATTGCCACCCTGACCAAGATAAAGCACTTTTTCAAGATGAAGAAACATATGATGTCAACCAAAATAATGCAGCTCTTTAAAACCAATCAGGCTTTTAAGTTTAAACACTTCACCTTTACTAGCATGACCTGACTTGCCATGCCCATCTTATCTGTTTGAACTCAAACCTAAAATTATAGACTAAACATCCTAACCCATTCAAGCACTCAATTAAACATTTGTGGTGAAATGTGGGGAATTCTTTAATATTAGTTCTGTAGCTGTCAGTAACCCGACAACAGTAACATAACAACTGTTATGTACCTTACATACTGTATGGCTCAATAACTGTAAATTGCATTGTATGAAAGACCTCACAGAGGTGTGATGTAAAGCGTGAATTGCAGTCATCACATCCCTGTGTGACCTAGTCCATGAAAACCAAGAAAAAGTTATTTTTTGTGATTCACTTTTTTTTTTTTTTTTTACATAAAATCATATGTAGAATGGTTTTATGTAGAAAACAGTGAATCACAAAAGAATGACGCTTGATGGTTTTTCACAGACTGGGTCACATATGGATGTGATGAAACGTCACAAACCGGCTTTCACAGTAGCTCACGGTTGCTGTAACGAAAAATAAACAAGAGGATGTACAGTAAATGTAGAATTCAGGGGGCGGTGGTGGCTCATGCGGTTGCAGCTCTCGGTTGCTCAAAAGAGAGTCAGCGGTTCGAGCTCTGTCACCACCAGGTCACCACTACTGGGTCCGGGGGCAACACCCTTAAGCCTATGCCTCATACAAACCAGCCCATGTGTGCAGTACTGGTCCCAAGTGCGATTAGAAAAATGCAACAGGAAGGGTGAGTTTGAGAAATTTCATCATCTGGCATAAAAAAACCTCTATCAGATCTTTCAAAGCAAATGATCTGATGTTTGTGTAGCAAAGTTCCAGATGTTAGAAATTTCCAATAAATATAGGAGTACGAGGGAGTATTAAAAAGTTTCAAGATTCGCGCACCACAGATTCAGTCCCACTGTATGTCCTCCCTCAGACGCCTGGCCATATAATCAGCTGTTGACGATCTGGGCCCTTGGGACGAATTTCTCAATGCACAATGCCGCGGATGTCGGAAAAGATGATGAGCATGCACTTGGTCGAGCTGTGGATGTGCGTCACCTTTTTCGGTCGTGGAGATGATGGGCTCTTCGATGTGATGTTTCTTCTACTCCTGGGTCAGCAGCCTGGGGAGAACTTCAAAAAACCTCGAATGACTTATTGTAACATCGCCGTAAACATGCTGAATCATGTCAAATGTCTCTGTGGTAGTTTTGCCCAGTTTCACTCATAATTTCACGTTCGCTCTTTTTCTAACTTGCTGTCCATGATGAAATGGCAGACGCGATAACGCACATGCTCAGAATAGCACCAGTTGCACAGCTCCAGATGTACACAGGACGATGTCTTTTGGCACACTGACTTATGAAGGTCACTGCTCCCTGTGACTGTGCGTGTAGCCTTGTGCTGCCATCTGCTGGCGTGTTACAGAACTAGTCTTGAAACATTTTGATACCGCCTTGTAGTATTAGGTTATTTCTAAATATGTTTAATTAAGCCACATTTCTTCAGGAAGAATTCTATAACTTTACTAATGCAGCCAGGCAGCCAATTATTATTATTATTGTTATAATTATTATTATGATCGTTGAAGTCTAATTGTACCCTGCATACTCTGCATCTCTACAATTTTCAACCTTGATTCTGTTATTAGAAACAAAAACAATTAGGACAAAAATAAAACACTGTGTGTGTGTGTGTAATTCGGGGCTATATCCAGCATGAAGCAGAGATCCAGGGCACCTTACTGTTCTCATTAGCAGGTTCATTACCCTCTAATGGGATAAATTATAAAAGTATTTATCCTATTAGAAACATTTGATTCATTTGTATAGCTGAGCTAAAGACACTCTAGACTTTCAGAAAAGAAGGTTTAAAAACCATCAGGCCAGTTTTAATATTCTTGGAGGAACAGTACCCTATATGGCCAAAAGTTTGTGGACACCTGAGCATCACACCTGTTTCCACAAAGTTGTATAGAATGTCACTGTAATTTGCCTTCAATAGAACTAAGAGACACAAACCTGTTTCAGCATGACATTTACACCTGAGCAACCACGAAGGCATCATTTGCCAAGGTCAGAGTAGAAGACCTTGAGTGTCCGGCACGTAGCCCCGACCTCAGCTCCATCAACATGAACCGGATGAACTGGAACAACGAATGTTCGCCTCACAACAACTTCAACATCAGTGTCTGATCTCAGTAATTCCCCTGTGACTGACTCCAGTGCAGGGATATCCAATCCCATCCAGGAAGGGTTGGTGTGAGTGCAGTCTTTTATTGCAGCCAAGTAGACACCACATTCGATGGCTTATTGAAAGGAAGACTAATTAAGAGATGGAATCAGGTGTAGCTTCTTCTTGGTTGGAATGAAAGCCTGCAAACACACCGTCCCTTTCTGCATAAGATCGGACACCCCTGATTTATTGCATAGCCTTTCAGAAGAGTGGAGGTTAGGGGGACGGGACCTCCTAACTAAATCTGGGATCAAGTGTTGGAAAAACACATTTGGAAGATTTGACCATAGTGTAGCATTAATTGCATCTGCATAAAAAATAAAAATAAATCTACCAGACATATCTAATCTTATATTGTTACACTGCCATCATGTGGTGATTAAGAGGAAGATTTGATTTTCCTATAATGATATTTTAAAGTTTTATTTGTCACATATATATTACTGCACATTGAAATTCTTTATTTGCATATCCCAGTGTAACTGGGGTCGGAGCACAGGGTCAGCCTTGATACAGCACCTCTGGAGCAGACAGGGTTAAGGGCCTTGTTTAAGGGCCCACAATGGCAAACTGGTGGAGCTCAAACCACTGACTTTTGAACAGTAACTCAGTGCCCTAACTGTCTAAGCTACTGCTGCTCCTACAACTGTAAAGACCAGAAGAGCAATAAATCATATAAAGGTGTGAAGAAGAAGAAAAAACACATCATAATCAACATGGGAGCATTATGAGGTTGACGCCATGCTTTACAGGATCATCATCCAATAAACGTTTGAGAATCCATGGAAATGTTTTACTCCTCTTATACCACATCAGTTTGTCAAGGACTACTAATGTTGTCGTGTTACAGAGAAACCAGGAGGTCTATTGTTACAGAGCTGACACTGGCGACTCCTCCCATAAATGTTAAACACAGTTTTCAACGAGCCATGTGGAACTGCAAACAGGACTTCTAATGGTTTTCTTTCAACAATAGCTTTCTACTTCTCCCTCTTCCATAAAGGCCAGATCTGTGTAGTGCACGACTAATAGTTGTCCTGTGGACAGATTCTCCTACATGGATCTCTGCAGCTCCTCCATGGGCCTCTTGGCTGCTTTTCTGATTCACGATCTCCTCAGTTTAGGTGGACGGCCAGGTCTTGGTAGGTTTGCAGTCGTGCCATACTCTTACTATTTTCATGATGATGGATTGAAGAGTGCTCAGTGAGATGTTCAAAGCTTTGGATATTCTGAACCCTGCTTTAAACTTCTCCACAACTCTTTATCCCTGACCGGTCTGATGTGTTCTTTGAGCTTCTCCAACAAACCCCTGAGGTACAAACTATACTGAGGTTAAATCATAAACCGGTGGCCTCTATGTACTAATCAGGTGACTTCTGAAGGCGATTGGTTTCACTGGATGTTAGTTAGGGCAAAGGGGGCTGAATACAAATGCACTCTCAAGGTTTTTTGTAAAAAAAAAAAAAAAAAAAAATTTTTGTTTTGAAAACCATTTTTTCATTTTCTTTCCACTTCACATTTATGTGCCACTTTGTGTTGGTCCATCACATAAAATCCCAATAAAATACATTTATGTTTGTGGTTGTAACGTGACAAAACATGGAAAAGTTCAATGGTTAGAATACTTGTGTAAGGCACTTTATATGGGAAAAGTTATGATATTGAAATAAATAGTGCATGGTTGAATTCATAAACACACGACACGCGAGTACGAAATATCACACTTTTAATAATGTCAGACGTTCAAGATCATATGACAAAAAAATACACATCTCAACATTATTCATCTACAGGTGAGCATGATTAAACAAGATGATGTGCGGACCGCTCTTGGAAAGACCCTATTAAAAGAAAAAATATTAACACCTCCGATGCTTTTAAAGAAATGCTGAATTCATGACGAATAGAGAAAGTTACCGGGGATAAGTGCTAGTGTTGTGAGCCCTTGCAGTGAAAAATAAACAAAGCACACGTTGTCTAAAGACGACGTGTGAACATTCAAAGCCCTGGTAAGTGTTTCTGTTACAGAGCGCATGATGTAAATCTGTTCTGATCAAATAACACTTCGCTAATCAGAGAGGGGGGAGGGAGGGGGAGGGGGAGGGGGGATGGGGGTAGAAAAATAATTTAACGTATAGAATCAAACGGTAATTGCGTAGTCGGCATACACCTGAGAATCAATC
This sequence comes from Clarias pachynema, assembly GCA_030014365.1. Taxonomy (NCBI): domain Eukaryota; kingdom Metazoa; phylum Chordata; class Actinopteri; order Siluriformes; family Clariidae; genus Clarias; species Clarias pachynema. The sequence continues at coordinate 6,358,750 of JAQMYL010000004.1, read as the reverse complement.
CTCCATCTCTGCTGGCCGTGGCATTACAGAGCTTCACTTCCTCTTGCGTGGGCTTTTATCAAAGTTTACCGCCCTCTCTACCGAGGTCTCCTTCCTGCCCCCTTTGTTGGGGACGCCACGGCTCTTCTCAGAGGGTTCAGCGTGGTCTCTGGATTTCTTACTCCTCTGTTCAGACGGCGCAGGTCTGGGTTTCGTCCCTTTAGTGCTCCTGGTCTGAGGGAACATGGTTTGGATGAGGAGAATGAGGGCCACGGTGACGAGCAGACCCCAGGTCAGATGATGTCCATGAAGACCCCTCGACTGGATCTGGAGCACACTCAGGGCCTGGGACAGCGGCGTGTCGGAATCAGACCCACTCAGAGGCAGTGATACAGGTCGGTCTGAACCAGGCTGCTCAAACACACACACACACACACACACACACACTATCATTAACAACTATCATTGATGATACAATAAGACAGCTGATAATGTAACATTAGAAATGTAATCCTTGGTTCAAGCTGTGATCAGTTTCCATGATTTTTGGTTCTATAGTTATGACTTAAAACAGCGACATAATGGGCCTCCGAGTGACGCAGTGGTAAAGTGCTCGCCCTATCATCCGGAGATGGCTGGTTCGTTTCCTGGGTGATGCTGTAACCTCTCACAGCCGGAGGTCTAGAGAGAGCTGATTGGCCGAGCTCTCTCAGAGGGGAGGGATGA
>JAQMYL010000004.1:6335099-6347091 GCA_030014365.1 Clarias pachynema | reverse complement strand
CATATTGAAGTGTACTGTATGTATTTGGGTACAATATCATTGCAGGTTTGGCCTAATTCTTTTGTCTAACAACAACATATAGTGTAGATAGATAGATAGATAGATAGATAGATAGATGAGACATCATTCTCCTTGTGGTTTAGTTATGCAGATTGTTCACATGTCAGACCAAGATGTATTTCTTCTCTCACTCTAAACGCTCCAATGTTTTACACTTCCTCATACATGTAATGTCATAATCATACCGTCACGTGAGCATTAATTAACCATACACCTTAATGGCACAATCTGCTCTTCTGCCATTTCCATGCAGGAAAACGCTTCTTCTCGAGGGTGACGTCACCGCAAACGCAGAATGATGACGGGTCGATCTGCTGCGCGCGCGTGAACCACCCAAAAAAAAAAAAAGGGGGGGTTCGGCGCACGCGCTGAAAAATTGTAGTCCATTTATTTACACGTTACACGATTTTGCGTTTTAAAACAGAAACAGCTCTTTAGGAGAAATGCGTTGAGAAATCTGCTTCGTGGTTAAAGCACTCCGCGTGCACTCGTCACGCAGTTAACGTCAGTGGAAAAAAACGCAACAGAAAACTAGAAAAGCACGGAAGATTCACTTCCCTGATTTTGCCCCAAAAACAGCCCTGTTGAACACACGCACACACCCTTCAAACAGCAAAGATTTAGATTTTGCGCCGCGCCCAAGCACGCGCACACACACACACACAAATCCCCACCCGTGCATGGCTGAGTGCGACTTCCTACCTGCTATCTGGACGTACAGAGACGCGAAAGCAAATAAATAAATGCTCGCCATGCTCCACAGAAACATCTGCCTCGGGATCTGCACGTCCCCCATTTTCAGCTCGTAGTTCCGGGTGCCGTGGACGGATTGTTCGGCAGAGAAAAGAAAAGTGGACGTGTTGTTTTTTTTCTGCGCGTGAGCGGGAAGAACCGTTTGGAGTGGCGTGGAAGCGCGCGCGTGGGAGGAGTTTAATTCCGCACATGGAGCACATGCGCGTGCGGCGCCGAAACCGACGTTAAGCGCCACGTTGAGTTCAAAACCCACGTAGTTGCCAGTCTGAGGTTTGATGGCAATCTTTAACAGAACATCAAAGGCACTCGTTTACACGCGTATCTGGGTCATTCTACAAAAATGGTGGAAAGTGCTGATACTTGCTGTCACGAAATCATTTTAAATTAACACAACCCACACACCTTACGTGTATATGCTCAGAAAATACAGTATGGACTTGCAATCATGAAATACACTGATGTTTAATATTTCATTGTAGCTTTTTTTTTTTTTTTCAAAGGCCAAGTTTTAAGAAATGTCTTGTCACTATGATCATCAAAGTGCGACCATATAGTTTTCATCTAGCTTTGTTATATTTGCAAGGTATTTTTGTTTAGTGAAATAAACCTGATTCACAATAACGTCAATCCATTTACACACTATGGGCAAATTGGGAACGCCTATTAGCCTAATCTGCATGTTTCTGGACTGTGGGAGGAAACCGGAGTACCTGGAGGAAACCCACAAGCACAGGGAGAACATGCAAACTCCATGCACACACAGACCCCAGGTGGGAATCGCCCCCAGAACCGCAGTGCTATGTACTAACCACTAAGCCACCGTGCCAAAATAATTGATTATAATTAATAATATGAAATAGATATGAGTCACGGCAAACTATGTCATTGGTGTTACTGTTACACAAAGAGTTTTATTTTGAAATACATTTGACAATTTTAAATTGTTCCTGTGTCAGAGGTCATTAGACGAAAAGAGCAATGGACAAATGCAAAAAGTATGTCAGATGTCTCTGTTCATTTGATGTCATAATTTATTTAGAAATTTTTAATGCGAAGCTTTAACTAAAACAGCTTTGGTCTCCACAAGATCTCTGAAGATTTGCTGTTGTATCTGACAACAAGATGTTAGTAGTACATCCTTTAAGTCCTGTAAAGACGTGAGATGGGACCTACATGGATCAGACTTATTTGCTCGGCACATCCCACATATGCTCCATCTTGTTTAGATCTGGAGAATTTGGAGGCCAAGTTCAAGTAGGCTTTTATCGTCATTTTAAAACATATACAGTACAGTTCAGTACACAGTGAAACGAAACAATGTTCCTCCAGGACCGAGGTGCTACATACAACATAAATCAACAAAAACTAACTAGCTAACTAAGAAACCTAATTAGCTGACTAGCTGAGACAAGACAGATTGACAAGACAACATAAATAAATGTGTATGTGCCCTGCAATGGATTGGCACCATGTCCAGGTGTACACTGCTTCGTGCCCCAAGTCTCCTGGTATAGGCTCCAGGCCTACACTTAAAACACCATTTTCCATGATATTTGTGCACACCTGGGCAACTGCTGTGTAGCGGAAACATGCATAAAGTCCGAGGAGCATGCGTTCATATCATGCTGATAACTGTGTGTGCTAACAACACGATTGTGTAAAATGCCAGACGGTGTAGCTCAAGGTGACCTGTTATACAATTTTTCTGTAAAAAAAAAAAAAGAAGCCGCTTCAGGATGTGGGTGTACTTTGGTTTTAGGAAAAAAATAATACAACCAGTGAAGGAAAATCCTAATAAATAGAATGAAGAGAGCGATGTGCAAAACTGGTCTACAGAGACTCCTCTTTGACAGCAATATCATGTTTGTAACATTTAATAATGTTGTTAATCTTTTGGCTGCTCCCGTCGAGGGGTCGCAACAGTGGACCATCCAATCTGGCACAGGTTTTAAACCGGATGCCCTTCCTAACCCAACCCTCCCATTTTATCTGGGCTTGGGACTGGCACTGCATCCAGTGGCTGAGGTTTGGGCATTAGGTGGGAATCGAACCCGGGCATTCCGCATGGCAGACGAGAAACCTACCAATAATGTTTGTAACATTAATATAATCAGTAATATATGCTTATGCGAATTATCCTAGTTGATGAGTGTGTAATGTACTCTGGGTGTAATAATAGTGATTGGTGCTGGGATTAATTTTCTGGAAACACAATAGGTGTTGCCTCAGCAACAATCCACAATGTAGCATATCACAAACATTTCAATGTAACCATAAAATGCATTTTGGAGTGAAGATGTGCAAGTTCTTTACTGGACATGTAGAGCTCCACTCACTACGAAGAAAGTAATTAAAAGTTGCATTCATTTTAATTGTAGTTCTTCATTTTTCATAATTGTTTCAATCCAGGACAGGAAGCTGGACAGACTAGTAAAGATGGCTAGTTTCTTTTGATCGCACTGATTGGGCCCCAGTGCCATCATGGCAGCCAGATAGTATCGCCAATTCCTTTGGCACAAAAGTGGTGCACCAGCATCACCCTAAGAGATGAAAGAAAAACCAACAGTCCTTTAATCATTCATGAAAATTTAACAGCATATTATCAAAAGACCCTGCTGACTTCCATTCGCTCTCAGCTCAATTGATCTACAGCACCAGGCAGGATGATGAGGCGGCAGGTTGTGCACATGAGGACACTGGAGCTAAAAACCCGACCCCAGCCGCTCCAGCAGGCCTGATCTTGTAACAGAGTCGCTTGGGCCGGATGCAGATCACCAGAATGTAGTTTTGCTAACAGACAGAAAAGAAATAGACAAGATCCATCTTAATCTTCTACTAGTCATAATACAAGAAAGAGGATATAGGAACATTTTGAAGCAAATAGTGATGCTTACATGTTGACATTTCATAACCCTACCGTGTTGTCACAGCTTTTGTCAAACCTTAAGTGTTTATCTGGGATACAAACTGGAAGCATTGATGATCCTGGAGGAAACCCAGCATACAGTCAAAATCCAAAAAAGCATAATTCTGGAGAAATGTCATGGTCTGCTGTAGGTTAACAATTCTGGTGTACACTGTAGGAGATTAGAGGCTTGCCATACTCTCTACCTACTTCTATATTATTTCACTAAGATTAATATTATGTTGATATTATATTACATTGCTGCATACACAAGTATATTTTACTAAAATATGTTTACATATTTCCCCCTCTGTGACTTTTAAGTCGGATAAAAGAGAAAATGTCATGTAAAAAAAGAACATTTTGTATTATCTATTATGTACCTCTTACTTCCTATGTACCTCTTACATATTTCCCCTCTTACATATTTTGTTTCTGCAGCAAGGGATACATACTTGGCTTATACATTTTAGTATTTTCCCTGTTTTAATACAGATTCAGATAAATTATAGTCCTTCCTTGGTTAAAGTTGATGTGTGAGTAAGAAAAGATCAAAAATGTGCACGACCGGGTGTTGTCCAGCTCCAAAGTTGAGAACCTGTGGGCTAGGAAGTGGTCTTGTACCTATCTGAGCTGGAACACTGATGTCATGCAGTGGAGGGTAGCTGCCATCATAGGCATGTGGACCGCTTTGACCGATATATACTGTAGGATGTTAAGTTTCCAGGGAGTTAAGATCATGAACACCAACCACCACCATCAATTAAAATCCTTAAACAAAACCAATTTGTTACTTAGAACAAAGCACATCTTGTTATAAACCAAGTCCGTATATGCTGCTTGGTTGGATTACTCGGCGAGGCAGTGGTGTGCAGTCAGGATCCAGCACTCGTCAACGAGCATTCCGCTGCAGTAGTGGTTGTCCTTACCTTGGTCACGTTTACTGCTCTTGGTTTTCCACTGGGATCAGATGACTCCAAACCTACATAGCTTTGATCCAGCCTGCAGGGTTTCACCTCAGCCTGTCCACACTTTTTCACTTGAATGGAAACACGGACAGAATAAACTTATCGCTGCTTAAGCATTCATCCTTAGCGAAGAACAGGGCAACACCTAAAGACACATTTCTTATAGATCCAGGACAATAGACAATAACCTGTTGTTGAAGGGGGCAGATTATAAAGTTGTGTAGTTGCAGAGTACAGACAGAATGTTAACACTAGCTTACGTCAGTTCTATTGGAATATGCTGTTGTTGCATATTCCAACATTGTTGCACTCTTACTGCAATCTTGCACTCTTGTTGCACTCCTTACATACTTGCTGCTTTTGGTTCACTGTTGAGAGTTATTATTATTTTTTATTATAATGAGTATAATGGCGTCAAAGGGGCACCTACTCAATATTAGATGGGTGGTCATAATGTTATGGCTGATTGCTGTACATTACTTAGATATTGATTTGTGTATGTTGTGTGTGCATGTTTCACTGGAAACTGTTCTGGCCATGTAACTTCACCAGAAGCATGACTGGTCTCTGCTACTTTCCTTCCAAGCTTTATTTTCCTTCGTAAGATAAGAACAGTTTTCCCCACCAATTTTCACACTTCAGACTGTTGAGGTAGGTACAAACAAAAGTTTTAAGTAGATGACTGAAGAAATACCTCATCACATGGACCATTATTTTATTCCAAGGAAGAATTTGGGGCCAAACTTTTGGATTTGTTTCTTTATGGAATTTTACCCAATTTCAAAAATGTAATTTCTTTTCACTATAAGTAAAAAGTTTCCTCAATTTTGTTTTAAACACAATGACTTATTTATTTTGCTGTGGGTAGACCAGAGTTCTCAATGTAAATCCAGTATTTTGACAATACAAAGGTATTGCACGAATATATGCATTAAATATGGCGTCTCCAGTCTGTCTTCTGAAACATCTAAAGAAGAAATAATAGGCACATCTGTATATTCATTAGGAGGAAGTAATTTTCTGCCACATATCACATAAATAAATTACCTGTTAACACCTTCCACGAGCCATCGGCTCCAAATCGACCTTAAGATGGGAGAAGGAGCATTGGTAGAGTCAACCAAGTACATGACATTGACTTCTAATTAATTCATATCTGAAAAACTAATATACCACCAATGATGGAGTTAATCCACTGGATGTAAAAAGCAACTTTGGTGTAGACTCCTGGCTTCTGAGCATGACCACAGCCCACTCCCCAGCTAACGATTCCAGCAACTTCATACCGCGTTCCGGTGAAGCATGACAGGGGACCCCCAGAATCCCCCTGTTCATCACGACAACGAGGAAGAAAAGCAAAAAACTAAAACACACCTCATATAACATTGCATGTCCATCAAGTTCAGGTATATAGGAATGTATTTAAGTCGTCATAACCAAATACAATTTACCAACTTCAGAAACAAAATATTAAATTCCTATACAGTGGAACCTTGAATTACGAACATAACTCGTTCCGGAAGTGGCTCATATTCCAAAACACTCATAAACCAAATTGAAATAATGGAAACTCAAATAATTCGTTCCACAGGCCAAAAAAATAAATACCACTTTACCTTTCAAAAGAATCGCGACAGAGCAGTGTTTCTGTGTAGAGCAGAAAGAAAGTGTGTGTGTGTGTTTGTGAAGGTGAAAGTAGGAGGGGTCTGTGTGTGTGTCTGTGTGTGTGTCGGGCACGGTGTCCAATGACGCGCGCGCACACCGACACATACTGTAGAGCAGGCTGAGTCTTGAGCAGAGAGAGAAAATGGATCTTTGACCTCTCCAATGAGACTTGCTTTTGCTTTACACACGCGCTGTACACACACGCATACAGACACAAAATAAAACATGTTTAACGCGCACACACATGTGGTCACAGTGTTATAGTAAACAGTACACACGTGCACGGATGTTGATTATACCAGTGAGAGACGCGCACTAAGACCCAGCAGGGGAGACGATTACCCACAATTCCGCAGCGCAAGAGAGAAAAAACATTGCCTCAGTTGTGATCACGTGGCGGTTGGCGTCAAAGCAAGAAGCAAATGCATGATACATGATACTCGGTACTCGTAAACCAAGACTTGTTCGTTTTCCAAGTCTAAATTTATTAAAAATCTTTGCTCGTCTTGCGGAACACTCATAAACCGCGTTACTCGCAATCCGAGGTTCCACTGTAATAACCTGTACTGTACCTGACACGCGTCCAAACCTCCCGCCATCTCTCCAGCACACACCATAGAGGGATGGATAATCCCTCCATAAAATCTGACACAAGTATCAAACTCCAGTATAGTAACGTTGGCCTCTTGAAGCCTCTTGGCATGGGGACCACCTGGGCAGATGAGACGTGTTTAGCACATACAGATTCAAATATTGTAATGAAGTTACACAGGAAAAGAAAATCACTAGATCAGGTGTCAGAGATGGGAGGCTAGAGAACAGTAAGATACATAACATGTCATGTACAGCCTACTACACCATAGAGCTGCTGCTTTCTACATTTGGATTGGATAGAAGTCATCAATTTTCTTTAACAGCAGCTCTGACAGTACTATAACCAGGTTTGTATTATTGTGTTCATTCTAATAGAAACGTGTAGAATTTTGAAATGGTGACTTTTTTGTACAGACATGTTTATTTAGTGGTGTTCATGGAAGAAGTAACTAACTAAATAAGACTTAGAGAGAAGTCATGAGGTGGGGTGGGGGAATATTGAAACAGGAACAAAGTTTCCTAACAGCTGTACAACATACAGCTAAAAATAACAATAATAGTAATCTTTAGTAATCAAGATATTGCAAAACTTTTCCTACAACCCAGACTTTATTCTTTATTTTGACATTTAATATACATTTAAGACACGCTGGCTTGCCAAAAAAAAAAAAACATTTATTGGGCTGCATCAAGCAAAGAAAACAACTAAGGAGATTTGAAATTCCTGGAACCTCTTATAGAACTCCTTTACACATTATCAAAACCTGGACGGATATGCTCAACCATCAACTTCCCAGAATGAAGAACCATGGAAAATGTGATCAGGGAAAAAACATGAATGAAGATCAGGAAATACTTGAAGCTGCCTGGTAAAAAAATAAATATATAAACAAACAGGAAAAACCAGATCCATGTTTATTAGTGAAAGTAAGAGCATTTCCACACACACACACAATCTAATGAGAACTCCCAGGGCTAAACAGCTGTGTGTCCATAAGACACCAAGCCTTTTTTTATTAGTCTCAAACAAGTGAATTTGCTAGCGAGCAAAATGATTGAACTTTGGAGCAGTGGAAAATGTTCATGTGGTCTGATGAGTCCATAGCGATGTATAGTGTACAAGCCTCTGGAGACAATGTTATGATCTGGGGTTGCTTAAGTTGCTCAGGTCTAGACTCAGAAATGTTATGTGGCAATAAGATAAAGTCAGCTGACGACCTGAATGTACTGAATGACCCAGTTATCACATCTGTGGAGTTTCTTTCCTAATGGCACGGCCATATTCCAAGACTCAAAGTGGTTCTGGGAGCCTGAGGAATCATTTTCACCCATTAACTGCTGTGTGCTGTAATCAAAACTAAAGGTGACTGAATGGAATCTAATTGTGTGTGACTTTTTTTTCCTGGCCATTCAATGTATGAACCTTCAATTCTTCATTCCTAACTCTTTTGTTCTTCCTTTCCATTGACGAATAACCGGTTACACCTCTATCACACAGAAGCACATTCCCCTTTTCTCCTCCTTTAAAAACTATTGAGGGTTTGTAAACCTTCTCTCTCAACTGGTGAATGTGACTGGAGAGATATCTACCCTGAGTGGTGGAGCCCCAGCCTGTAATGGTGCATCGCTTCAGTGAAGGCAAGTCTCTGCTCCAGGGAGAAACGGGCCTCACACACTCGTCAAACACCAGGGGGGCGTGCAGTCTCAGAAGGGCGATGTCGTGCTGTTTGGTTATGCTGTTATAGTCCTTGTGAGTTATGATTTTAGCCACTTTGACATTCTGAACATAAGACGAGTACAGATTTAGCATCATAAACCTGATGAAACTTTTCATTCATGTGGTAGCTGGAGAGAACGGAGTAAAAGAATGGAAAATGAGGAAACAAAAAAAAAAAGACTTTTTAAACTGATCCTGGAAGACATGGATCCCCAGTGCAGCCCTGATTGAAAATAAACTGAACACCAGAGTAGGAGAGAGACTACCTCTCTACATGTATATACTGTACTTACCTGTTGGCAGGACTCAGTGTCATTGTCCAGATCGTGTTTCCCAGCCCATACATCCCAGAATGATTCTCTAGCATTTCTGCCAACATATGCAGAGAGTCGATTATCAAGGGTTCCTCACACACAACCATCTCCAACAGACTTCTTCAGATCTTTCTGAACATCATACAAAGCACGAAAATACTGACGTGACTTAATAATGAAGAAAGTTTAACTGGACATGTTCGAGTGGTGTGAATCAGAGACATGACCACTTGGGGACATCGGTTTTGGTGATTTAATGCATCGTTCAACCATTATGTAGCTTTCTTGTGGCGCTATTCATAGCTGACGTCTAGCACCTCAACGAGCAGTCACTTGGCCCTTAAGTCTCAGATGAGATGAGATCAGATCAGAGTATCAGTACTTCAGTACTTCAGATAGTCGTGGACTCAATAGATAGGTGGATCCAGAGTTTATCCTGGGTCAAATGAATACTAATGCACACACAGGATAACACACTCATTCACACCTAAGGATGGTTTGGCATGGCCAGGCCAGGCCACGTACATAAGATGAGAGGAGCAGAAAAACAAGCAAACCCACAGGAACACTTGGGAGAACATGTTGAACTCCACTCAGACTGTAACCCCAGTTAAGAACATATTATTCGGAGGCCATCCTGCCCTGACTCAACTGCCTCACACTTATTCAACAAAATCTTTCCTCATCCAGCTTACATCATCATCACAGATTCACCTTCTGAAACAGTGGCTGGCTGTGAGGATCCAGTACATGTTAAGGATGGCACCACCACAGACTGGCACACCAGCATGACTCAGCACTACCTGCCAAGGCCATGAGTGAAGCCACGCCTCCTTCCCACCCACAATCCGTGGCCCCGCCTCCTCCTTGTCCTTCTGACGGAAAGTTCTCACACCTGCAGCAGCAGACAGAAAAACACTGGACTTATTAAACAAAAATAAATTTTATATATATATGCTGTTTGTTAAGTGTTTAAAGCTCAGTTTGTATTCATACCATATAAACTGGTGTTTCCATTATAAACCGGAGTTTTATCCAGAGTGGTAATCTTGCCAGCTTCAACGTTTACAAGATAGAGAGACAATTATTGCAAATGTACTCACTCATCATCATCATCATCGTCGTCATTGTCTATACCACTTTATCCTATATACAGGGTCGTGGGGGACTTAGGACACGAGTGGGGTTCACCCTGGATGGGGTGCCAATCCATTGCAGGGCACAGACATACACTATGGGCAAGTTGGGACGCCAATTGAACTAATCTGGACTGTAGGAGAAAACCAAGCACCATGCAAACCATGCACACGAACCCAAGGCAGGAATCGAACCCGGACCTTGGCGATGCAAGGCGACAGTGCTAACCACTATGCCACAGTCCCACGAATTTTACATCCCTAAACATCTTAAAAACTAAAATCACCTGAATTTAGTATTTAGGAGCTGAAGTGCACAATAACTCACCAACTCCACAGTTAATCACCACAAAAACAAGGCAGATAATAACAAACATCACTTTCTTGCATATAATTATTCAAACAGCTTTAAACATGTATTTATAAATCATCACATTACCAAATAAAACGCAGTGTGTGAGTCACAGGAGCTCCATCTTTAACACCTGCAACTAATTCAACTCCAGCCTGCCATCAATGTCGGAGCAATGTTGGTGTTCGGCCACAAGGGGGCAGTACGACATCGTAACGTAGCGATCCGACTCTCTTTGGTGATTCGATTCTTTCGGTTCCAATGAATCGTCTTTGAATTCGATTCCTTTGATTCACCGGTGCGTTAAAAAAAAAAAGTTTGTCGGGACAACCTGTGTCTACTGCGCGGCATGAATTAAAAACATTAAAAAAAGATGTACAGTAAATATTACATGAGGGTGAGTCAAAAATTATCCGCACTCTGGCCATATGAAAATGTCTTTGGTCTTATCAGCACTTTGTGTTCAAGGCTCCTGTCTCCCCGGTCACTGCTGTGCAGGTGTGAACTTGTTACATCAGTTCATCTGGAACTGCGGTGCGAGCAAAAATGGACGTCCCACTTGAGATTTGCACGAATGAAGAGCATGTGTTTTTTTCTGGCCTCAATGTGTACCGGGTGCCATTATTTATCGAAGACTTCCTGTGCAGTATAGAAAGTGTTCTGTCACGCAGAAGTGTGTATGGATGGATAGAGAAGTTCAAGGAAGGTCGCACAAGTGTTAGCCATCAATCGGACGCCGGTCCATGTCTACGGCTGATGACAACATCGATTGATGCTTACAGTTTTCTGTGATTCTCAAGAGTCAGTATTGGAACATTAACAGGAAAAAGGTTCAGCAATCAACAGTGCTCATTACAGTGAGACGCTTATTGTAGACTGTAGAGGACCTTATATGCTATAAGGTCATTGTGATCTTGCATGACGATGCACGTCCGCATGCTTCTGCCCACACTGTCGACACTCTGAATGTAATACACTTGTTTTTTTCCAGTTAATTGAATCAGTGTGATAATCTCACTCACTGGTTTATATCTGTTGTATACTCATCAAGATCTGAGGTTACACTGAAAACACTGGGTTAAAAACCCCTTACTGTACATCACATGGAGAGTTCTCCCTCGTGACATGTTGCAGGAGGTACCAGAGCATCTGTGCCACCACCACCAGGCTTCATTACAGTTTCTCACATGCAGCTTTCAGGCTACAAGATACTGTCTCTAAACGCTCACCTGAACTTGTTAAACGCTTCCTAACGCCCATGACTGCCCAACCATCACTGCATGCCTGCATTTGTATGACACTTTCAACTCAACTGCACCACGGAAGCTGCTAAACGATCCAAATAAATGATTTTATTTAGCTGATTTTGTTAATTTAACTGTATTGACCATGAAATGATCTACATGAATTAATAAACTGAGTGAACTGTGCTTTAGGGTTAGCGTGCTTTACTATACAGTATATACTCAGCAAAAAAAGAAACGTCCTCTGACTTTCAACTGTTTTTACTTTCAGTAAACTTAATGTG